>CM034354.1:62280722-62345305 GCA_019925275.1 Mytilus edulis | reverse complement strand
GAAAAAGAAGATATTTAGTATACGTTCAGTCCATTTTCTAATTCTTTTGTAAGTTATAAGGTTTTTTCTAACGACCTTTACAACCCATGAGTTTTTCTTTGCGGTCGGCTTGGACCAAGTAGAGGAAATGGAGAAACATATACAAAAACTTTATTGCCATACTCCTTCACATTGGTGATAGATTAAAAGTTATAAATTTGATTTTCACAGTTGAGAACAACTAATTTAAATGTACTATTCACAGCTGACTCTGATAGTAAAACCATTAAAGAAACACTCAAAATTCTTTTCCAGCCGCTGTGGTCCAAAATCTTTAACTTTTATGTACGTTTATTAGTTATTTGTACTAAAACGAAATTTTCGAGACTCAAATTAAAGCGATTTTAAAAGAACACCTGTGATTTCAATTCCAATGTGCAAACAAAACTGATGCGCTACACAAAAGATACTTGAAACACTTTTTATGACATTAAACTGCACAAAAGGCCGTATCTTCATTTCTGTTGATCTAAACTTTCTCTTATCGCATTTATTTATTGTTATATGATGCCATCCCGGACTCCAACTGAATATAAATAAAGGGTTTTTACATTACATTTTGGAAATCTTCAACTTAATTACTCTCCATTGGTTGATGACGATGACTAATTGCGGTTAAACGTCCAGTGGCAAATATGTAATTTATGTCATGATAGGAAAATGATGATGAGATATGAAGCTTTCCTTCTACAAGACCGATACGCGTAGTTGGATTGTTACTGTGCTAGTTCACAAGGTCACAGTCCACGCTAAAACATGTCGCTCCGACCTAACCAGTCTTTGCTCTAACTTCTATATTATATGCAGCGTAGGGGCATAACTAATTTTCAGGTCTATGGTTTGACAATGCTGGGGATGGACCCAATTTCCTCCAGCACACAACCACAAGATCGCTGTGCCCGTTTTTGAATATAACGTTGGTTGACCAATGTCTATTTACCGGGTAATTTTGAATGGCAACTTATTTCTCGTAATCAATGACATGATAAAATAGGATAATATATATACAAAGATACTTTTTTTTACAAATCTCTGCAAATATTGTTCTATTTCGGTATTAAAATGACCATTATACATGCGTTTTGGTCAATGAATTTTCTTTTAGAAAGTATATTTTATTAAAACGTAATTATAATGCAATATCTGCAATTAAAGTGCTATTGGGAATTCAAGATGGTCGCCATAGAAAAAGTAAACATTCGTCTATGAACAGTTGTTTCGCCATAAAAGGATTATAAGGTGATGATGTTTTTGGCAAATAACGGTACGGTTGATGAAGTTTTTGAAACTGAATTGGTCATTATTAACTTTAAGGATGTACTTAGGTGAGGTTTTGGAATTGGTGTCAAATGTTCGGACTCCTTGGTGTTTTCCCATACAATACAATGTAAAATATTTTGCCCCATAACACCCATTTATTTTTGCATATAAGACTTTAATAGCTCATGAAAGGTCATTTACCAAAATTTTAGAAGATTCTTAATTTTCTTGCTTTTGTTTTGAGACCCAATAATACCAATGCAAATATAAGGTAAAAGTCTGAGTCAGCCTTTTCCCGCCATATTTTAAATCTCAATTATCTCGAAAAGGAGGTCCATGACCTATCAATATTTTTAGCTTATTTTTATCCTTAGTTGATGCTCTACCAGCTTATAATTTCAATTTTAACTTCTTAATTTATTAATTTTCAACTAACCTCACCTAAGTACATCCTTAAGTTAATAGTCTTACTACTTAAAGTATTCAACAGTTCACATCAGCCAAACTTATCAATACAATGACGTAATTTACAGATTTTCTAGGTTGATAAATTTGTATTTGGAATTCAAGATGGTCGCTATTATATTATAGTTTCAAATTGCAATCTTATAGTCAACACATATATTTTTATTAAATAGTCGTTAAAGAAGTTGTAATTACAATTCTTTTAGATACTACAGTCTGGAGTTAAAGTTATATGGCCAAGCCGTAATATACTCTTTAGTACTTGGTTAGTTGCATTTATCAACTTTTATAACTAAAAACAAGAAGGTAAAGTAATATTGCCAATCACACGACTATCCATAAGAGACCAAAATGACACAAATATGTGCCACTATAGGTCACTATACGGCCTTCAACAATGAGTTAAACCTATACCGCATAGACACGATCATCTTCATGGATTCATATCATTCATTGAATATTTAATGTCAATTCCGATCCAAATAGATAATGACCATGATGATGTATGGCTCAACTTATGTGATCCCTGGGAAATGTGCATGCATTCATCATGCTTTATAATAATAGACGGTAGATCGTTGAAAGACCCCTTCCGTTATTATTGAAAACATATTTTTCTGCATTGACAATAATATCTTCGTGTAAATTAGATACAGCAAATTTGGCATGCAGTCTAAGAATATCCAACACATATAAATATGTTAAGAAATGGAATGAGTACCCTATCACAACCCGTCACCCCCCCCACCCCCCCTAAGCACACACACCTTTTTTACCCCATGGCTAGACAGGTTGTAAATAAAGCCAACAGAGACGACCAAATGTACATATATGCCATCAACAACAACCAAGTAGTAATTCAAACGGGAAATACGGAAGCAATATCACTCTTGTTTTGAGTGTCAATCTCATTAATTTCTTGGAAAACGTCGTAACTAAGACGTTAATATACTTTTTGTGATTAAACTGTCAGTCACCCTATTGTTTACTGCTCTCAAGTGGGGAAAACCATACACAGGAAATATTCCGCGATCTCAAATTTATCAACTAATTTAATTTCTTATTTCAATGGTAATCTTGAAATTTTCCATAAGATTTAAATTAATTCCTTTTCATTATCATCCAATCGTAGATTCATGACAGAAACTATAAATTGGAGTTTTAATTTGGGAGTGAAGGTTTTTATCAGCTTTAAACGAACTTCATTAAGAAATAAATCATTTTGTGTTTTTCTCAAACTTAAATGTTTTCTGAACCGATGTTATTCTTATACACATGTAAAAAAAAAATCCCGTTTTTATCTGTAAAATACATGGTTAAAGCATAGATCTAATTATATCTATGGTTAAAGCTTGCTCATCGATCAGGTTCCGTGTAATAAGAGCCATATTCAATTTGCACAAGACCGTACTTTGACTTATAATATTACTTTAATTGTGACTTGGATGGAGAGTTGTCTCATTGACACTCATACCACATCTTCTTATATCAATATAATAATTATTCGTATATTAATATACGAGTTTAAGAACTGCATGTATCGAGAGTGCGAATGGCCTAGAAGTTCACGTGTTTCGAAAAGCACTTGATATTTTCCACAATAATCATGTATTGTCTTTATCCTGCACTTTAACCCTATACTTTAATGAACTGTTAAGACAATACGCTTGTAGTCAATTCAGTACTGTTCGAGTGTATTTATAGTATGTTGATGTGTACAATGAAATAGCAATTATACCGAACAAAATGAACTTAGACTATACAGATCAGCAAGTGAAATGTCAAATACCTATATGTGTGATTTGAAAAAGTTGGTCTATATTATGTTTTAAACATAAGTCTAAATATATGTAAATAGGAAACATTGTAATATAGACTCAACTTGTTGTTACATGGACACAAAAGAGGAAACAAAAACATGTCAGACTTCTCTACAAGTTGACAAGATGTATGTCAAACAAACCGATTTTGCGCATGCGTACAGAATGTATGTCGTATACTGTATGTTATTTATGTAACGGTGCAGTCATATTTTCTTCTTTAGTTACGGAATACCATCAACTTTTTGAGGATAACTTTGAAGTTCCGGCGCATGCCTGTATGAGGTCCTTTTAAGTTAATTTTGACAAACAATATATGCCTCCTACATATGAAACTATCTTTTTATAATTTAAAAGTATTATAAATGTAAGAACAATTGTCTAGTGCACAAACAACAAAATAGCAGAATGATCGAAAGTAAAATTAGCTTCAATCTCCTTAATCGTGCGTTACCTACTTTTTTCCTAAATTTAATAGGCAGTAGCTTGTTTTATATTGTTCGTTTTTTTAAATCAATCCTTTTGAAAAATGTGAGTTTATAATTGCCAACAAATATTAGATTTATTTCTCCAAACACAATAATCCAACATATACATTATAAACCGACATCAAAGATCAGGATAAAAGCCAGATTGTAATTTGAACTTTTTGAGTAAAGGCATGATTGAATTATTGCAACTGTTTGAATTTTCACACTTATCCATGTTTGAACAAAGGTTTTTCTAAAAGCTAATGTCAGAGGTTAAAGCGGCAGTCGTGTTATACTAAACACTGAAAGTTTTAAGCTCTGACACTTTTTAAAAGAGAAAATACACACGATTTTGATTTACAGCCTCTTTTTGAAGTTATAAACGATTGGTAAAACAGTGAGAATTTCGGAAATTGTGAACAGGTCATAGATTGTATATTTTCAGGTGTTCATTTGTCACGTACCTGAAGGAAATGTTTCCTTTATTGCACTCCCTTAGGACGAAATTGTTACCAGACCTGGTTGTAAATTAAAATATTACAAAGAACCATGTGCGATAACACAACACTATTAACCTATAAAATCTCACGAAAATGTCACCGAACGGTTTTGCTTCAAGAAATCCTTGTTCAAGTTTATGACATAACATAACACTTGTAGCAACTTTCTTGAGAAAAAAACAAGTTTTTACTGTGAGTAAATTGTGGTTATAAATCATAGTCTCATATATATATAGTTTTAAATATTTGGTTTAAAATTTTGGACAGCAAACCCTATGCTTCTAATTACAGGACAAAAGTGTTTTGCACCAAAAACACAAGTACTGTACGTTTTATCTACAACTATATGTGTATCTGCCGATCAGACATAAGTCACCAGAGTACATACCATCTGCCATGATGCCAGTGCTTCGGAACTGACTTGATTTAAGTAACACTTTTTTCTGTAAACTAAGAATTTTAATTTCCTTAGGCAAGGGTTAGATTGTTCTGATTATTCCCTTTTGCGCATGCGTTTTTTTAAATTTCTATTGCGTTCTGCCTCCAGTTTCAGCAGACGGAGAATACCATGGTATTCAAAATCAAGATGGCAATCGAACCGTTCAAATCTAAAAAGGTTGCAATACTAACAATGCTACATATTTTTCACCCCGAATACATTTTAAATGTTCCACACTTTGTTCGTCATAACGCTTCAATAAGATTATCAATTACTGCGTTCGTCCGGCACATAAAAAATATTTGCCACTGGACGTTTAGCAAACAAGCAATTAACTAATAAGATACCTCAGTTTTTATTCTTTGTTTATACAAGTTTAACAATTTAGCATTGGCTTCCAATTTATTGTCAAATAGTACATCCGGGACTATATAGATGGCAAGGTTACCAATCGAGAATATTATCATGAAAACACCCAAGATATTTTGAAAGGGCAATTTTCAACCTGAACTTATGGCACTCAAGCAAATGCATAAGCATACACACAATTTATTATTTGTGGTAAGATGCAGAGAACATTTTTTAACTTTAATATGTGCATATTTTCAAACCTGTTGTAAAAAAATAGAAAAAAGAGAACGGGAAATGTGTCAAAGAGACAACGAGTTAAGAAAAAGAACAACTGAAGGCCACCAACGGGTCTTCAATACAGCGAAAAATCCCGCATTCGGAGATGGACTTCAGTTGGCCACTAAACAAAATTGTGTACTAGTTCAGTGGAAAGTTAATTTCTATTAAAAGAAAACCAGGGCCTGTAGTGTCCATTTTCTCTGGTCCAAATTAAAACTCTTCTAAACAGTCTTGTCTGTACTCTCTTTTTTCATAGGAAAATGGAAGATATTAGTGAAAGGCACACATATATATATTTGCGGTTGTTCGGTCGTTAAAATTTCACTTTATGAATTGACCTAAAAACCTTCAACTCTGAAGACAAAAAAAATCACATTTTCAGAAGCACATTCTTATGTTGACCACGACCGTCTATAAGCTCACTCTTAACATTTCATTACAGCTAGTCAATGTGTATTGACTTAACAATGTTGTTTCATCCGGGACATTGTATGCAAATATTTGTTCCCATTAGGTTATATTTACTGCCGATATCGTGTAGAGACTTTAATATCCGGTTGTTAAAAACCTCAGCAAATAGACAATATTATAACTTGTAATTTTAATTAAATTGGTTGTTTGACACGTTTAAAATCTTTTAAATACAATTAATGAAGTTTACAATTCTACTTAAATCCAATGGACTTTACCACGGATTTGTTCTTTAATATAGAGCATGCAAAATTGCTGTTTGTGCTTATATTGTGCGCATTCATGCACTTAAGAATTGAATGCTTCTTTTTGTAAATTTATTGGGGTGTAAAAGTGTTGACCGAAGTACATTTTGTATGAAGCACGGAAGCGCTTCGTTCTAAAAATGTACGCACGGTCAACGTTTTTACAGCCCTATAAAGTTACAAAAAGAAGCATTCAATACTTATAATTACATTTTTTAGCTATGATCATGAAAACACGAATTTTATATATTTTATTATTTAATTCACCTGTGCACTTTATTATTGTGTTACCATGAATGAAAAGTTGTATTGAGCAATGCAACTGCTTACGGAATAACATGTGATGTGCAGTTAGCCAATCAGAATAAAATATTATAATGAAACATACATCTAATGTAATTATTTTGCAATATAAAATAAGAAGATGTGGTATGATTGTAAATGGAACAATTTTCTACCAGAGATCAAATGACATAATGTTTTAACAACTGTACTTTACGGCCTTCAACAATGAGCAAAACCCATATATCATTGTTGGCTATAAAAGGCCGATGACATGTAAAATAATTCAAACGAGAAAACTAACGGTCTGATTTATTTATAAAACAATGAACGAATACAAATATGATGTACAGCAACAAACCAAAACTACTGGATACAGACTCCTGACTTGGGACAGATTGTGGAGGGGTGAAACTAGTTTGCTGGCACAAAAACCTCCGTCTAACCACGGGTAGTGGTCTCTTAGTACAAAATAAGAACAAACTACAAAAAAAATCAGTTAAAAAGGACCCATAATGGTTTACTTTGATAAATTGATATTTGGATGGAGAGTTGTCTCATTGGCACTCACACCACATCTTCCTATATATATTAACTGACCAGATCAATACGAAGTAGAAAAAACACTATCAAAAACACTGATCGGACGTGATTGGGTATTCTTTCACCCCCTCCTGACAGTTCAATATCCAATTGATTTAGTGTAAAGACGTCACTAACCATTACTATGACTGTGTGCAATATTGTAGGACCGTGAATGCGCATATGCAGTATATTACAATAATATTTAGTTTGATTTCAGTTTACTGGTAACAAAAATTAATATCTATACCAATAAAAACGATATTCAATGATCTAATTACAGTGTTGAAATGGTAATCTTTAAGAATAAGTTTATTTGAAAGTATCTTGAATGTAACGGAACGAGATCAAATTTACAAATAACCCAAAAAGTATAGGTCCTTGGATGATGGCCGGAAAAATTGGAATGTAAAGGTGTCAGACCACCAATTAAAAATGCCTATCTGTTCAACCAAATTTTGCAATTTTCACAGCTTTCTAAATATTTTACCTTAAGTTTAACTTCATAGAAACCAGGTATATCCTTAATTGTACATGTATCAGCTTTCTACATGCCAATTTTCACCATACCTTTAAAGCCTTCTAACAAAATAACTGATCATCAAACAGAGGTACTCCAAAACAAAAACCTGGTTTTCAGGAAATCTAAAATTAGTATACTATGGAGCGCATTAATCCTCAATTTTTAATGCAAACTCATAGACAAGTAAATTTTAGCTCAAAATGATCTAGATATATTTCTCTTTCACCAAAAGTTTCATTTCTGCAAATTTGTTGGTTAATAGTTTAAGTAAACAAGGACATCAAAAGCACTATTTTGTGTCCGAGTAGGGCTACTTTTACATACGTTCTAAATTGGTGGGAGTAATTGGTGGTCTGACACCTAAACAGAAAAAAATTAGGGTATATCGGATAGAAACTAACATTTCGCCTAAGCACAGGACTCGTACCGATCCTTCATTGGGTTGTTGCAAAGGTTCTTAACGCACATACAGCATGGTTCTCTCTCTACACAATGGACCGAATTGAATGTCTATTGCCTAACCACACATACCTGCGAATTTATGCATCAGACACAGCAACGGACACTTCACGTTGCAAAGGTCGGAAGAAAACCAATGGATAACCGCACTTTTCCAAGCCTGTCAACTCTGTTTTTTTTTATTATGACAACTTTGTAAAAATGAATTCCTTCCAAAGAATTGTTACAAAAATTATAGGAATGAGTATGTAAAGAAGATATTTACAAAAATGTTCTAGCGTTTATCTTTTGATAATCTGGTGACCTATAGTTGCTTACATCTACGTCATTAGGACTCTGGTAAATAGTTGTCTCATTGGCAATCATATCGCATCCTCTTATCTTTATAAGAACAAACACCAAACAGAATTAATTGATCACTCATAAACCGGTACTAAAAAAATGTCGATATTTTTTAAGATAGAGAGAACAAGCATAAACATTTGCAGTGATGTAAGACTGATTTCGAAAAATGAGCTAACACGAAAACAAAGTGAGCTTGAATACTTATGAAAGAAATTTAGAATACAACTGTACTTACAAATGTATTATCATCATAAATGAGATATACTCTTTTACACCAAGCTGTTACCATGAAAAAAAGAGGAAAATTTGAAATCGTTTTAAACTAAGGAATATATCTGCATTATTTAAGTTCTGATTCCTTGTCAGGATTTGTCTATACTTTAGGTTCTCTATGTTTTGATCAGCCATTTCAATTTATTTTTATTAAATTTTGATATTTCACGCTCGGGCATTACTGAAGAGACATCAATTATCAAAATGCACATCAAATAAGGTATCTAATGGTATTGTCCTGATTTCAAACAACAATAACATATTAATTTAAAATCATCCCTTCGTAAATTTTACGGACGCCATCACGAGTTGGTTGACCGTTATGGAATAACCGTTTCACAGATGATATCGGATATGTTCCTTACGTCGTAACTACAATCCTCTTCCCTTTAATGAATGCGACCTTCAGAATTAAACTATTTACCGGATTTGTTATAACATAAGCAACACAACGGGTGTCACATGTGGAGCAGGATCTGCTTACCCTTCCGGAGCACCTGAGATCACACATAGTTTTTAAATGGGGTTCGTATTCCTTATTCTTTAGTTTTCTATGTTGTGTGTACTATTGTTTGTCTGTTTGTCTTTTTCATTTTAAGCCTTGGCGCTGTCGGTTTATTTTCGATTCCTTTGGTATCTTTCGTCCTTCTTTTAAAAGCGTTTAGAAAATCATTCAATTTTTCCTTTCGCCATTTCACTCCTACCTTAGACTCAACTGCGATCTACAAGTCCCATGTCGGTTCAAGGGAAGCAAGTCAATTATAAATAATTTAAACCCTAAAGATTTATCCCCTTGTAAAGTATTCGTTACGCTTTATGTTCTTTCAGAAAATTACTAAGTATCCGTCTATCGCCTGCTGGCCCATCGTAACACTAACTACTATATTTTTTTCAACTGATCTAAAAGTGTTTAAAGATCGGGAACGGTTGGTTGTTATTGCAACTGGCATTCTTATTCTTCTTTGTTTGCAATTGCAAATCAAGATTAATATTTCAAGTCATATGCAAGCAATTCTAAGACTCGATAGGGCATCGTTGACTTTTTGTTTCAGCTGGTTTAGATAAATCATTTACCTTTTATGATGATAATAAATATTTTTGGCTTTCAATGTTATAGTCTTTGGAATTCGTCTTTGGCATTTGAATTTGTCACTCCAAATCGGTAAAAACAATATTTGTCGTCACATCTATAAAGCCAACTCGATGGCCGATACAATTTTTCTATTGTGATGAACGTGGACAAAATACGAATGAACTCAAAGAACCAAATCAGATAAAGACATCGGAAAGAAGTATGATGTTTGTTGTATCTATTGTTTCCAAAGATTTTTTTTTCCACTGCGTAATTAAACAAAACGGATATTGGCGAAACATCTTTACAATGTAGGTCAATGCACTGTAGGGTTGGATATCAAAGTTTTACGATTTGTAAACTGCATGTATATGTTGTCAAATGCAGATCATACTATGATAAATTCAGTGCATTCATGCTAAATCGCAGATATTTAATGTAATGGCCAGCGTTTCACACAGATCGCAACAAAGTATTGAAACGAAACGTGATCCAATCCGAGACTCTTACGTTGTCTGTTCCCAAGGTCATTGGTACCCAAGATAGGGTTCAAGAGTAAAACAATATAACAGCTGCTGATATACAATTTGACTAGCATGAAACGAGGATGATCGCATTAAATTTCAAAGAGGAGTAACTTTTCATATTATAAATAGATAAACTCAATTATTGTAAACTTGACCGCTGACTCATAAACTTCTGGACTTTTATGAGTAAACCGCTCCAAATTTATACATTAATTACCTCGAGACATGTTTATAATTCTAAATCAGACAAGACGAAGATGTGCCAGATAGACAGGTAGGTGTAGTTTGTTTAAGGGAAGTCCTTGAAACGACGAAAGTTTGATACATTTGGAAAATGAAAAAGCTACAATCTATACTGATATGGCGGTATAAACTCTTTAATTAGTTAGATAATTCAATTTTATTGTCATTAAACATTTTCAGTGTGTGTATGTGTGTGTGCAATACAAGTTTAAGCAAACAAAACCAGCAAATTAAAACAAAACAGTATATAGAAACTAGAGGCTCTCAAGAGCCTGTGTCGCTCACCTTGGTGCATATTTTAAAACAATGGACACAGATAAATTCATGACACAATTGTGTTTTGGTGATCGTTATGTGTTTGTAGATCTTACTTTACTGAACATTCTTGTTGCTACAATTATCTCTATCTATAATGAACTTGGCCCTTTCGTTACAGAGGAAAATATTTTGTAAAAATGATTTTGGCCTCACATTTCAAGTTCATCTAACGAAAGTTTTTGGACACTTTTTAAACACTTAAGTGTTTATTTCAATTGATTCGATTAGTTTATGTGAAAGATTTTAACTGATTTAGTCAGTAAAACGCTCTGATTCAAGCTTAAATATGAAAAATCTATCAAATATGCCAAAAAACGTCACTTTTCAGATGGTTTTTGTCAAAAATGAATGTGGCTGCAACCGTGTTCATCCTCAACCTTTATATATGTTTTGTATTATCATCAAATACAACTTATATTTTTATTAATGAACAAGAATGCGGCCACTTTCATGTTAGACGGAAACCGTCTAAAAAAATGACCAAAATGGTAAAATTTTGAAGATTTCAGTAATTTAGCATGAATTAATGATGCTAAAACGCGATATTTGTGCATTGTATCGTCAAGAACAGCTCATACTTATGTAGCAGAAGCATTTTACTTTCCAAAATATAGCTTAAAGATTACATTTTCACAATTTTCTAAAACTGCTATATTTTGGGACCAAAAAGGGGTCTTAGTGAACCTACTCCTTTACCAAATTAATGAAAATTGTTAAAAAATGGACTATAAAGGGCAATAACTCCTTAAGGGGTCAACTGACCATTTTGGTCATGTTGACTTATTTGTAGATCTTACTTTGCTAAACATCATTGCAAGGCTTCTGACTTGGGACAGGCACATACATACATAATATGGCGGGGTTGAACATGTTAGCGAGATCCACCCCCCCCCCCCCCCCCTAACCTGGGACAGTGGTATAACAGTACAACATAAGAACGAACTATAAAAATAAGCCTTGGCGTTGTCGGTTTATTTTCGATTCCTTTGGTATCGTTCTTCCCTTTTTTAAAAGCGTTTAGAAAATCATTCAATTTTTCCTTTCGCCATTTCACTCCTACCTTAAACTCAACTGCGATCTACAAGTCCCATGTCGGTTCAAGGGAAGCAAGTCAATTATCAATAATTTAAACCTTAAAGATTTATCACCCTTTTAAAGTATTCGTTACGCTTTATATTCTTTCAGACTTGAAAATTACTAAGTATCCGTCTATCGCCTGCTCGTCCATTGTAACACTAACTACTATTTATTTTTTCAACTGATCTAAAAGTGTTTAAAGATCGGGAGCGGTTGGCTATATGCAAGCACTTCTAAAACTCGATAGGGTATAGTTGATTTTTTGTTTTAGCTGGTTTGCTGGTTCCCTTTTCACGAATGTGACCTACCGAATTAAGACTTTGTACCTTTATTTGTGACATTTTTACCTATTGTGTCTGTTTGTTTTGTTCACGCATCATAATCAATATTATTAAATTTGATGCGCTATAAAACCAGGTTCAATCTACCATTTTCTACATTTGAAAATGCCTGTACCAAGTTAGGAATATGACAGTTCTTGTCCATTCGTTTTTTTTATGCATTTTGTTATTTGATTTTGCCATGTGATTATGGACTTTCCGAATTGATTTTCCTCTAAGTTCAGTATTTTTGTGATTTTACTTTTTAGATACATCATTTGCTTTTTATAATGATGATAAATATTTTTGGCTTTCAATGTTATAGTCTTTGGAATTCGTCTTTGGCATTTTAATTTGTCACTTCAAATCGGAAAAACAATATTTGTCGTCACATCCATAAAGCCAAATCGGTGGTCGATACAATTTTTCTATTGTGATGAACGCGTACAAAATACGAATGAACTCATAGAACCAAATCAGATAAAGACATCGGAAAGAAGTATGATGTTTGTTGTATCTATTGTTTCCAAAGATTTTTTTTTCCACTGCGTTATTAAACAAAACGGATATTGGCGAAACATCTTTACAATGTAGGTCAATGCACTGTAGGGTTGGATATCAAAGTTTTACGATTTGTAAACTGCATGTATATGTTATCAAATGCAGATCATATTATGATAAATTCAGTGCATTTATGCTAAATCGCAGATATTTAATGTAATGGCCAGCGTTTCACACAGATCGCAACAAAGTATTGAAACGAAACGTGATCCAATCCGAGACTCTTACGTTGTCTGTTCCCAAGGTCATTGGTACCCAAGATAGGGTTCAAGAGTAAAACAATATAACAGCTGCTGATATACAATTTGACTAGCATAAATGAGGATGATCGCATTAAATTTCAAAGAGGAGTAACTTTTCATATTATAAATAGATAAACTCAATTATTGTAAACTTGACCGCTGACTCATAAACTTCTGGACTTTTATGAGTAAACCGCTCCAAATTTATACATTAATTACCTCGAGACATGTTTATAATTCTAAATCAGATAAGACGACGATGTGGCAGGTGTAGTTTGTTTAAGGGAAGTCCTTGAAACGACGAAAGTTCGATACATTTGGAAATGAAAAAAGCTACAACCTATACTGATATGGCGGTATAAACTCTTTAATTAGTTAGATAATTCAATGTTATTGTCATTAAACATTTACAGTGTGTGTGTGTGTGTGTGTGTGTGTGCAATACCAGTTTAAACAAACAAAAACAGCAAATTAAAACAAAAAAGTACATAGAAAAAAATACAAAAAAAAATAACAAAAAAAAAATACTGAATAAATATTACAATAGTCAATAGCCATGTTACAATGACCTCTGCCCTCAGTTCTAATGACCTTTTAAAAAAAGAAGCCAATAATTCGGACATGTCCAAAGGAAGCAGGGTTTGATATATATTTTTTTATTTGTTCATCAGGGACATCATCTTGTTGTATTTCATACATTTCCGTAAATATCTGAATTTGTTCAAAAATTAGAAACGCCAGTTGGTATTTATGTGGCTTTGCAACACAATCATAGGCAAAGTAAAAAGGTCTGATTTCAGACTTAAGCCATCGATCCAAAATGAAATCAACATGAACATCAAATAGGGGATGTTTGCTTTCATCATTTGCTGAATCCTTTACTTCTTTTAAATTGGAGCTCACAGGACTTTCATTAGAAGGTCATTTGAACACGCTTTAAAACTGATATAAAATAAGGAACTCCGAATATATTTATAATTCAAAGATAAACACACAATTACAAACATGAAATGTGACTTAAAGTGTTTGAATAAAATTCCTAAATGACATCGAATTTATATACAAATGTGGCAATATAAAAAAAACCCCACCATAAACCATTCAAACAAATCAGAAAGTTAAATCAAGGCTATTGTGTGTATAATATATTACTGTTTACCTAAATTTCTTAATTATGGAAGAATGCGAATTTGATCTACTGAAATATATAATATATCTTTTCTTTAGCCTTTTCAATTGAACAAGTATAATATAAAAAAAAAACTTAATATAGTTTGTGTGCTATTTTATTAGATTCGGGATTTTAAAAGTTGCTCTTATTTCATATTCTTGAAAATAAATAAAAATTCATGCAATATGAATTGTTACAACTTTACCGAATGATTTATTACAAAAAACAATAAATTTTAAAGAATAAAAGCAGCAGGTATCATTTAAAAACGATTTTAAGTGACACAATACTAGCCGTGTTTATTACTGAGTTTCTTGTGAAATAAGAAAAAGAAAACAATTCTGCGAGATTTGTCTTACTTTATGAATAAAAACAGAAGGAAGTTGAACCAAGGATTTGTATAGTAAGATCTTACTATACAAATCCTTGGTTGAACGAAGTTAGCAGAATAAATGACAAAAATAAGCTCCAAAGAGTTTCTTAAGGACCTGGACTGGCTATACAGTCCTTGCACGGTTGGAAATGAGCCTGTGTCGCTCACTTAGGTCTATGCACATCTTCATCAATAGACTCTCTCTATAGACTCTCTCTAACACTGTGGATTAAAATACCATTCAGGACAAATTAAGGAATGTTTATAAATCAGGTCTTGCTGATCAGTTATGCTATACTAAATTCCTCTGTATCTATTATGTCTTTAAAGAGCTACACACCATTTAATTGAAAATTTCAGTTATGTTGCCTTACTTGTAGATGTTGTCTTGATGATCGTTTTTGCTGAATCGAGTTTCTATCTATTTATTATGGTTTTTAAGATATAAGACAAAAAAACAAAAAAGTAAATATCGTTATCAGAGGGCAAGAACTTCAATAAGGAGACGACTGATGTGTTTATGCTAATTTGTAGATCATGTCTTGCATTTTACCTCCATGTTCTATTTTTACACTAAATCATGTCGGAAATGTTGTTTCGGAGGAAGGGTCATCGGACGCGTTTTTAAAACTAGATACTCAATAATGATTGTGGACATGTTTGATTTTATTTAGCCCTTGGTTTTATGTAAATTTTTGTAAAACGTAAACGGAAAACGACTACCAACAACGATGAACGCCAAGAGTTCATTAGGACTTGTAGGTGAGTTATAAGTTAAAGTAACCCTCTTTTATAAACTTAATTGAAAAAAATGGAATGACTTTTGTTATAGTAGCAATCACATAGTGGAAAGTTTGTTTTGGGGTAAAATAAAACGCATATAACACAATGGTAGAGAACATTGTTAGTTTTACAAGTACTAGCAACTACTAAACAAAATATATATGGGTACATGATTTTTAAAACAGTTTTCTATTTTTGTAATAATCGTCAGCGTCCATGATAGCAACTTCATCCTGAAAAATATACATATTTTACCAATGCAGGCAATGTTGAATAACACAGAAAACGCCCCCTCGAATCAGAGCGTTATTTTAATGGTACAATAGTTATTCAAAATTAAGTTTATACATGTTACTTAGTTTGAAGATGTTGCTGGTAAATAATGATTTTTTAGTTTAATTTTTTTAGGGGGAGGGGGCACATGTCCAGTTATTTTGACTTATATACTAATGATTATTTTCGGATCTTGACTATATGATGTAATGGTCAGGGTCATAACATTTTTGTCGTCATTGGTGACAGTTTTAGCTATTGAACTTGGATTTTTATAAACTGGACACGAAAAAGGAATCTAGTTTACATCCCCACTATTATGACTTAATAAGGGTGACCTGAGTCTGATCACCCGAACCAGATCACCATACAGTGATTTTGTTAAAATTCTACATGCTTTCTTTTGTTCTGTAATATTTTGGCGATATCTTTAAAAACACAATAAACTTGGAAATATTTATGCGGATTAAAAACTTACTTTTAAATTCTATGTGGAAAAAAAAATCACCAAATTTCAGTGCATATGCCGGTAATCAAACTCAAGACCTTAACATATAAAGCTTCAATTCATACCCCTACACCAGGACGAGTGGATATAGCTTCACTCTCAATTTTACATATTTAAACATTGTGTCCGGGGGTTATTAATGGTATTTAAAGTAAAACATACCGCAAAAGGGAAATTACTAACATCAGTCAACAAATGACTGTTTTTACTATTAAGGGGACGACCATTTGATATCCTGTATGTAGTTTAGTTATAACTAGGCACTTTTAAATGTATTGGCAGAAATACTACTAAATTTTTTTTGAAGGGTTATGGAGCCACTGAAGGCCCAAGAAGCTATAGAACAAATGATGCAAAATCATGCTTTCTGGGTGTTCCGAAGACCCTTTCATAATCTCAAAATGAAGTTTTATTTTAATAATTTTTTGACCATATTTTGATCTCAAAGCAAAATGTATAAATTCAGCGTAAGACTGAAGTTTCTAGGGACAACATCAAAAGACCAATGTGCATGGTAAAGCACTTGAAAAATGGAATTCACATAGTTAAGTCTGGGGCTGCTGTTTTTTTTAAAACTCATGATCAACTTTATAACAAAATTACTAGATTACAAAAAGAATACAACACTAACAGAATACAGAAGGGCAATCAATGAACAACAGACAAATAAATAAGAAACATTGATCCTGAAAAATCAGGGCTATAAGTCTGAGGGAAAACAAAACTTTCTTCTTGCCAGGCCGTGAACACAATTTGATATGGAGACAAGCATTTGGTTTTGAAATTTCCTACATGTAGTTACGGCCCTGTTAAAATAGAAGTGAGGTAAGGTTTCCTGGGACAATATACCTCAAGTAAAATGAAACCAATTTTCAGACATTTCAAGTATATTTTTATAATATTTATACTTTTGTTATAAAAAAAATTTTGGAAGTGTTTTCCGATTTTTTTGGGAAAAAGATGAATTTATGAAGAATCTGGTGCCATCTCATACTTTTGATTAGACCTGCTGAGTTATTTATTTTCTATACATTGCAAGTCAGGTAATTTATTTTCAAACTACTACAGAACAAACCATTTATTTTTGTGATTATCAAGGCTGAGTTTTTTATTTTCAAAATCCTTCTGGTCCCCCCAGAATATCAAATGTCGTCCCCTAACGAATTTTAAAGACATACAAAACAAATAAAGCCCTGCCGTTTGAATCAAATAAGCTGTGACTTGACAACAAAGCGGTGATTAAAAATTCCTAAAGTAAATCTGAAATATAAAGGTGATGACTATAAATTAACTACCAGAACATTAAAAATCACTGTGGTAAAGCTGATGACCGTAACTGCATTCACGGTCATCCCAAGATGTCGGATGAAAAATTAGGTCAGTTTCTGTATTGTCTGTTAAGGTGTTTCTATATCATTTTATTTACAAATCATACATTGAAACGATGTAAATTTATAAAAGAATCACTCGAAAATCACTAATTACTTCCGAGAAATGTGCATGAAACGGGAAATTCGATTTGAAAAATCGTTAAGATGACCGTAAATCATAATCAAAATATTTTCAAGATGACCGTAACATAAAACAAGGATGACCGTGATTGGTAAAAAGATGACCGTAACTTGTAAAGGATGACCGTAATTTGTAAAGACTGACTGTAATTTATATAGGACGACCGTAACTTTTATAGGATGACCATCAATTCTAAGAAATATCCGTATTGTATTCAAAGCTTTTTTGTTGAGTGTGTCGATCTCAATAGGGGCTCGGTTAGCGGATATAAATATGTTTCATAAATTTCTTTTTTTAAACTATAATATAATTGGCCATATTTAGGATTTATAACAATGATAGTAAATTGCATATTTCTCGTAAACAATGAAATATTTATTCATATCGACGTTAAAATTTTAACACAAATTGACAGCGATACGACGAAAATTTGAAGAAACATGAATGTGTCCCTAGTACACGGATGCCTCATCTACACTATCATTTTCTATTTTTAGTGGACTATGAAAATGGGATAAAACTGTAATTTGGCATTAGAATTAAAAAGATCATACCATAGGGAAAATGTGTACTAAGTTTCAATTTTATTTAACTTGAAGCTGGACAAACGGACAAACAAACAGACGAACAGACGAACGTACGCACAGATTAGAAAAACATAATGCCAATAAATGGAGCATTAAAAACATTAATAATACATACGAATATTTGGTAATCGAGCACATGTGTATGGTTCCAGAGGAAGCAGATTAAAATCTTAATTTGTCTTGATATATGCAGGCGGAAACACTTTTGAAATAGAACAAAAGAATCGAAGCTCTGTGTTTATCGAAAAAGCGATAAATGTTAACTGTAATGTTTGATATAGTAACAAAATTTTAAAAAGTTAATAGAAACAAATAAAACGACAATTTTCTTATTTTAAAAACACCATTTGCATAAGTTTTCAATGTATCTATTAAATAGTAATGCAAAACAATAAGATATCAAGTCGACGACATGGTTCTTATTGGGGCCTTTTATAGCTGACTAGTCTATGCGGTATGGGCTTTGCTCATTGTTGAAGGCCTTGCGGTTACCTATAGTTGTTAATGTTTGTGTCATTTTGGTCTTTTCTGGATAGTTGTCTCATTGGCAATAATACCACATCTTCTTTTTATATATAGTATCTATAAGTTAGATGTAGAAAATGCATAACCTCCGACTTTTTTTTATCACGGACGGAGAACATATCAATCTTTTAGTTAGAAATTTTCGTGTCTGCCCTTCCATAATGTGAATCAAGAAAAAATTCCCCAAAACAGGTAACGATTGTATCGAAAAGAGAAAAATCGAGTGCACCTTTTTATGTTAGGGCATGTTTGGGGTGTATATTTTGTCTTTAAAACGTACAAAGCAAGAGTATTTTATATAGCATCTCGCTTCAGATTCTATCATTATTATATATCAAAGCTACAGGTTGACTTTATAACGTAAAAAAAATGACAGTACGAAAAGATGAAATATATGGGTCAAGTGAGATACCTATCTAATGAATCACAAAAACAGAGTAGGTGTGTTCGAATAGCTATTTTTTCTAAAAGTACTTGACGACAGTCTTTTAATTTGGATGATGAAAATGGATATCTTCGAAAAAATATGATTTTCTTGTGTGTGATAACTAGGGTTTATAATCTTCAACCACTGAAAATGTTTAGTCTGCCCTTCCACGAAATATTTAATTAGAATTTTTTTTAAATGCTTAAAAGAATTTTCAAAAATTTCATCTGACATCCGAACAGACAATATTTTTAAGTTGAATCAATGCAGACAAGATCATTAACTAATGCTCATTAGCTAGTATATACATTTGTCTTTTAAAATATAACTGACATATAACGATCGATCGTAATGGTACTATGTGGATAAATTTATCAGTTTTCAAGAGCAAAATTGGCTGTGCGTCATCCCTACAATGGCTTCCATTTCTACGATTGTGAGCATGAAATGGCGTAATGGGGAGATAATTTTGAAGAAGTAGAATCCTGACTGTATGAATAACATTTCTGTATATATACAAATTGACAACGTTCCGCCTTGTGATACGCTTTTCGTACAATACTATTTTAAGGATCTACTTTGCTGGAGCTCACCTTCACTAGTTTATTCGAATGATATTTTCAAAATATTTCTGTTATTTTATTTGCACGACAAAATGAAAGACGATATAATATCAATGGGTGTACATGCAATTTTATGGCATTTTTAAAAATGTGTATTTATTATATGTCATTAAAAGGAATCCCAGAAACAAACAAAAAATCTTTTGTCGAGCAGTTGAAGGCTGTGCACCGCATTTTTTTCATTATGCGTGTAAGGTGTCATTTTATCGCGCTTTTGTAGCATGTTTTCCCTTCCTGTTCATTTGCATGTATTTTGGCAAATTCATTTTAAAAATTAAACCCTCTACTGTAAAAAAGATACATGTGGTAATCTTTGCATTTGAAGCACGTCTTATTTTCTTCTACCTATAGGATAAAACTCTCATATTAATATGTGTATACCAACACGATTAATCATTTGATACAAAAAGATAGTTATATAAATACGGATATTTCTTAGAATTGAGGGTCATCCTTTAAAAGTTACGGTCATCATTTACAAATTACGGTCATCTTAAAAGCAGTTACGGTCACCCTTGTTATGAATCGCTGATTCTGTTACGGTCATCTCGATTGTGATTTACGGTCATCTTGGCGATTTTTTCAAATCGAATTTCCCGTTTCATGCACATTTCTCAGAAACAATTAGTGATTTCCGAGTGATTCTTTTATAAATTTACATCGTTTCAATGTATGATTTGTAAAGAAAATGATATAGAAACACTTTAACAGACAATACAGAAACTGACCTAATTTTTCATCCGACATCTTGGGATGACCGTCACCGTGAATGCAGTTACGGTCATCAGCTTTACCCCAGTGAAAAATGCATGATCTTTTTAATAAATTTTGTTGTTTGTAACATTTTGAGACTGGAAAATATACTTTACGATACAAAAATTAACCAAACGTTTAAACAGACTTATTCAGAAGGGATACTGTTGTCAGATAATTAAGAATGGCATATTAAGTATCAATTTACACGTAGGGTCTTCGCATTGAAAAAAAAACCTACATTTATTCCAAAATCAGTTGCTGGCATGTTACGTGTTATGTTCCTCTCAATTATTTTTTGATGGTATGATACTGAAGTCATAATCTTTCAAACAGTTAAATTAAAATCTGGAGCTGGAATGTCAGTTACTGCTAGTAGTCCTTTGTTAATTTATGTATCATTGTCATTTTATTAATTTTTTTGTTACCCATTCTGACATTGAACTCAGACTTCTTTTAAACTCGAGTTTTACTGTGCGTATTGCTTTGTGTTTCTTTATTCTTCACTGGCTAGATGTACAAACGAGGATTGAGATATCACAAAACATGTTTAACCCCGCCGCTGTTTTTTGTGCCTGTCCCAAGTAAGGAGACCCTGACCTTTGTTAGTTATGTATGTTTTTTAATTTTTAGTTTATTTATTTCTTTAAGAGTTTTGTATGACGTCCACTTCACTGAACTACTACAGATTTTTATTTCGGAGCCATCTGAGGCCCTGCTCCGGGTCTGTGATTTTCGCGCTGCTTTGAAGATCCTCTGGTGACCCCCGGCTGTTTTATCGGGCTGTCTCTGACATATTCCCCATTTTTATTTTCAATTTTATTTGAAAATAACAACAAATAATTTAAAAAAAACTGATCAAATAGATACCTTGTGTATTTGGGTCTTCCTTCTCATATGGTGGTGGTGCTTTATATATACCTATTGCTGGAAGATCTGGAAGATCTGGAAGTCGCCTAAAAAGTAGACACTGTTCTATTATAGATAAACTGATGCTTTACCTTATACTTACAGAAATATTACAAATAAATCAATTCTAATATCATACATGTATCTGATTTATCATCAAGACTATCTGCGATATAATTGTTAATAAGAAGTTGAAATTTTTCTGAACTTTTTTTCATAAACCGTACATTGGGTTTTACTTTGCGTAAATTTCCGTGCATCTTCCAAGACTGATATACATCTTTAAAACTGCTACTTTAGGGTATACACGGGTATATCACTTTATTATTACTAGTATATACTAGAAAACACCCGCGAAATCGCGGGGAAACAGAGCGTATGTAAACTGTAAAAAAAATATACTGACTGGAGAATTTCAGGAGAGATATCAAAAGTCAAAGGTACTTACTGGGCACATTTTTTGCCCTCTCCCTTTTTTCCAAAAACCTATTTTTATACCTTCTGTTTTTCTGTAATCTATGAACATGCATATATACTTTAATTACTATACAGAGAATATCAGGAGAGGTATCAAAAGTCAAAGGTACTTACATATGTCTCCGGGTGCGGGAATTTCTCGCTACATTGAAGACCTGTTGGTGACCCTCTGCTGTTGTTTTTTATTTGGTCGGGTTGTTGTCTCTTTGACACATTCCCCATTTCCATTCTCAATTTTATACATCAGTGAACGCCATGAATAGTAAAGAGCCCCCCCCCCAGATAACCATTGGAATTTATAGTAAATTATAACAAATACAGTTATTCATAGTAAATGTATGTATACAGAAAATATATCCGCAGTGACCGCCGTTGATAGTAAACCATAGGCGGATCCCAGGGGGGGGGGGGGGGGTTGTTGAAAAAATTTTGTTGATTATATGGGGAATCACTGAAGCATGAGAGGAACGCCCACCCCCCCCTTTTTAGGTCAGTCAGTGCCCCCTCCCTCATGAAAAGTTCTGGATCCGCCACTGTAAACTAATTGATAGTAAATAGCAAATATTATTCATTTTCGTTTTCCACCCAAAATAACCCAAACTGAAACACGTTAAGCAAGGATGATACATGCTAGAACTCAAAAGGACAGCAGAAAGCAAATTTATATACTTTATTCATAGTCTTTGTATGTTCAAAGTGCAGAAAAACACAAACCGGAAGTCTAATCTGACTTAAAGTTTTGTCCAATGACGGGAAAATATACGGACGCATTCTGTTTCGTTTTTATCCCAAAATAACCCCAACTGAATGATCATAAGAATGGATGACAAATGCGACTATACATGTTACCTATAGGACATAAAGGCATGATGATTAATTTATTGTGGAAGGAGGAGAAGCGACACCAAAAATGAGGTCTTCTCGTTTAATAGTATAGATGTTACCCATAAAATAATGATTACCCTAATTTAGGGAGGGAACTTGAAGTCATATAAATTTTAGTCAAACGTGTGTTCACATTATAGTTATTCTATTGGAACCCGAATAAGTAATCATATATATATAGTATAGGAAGATGTGGTGTGAGTGCCAATGAGGGTTAAAAGGAAGCCAAATATAGCCTGGGATCCGGCCCAATCTAGCTGCGCATCGTAAGTATCATCGTATACTGACAAGATTAGCCAGGACCCCAGGCTAATGTAAATATAGATCGCTGGCGCCACCTAGATTTTACATCCAAGATAATAGGTAGAAGTAAATTTATTTTCTGCTGCCTTGGTAAATAGAAATTAAAATTGAAATAGTGAGAAATGAGTGTTGGCCATTGGTGTAGAAATAGCGAGAAATTTAGAGAAAACTCTCTAAAACTAACAAGATTTTCTGTGCCAAATTAAGCAAGGGGTGTTCTTCATTCATACTATTTCGAAAATTCCGGAACCGTTGAGTACCCTTAAAAAATGCCATTTTTCTATCAAAAAAGCTGCGGCACCATATGTGTTTGACCATTGCAATTACATCCAAAGGTGTTGATAATTCAGAATTCGAAAAAAAATTTAATGGATCTTTGATAGTGAAAAGGCAGGACCAAATAAGGCTACCATTGTCGCCTATGTAAATAATTACTTCCTTGTAACCTGAGACAACTCTCCATCCAAATAACAATTTAAAAAAAGTAAACCATTATAGGTCAATGTACGGCCTTGAACACGGAGCCTTGGCTCACACCGAACAACAAGCTATAAAGGGTCCCAAAATTACTAGTGTAAAACCATTCAAACGGGAAAACCAACGGTCTAATCTATATAAAATTAAAAAAAACGAGGAACGAGAAACACGTATAAATTACATAAACAAACGACAACTACGGTACATCAGATTCCTGACTTGGGACAGGTGCAAAAATTTGCAGCGGATTTAAACGTTTTAATGGATCCAACCCTTCTCCCTTTTTCTGAAACAATAGCATAACATCACAACATAGAAAAACATTCTGATTTCATGATTCAGCTGACATCATTGATAATCAAGTCTACTACTGATTGTATCTTATATACATGTTTGATAATAAAGATAAAAGATTATAATAAATAATAATGCTGATTCACGGTATATTAACAGTTTACATGAATATATAATATAATAATGACAAGATGTGATGTGATTGCCAATGAGACAACTCTCCATAAGAGAAATAAATGATACATAAATTATCAACTATAGGTCACCGTACGACCTTCAACAATGAGTTTAACAAATAACGCCTGGACAGCAATAAAAGGCCCCGAAATTGAAATAAACAGCTGCGTTATGAGCGCATGATACGCCGGTCTTCTTGTGTGTGAAGTTTTATGCTATAATCATAAATAGTTTCAGGGATGTGAAAAACCTCCCTTTTAAAAAAAAACAAAAAAACTCAATAGCTCTAAAATAAAATTTTGAATCATCACCAAAACGTATACAGATCTTTAGATTATTATAACTAAAGAGTGTGTAAAGTTTTAAGCAATAATCATAAATAGTTTTTGAGATACGTCGCGATATTTGAAAAAAGCACACCACTGCTTAGTTATAAAGTGACGTATCTCAAAAAGTTACAATTTTATTTTCACCATAAAGTATACAGATAATTTGACCATCATAAGCAACAACTATGTAAAGTTTTCATGAAATTTGGAAAGTGATTCTCAAGTTACGGTGCGACATGTTTACGCCGAACAGACAGACGGACATACAGACAGACAGACGTACATACAACATTTGTATACCCTTATACGTCCCGTCAAAATTTTGACGGGCGTATAAAAATGTAAACCAATTCAAACATATATTCTGCTTGAAGTCAACATTGGCGTTGCTCATATACATACTCTCACGGATAAGATATAATTATGTTATGCATGGAATTTACTAATAGGGAAAACGGTAGTATTTAATTTTCCCAGCATTAGGTTGGCCTTTTGTGTACCCAAGGCAGGTGAAGGAAGTCAAATTAGGAGCGCTGTGATTGGATGTAAGGGTGCAATTTATTTTTTATTTATCTATGAATAACTGCAGTGTGTATATTTACAATATAAATTTTGAAACCTATTGAAATATTTTCTAGAGAATTATTCGAAAAGACTTGTAAAATTTCATAAATTTGGTGCAAAATGACGGTGGGCATGGATAACATAAACCAGCTCCGTTGGAAATTGGTCATGATACTATTTGGCTTTAATTTTTAAAACAGAATAATAAAGTACTAACACAACATATAACTGTTTTATCAAGGTTTTTATCTTAAAAAGTGGTAAATTTAGAAAATGTTAACATTGTCGCCTATGGCAGAATAAATAGTAGCGTTTTCCCTAATACTATAGATAGGACATTTGCTAGGTGTAATATGACAAAAAATACATATATATCGATATATTGCAACATTAACAAAAATAGACTGCAATACGAACTTTTCATTCATTAGTAATGCTACATGGATAGGACATAATAGCTGCACTGTTCGTTAATACCATGCATTTCTCCGTAAAAACAGATAAAAGTCCTAAATCTTTCTACATAGTAATTGGTAACTTTATTTGGCCCATTGATTTACATTTTTTATGCAAGAACATTTTTATACAGATAATATGTCTGATAGTTTTAAAACAACGAAAATGAAAATTATTGCAGTATATGTCATAGTCTATTATCTAATGATTATGTAAATAAAAAATTATGCATACCTATCTTTAAATTCTCTAATATATAGTGAACTACAATAAAATAACACTTACTATTAACAAAATAGATATCCAAAAATATCATTGATCACAAATAATTATGGTTATTCATTCGGTCATCTGTTAATTTTTGTAACAAACTGAAGCAGTAAAAGAAAGAATTTTCAAAAACAACAAGAAGCTATGAATAACTACAATTTGAATACAATGTCATAGATTTAACAATGTTGATAGTAATAAAATCTGGCAAACATCTGCATAATACAATACAAGTTTTAAAGTTTCTACAGAAAACAAACGTGGAAAGCACGATAAAGCAGTGAGCAGTTCCATTGAAAGCAATGTAAAATGACATGATCGTAGAATGTGTATAATTTGTGTTTTACCACATAATTTTAATCCGTTTATGGGTTAAAATGTAATGTGTTATCAACTTACATTTTCGGCAAAATTCAGACTAGAGAGACGCAACATTAGAGCTGTATTGCAGAACTAATATTTGGAAAAAAAGAGTCCCGCAAAATTTGCATCCCTAGTGAAAAGCGCGAAAAACTATTTCAGTGCAGCTATTATGTCCTATCCATGTAGCATTACTAATGAATGAAAAGTTCGTTAATACCATGAATTCAATTTTAAAACACAAACGGATTCAAAGTATGTGGTTAATAAAGGCAACAGTAGTATTCAGTGTTCAAAACTCGTAAATCTATGGACAAAAAACAAAATTGGGGTAACAAACTAAAACTGAGGGAAACGCATTAAATATAAGACGAGAATAACGACACAACATTAAAATGTAACATACACAGAAACGGACTAAGCATTATACAAAATCCGATGAGAATAACAAATATAACATCAAAACCAAATACATGAATTTGGGATAGAAAAATACCGTGACACGTCTTAAACTAATGTGAATTCACACTCAAATATAAGAGAAAACAAACGACACAACGGAAACACAAATTATACACATTCTACGATCATGTCGTTTTACATTGTTTTCAATGGAAGTGTTGGAATACTTTTTCTAGGTGTTTATATTTTCAAAATAAATGTAGTTTTGTTTGTCATAGACTCTAATACCTAGATGACCGTTGTAGTTAAATTAGAGGAATAAAAAATGAAGCGGAGGAAGTTGTACTGATAGTTTTAATATTTTGTTCAGTAGACTATCAATGGGGGCATTTTCAGAAAAGTTTGGAATGTACCTGGAAACAACATCATCAATTTACCTAGTATATGAGAAATTACATGATAAATGAACTCATCACAGACACCTGGATTACAACTTTATATTTGCACCAGACGCGCCTTTCTTCTACCAAAGACGTATCAGTAACGCTCGAATAAACAAAAAGTAAAAAGGCAAAGTGAAGTACGAAGTTTGAGGACCAAAAATTCCTAAAAGTTTTGCAAAATACAGCCAAGATAATCTATTCCTGAGGTAGAAAAGCCTTAGTATTTCAAAAATTAAAAGTGTTGTAAACAGTTAATTTATAAATATAACCATATCAATGATAATTCATGTCAACACAGAAGTGCTGACTAATGGGCTGGTGATACCCTCGAAAAATAAAAAAAAAACACGAGCATTTGAATCGACCCAGTGGTTGTAATATACCAGGATTAAAATTTTATATCTGCGCCAGGCGCACGTTTCGTTTACAAAAGACTCATCAGTGACGCTCGAATAAAAAAAAGATAAAAAAATCAAATGAAGTACGAAGTTGAAGTTCATCTTTGACAAATAATAATAATTGTCTTGTTTCTAACAAGTATCTGAAGGAACTCTGACTCATATGAAAATAAGAAAAAAGGCCAATTAGAAAAGTGGTACGGTTGGTTACCAAAGAATGCCGATAATATGCTGGGAATATCTATTTCAAAATTCGACAAGCTTGGAGTCAGTGAGAAACTTCAGTTTGAAAACTCATTGGATATCTTTTGCAAAATTCGAAGATCCTTTTAAAAATTAATACTTTATTCGAGTTTGGTCGTTTGATTTAAAATTTGTTTGGTGTACATCATTATACCAATATGTCTCATAGGATGAAAAACGACCTTGAGGTTTACGATGTAAACGACGAAAATTTAACCTTTAAAGTGCACGTTTCAGTCTATTATCTTATCTAAAGAAAACCGTATTCTACATACCCACTTTGGCCTTCCTCTGCTTTTGATGAACTGAAATAATGTATAACACGTCTAATTGTCAAACGATCATAAAAGTATATACGTATTCTTTCGTCTGTAACAGAATATTTTTGTAGATTACTTTAGAAGCAAATGGAATCAAAAATTTTCAACTCTTTCCATAATTTCCCAAAACCATAAGAAGCTATACATTACTGAAAGAAGTAGGTCCAGTCAGACCCTTTTTGGCCCAAAAATATAGAAGTTTCACAAATTGTTAAAACGTAAATGTTTAGCTGTTTATTGGAAAGTATAATACTTCTGTTACATAAATATGGACTGTTTTGACAATACAATGCACATATATCGAGTTATAGCATCATTACGTAATGCTAAATTACTGAAATCTTCGAAATCTTAGCATTTGAGTTAAATTTTAGACAGTTATCGTCTTAAATGGAAGTGGACGCATTTGTGTTCATTCTAAATATTTAAATGTAAGTTGTATTTATTGATAACACATAACATATATAAAGGTTGAGAGTGAACACGGATGTGGCCACTTTCTTTTTGACAAGAACCATCTGAAAAGAGACATATTATGGCATATTTGACAGATTTTTCATATTTAAGCTTGAATTTGAGCGTTTTAATGACTCAACCAATTCAAATCTGTCACATAAACTAATTGAATCGACTTAAGTAGACACTTTTAAAAGTGTTTAAAAAGTGTCCCCAATTTTTCATTAGATAAACCTGAAATTTGAGGCAAAAAATCGGACCTTACTGGACCTACTCCTTTGAATACGAAGTGATCGGTTTCTTTTCCTTAAATAGGTAACATATCTGACAAAAAGTTATTCAATGCCATGCAAGGTTTCCAGTTTCTATGGAAGACAATCGGCTTCTTCCTACATCTTTGACAAAATAAATATGAAAATACACTTTTATTGTAATACATTTTTACAAATCAGATTTGACGAAAATCCGCCCAATACAATGCAAGTTTTCAAGTTTTCAAGTTTCTAAGGAACACAATTGTGAAGAGATGCAGTGAGCATCTTCGTGCAATTTGAAGAGAAAATGAACTTATTCGGTTTTAAAAAGCAAACAGCAACTAGTCAGACTTCCTTTTACGTAAAAAGTGTCTGTGCAGAAAGTTAATCAACCAGAGGTATGTCAAAGAACGTCTCGTCGTTTTGTTTGTCTTAATAGTGATTAAGATAATAACACACTATTGACTGCGAAACACATATTTGTGACATTTTACCTATTATATAAAAAAAGGAGATGAGATATGATTACAAATGAGACAACTCTCCACTTTAGACCACTGACACAGAAATTAACAACTTTAGGCCACCATACGGCCTTCAATAATGCGCAGAGCCAATACTGCATAGTCCCCGAAATGACAATGTACAACAATTCAAACGAGAAAACTAACGGCCTAATGTATGTATAAAAACATTCCTTTTTACTCACATCGTTGTAAAAAAAATTTTATCGGAGTTCTGTTTTTTTTTTTTTGTGATTTTACTTTTTACGGAAACACACTAAGTCGTGTATTGTGTAACATGTGTAATGTATCAATCAAGTTTACTTCAATATGTCTTAGTATTTTCTGGATAGAACGAGAAACAAAAGCAAAGCTCGTTATGTTTTTCTAAAAAAAAAACAATGAAATTAAAAGGATTATACATACCCACTTTGAGCTTCCTCTTCCTTTGGTGAACTAGAATAATTTATCACAATTAGTTTTAAGAATCGAATTATATAAAAGCGTGTGAAATATCTTGATGGACATTAAGCTAGAGAGTCAAACAACGTTTAATAAACGGGGCTATAATTCACGACGATGTTGTATTCAGATTATATTGCATTATGTGAAGTTAGATTTGTTTTAAAATGTAAAAAGTATTTTTTCTTTCAGTGAAAACACAACAACATTTTGTTCTTTTGCAATTGTTTTTAAGCTCTGAACGCCTCCTCTACATACACACATTTTTCTAACAAGTACTTGGGAGCTATTCTTATATGACATGTTTCATTCGCTTTGTAAACAACACCGGGATTTAATTCTCGACATAACTATTCTTAGCGCAGACTCAGAGTTATACTTAAAAATTGATGATTCAATATACCTGTCACTAAATTCACACGTATTGGAACCTATACGTTATGTCGATTTTTTTTGTTTGAGAAATTGCATTGGAACAAAACATACCGAACTTTAATTTTTATTATTCAGATGTATAACAAAAAGAATTTAAGAAATCTACAAATTCAAAAAAAAAAAAAAAAATCCGAAAAAGGTCAAGAATGCTTTTGGTGCATTTAAGTCATTTCGAAACATCAGATGACGTCATACACCTCAAAACGCTGAAGGTTTGTCTGTTACGCGAACCTTCGAAATTCATATAAAATTATATTAAAATGGATCTTTGAGGTAGATGTTGTTTTATTTTATTTTCTATTGCATTATTCGCATATTTACTGATTTCAGCAAGTCAACATGGCAACCTTAGCTACAAAATGTCAACTTTTTTGGACGATATCTTACTGGCAAATGTTTGCTTTGAGAATTATTAAATGAATGAAGCGCATTTTTTTTTTTTATATCAGTTATTAACGAAATTAGTAAAACCAGCCCAATACAACGCATACATTCACCTTTCAGTTTTTTAATGAACGTATTTGTCATATTAGAATCGACATAATTCATGGAAGCCATAGTTCTGATGTAAATTTACACATGGCCTGGACCGTGTTAAATTTCCAACACATATATGGCTTCTACGAATTATTATTTTTTTTTATCATTTTCTTAATTTACGATTAAATACGAATCAATATGACTCATTACGAAATTTTTACTGCAAAATGCCATGATTTGTAACAGGTATTCCATAGATATATATTCACGAGGAACATACGGGCACTTTACGAGCTTTTTTTTGTATTATTACGAGTCCTTACTATTTTACATCTGATTTTTTTTCTGATTCGTAATAATACGTAAAGTATACATAAATAGAGAAAGTAAATGGGGCTTGTGTCAAAGCGACATTAACCCGACCATAGAGCAGACAACAGCCGAATGCCACCGATATATCTATTAGTAAAATACTCTAAATGCACGTAAAGTGCTCGTTATAACTCAAAGCAAGCCATCGTAACAAAAACCGATAAAATCGTAAACAGCACATATACATTACTAATATTCCCTTTACAATTTGTTATTTTTATAGTAAAATATCGTAAACATTTAATGTTACGAGTCATGTACTGATTCGAGCGAGCGATTCCCGAGTGTATCGTGTTGTTGTGGGTGGTTTACGATTCTTGCGAAACGACTGGAGTTGTTTACAACATTGGTTACGAAAAAATGATAAAACGTAGAAGAGTTTGACATGTTAATGAAATTGCCTCTCCTTTCATTGACCCTTAATGGTGCCAGCGAATGATGGCGAATTAGTTAAGTATGCGTACGATGACCACGAGTTTACAATCCGTAAAACATATTACTTTCAAATAAACTCTTTAAAAAAAAAGAAAATCAATCGTAGTTTGAAACGTTCGTTGAAAATACAAGTATTGTTTTAAAACGACCATTGTTTCCTTTTGAATAAAGTATTTGAAATTTCGCCTCTTTTTTGTTTTAACTCATACCTTCATTTATATATAATATACATTGGTAATTGTCATAGCATATATATATATAAGAAGATGGGGTTTGATTGCCAATGAAACAACTCTCCACAAGAGGCATGCATATAAATTTGTCCATTTTCTGACTCTCTTGGACTATAAATTACATGTTGATTCGTATAGCTATAGGTTACATTTCTGTAAAAATATTTTCACTTTGGGCCGTCCACATATTTTTCAACTTCGTACTTTATTTGGCCTTTTTAACTTTTTTGGATTCGATAGTCACTGATGAGTCTTTTGTAGACGAAACGCGCGTCTGGCGTATATACAAAATGTAGTCCTGGTATCTATGATGAGTTTATTTATTAACAATTGGCGTTGACATAACTTTCAATAAATGCGAGTTCATTTTTATCTGAGCTTAATGTCACTTTTTCTTTATATATCTTAGTCGTTTTGTTTTTGTGTGTACTACGTTCCGAACTATTCAGTTTTACAGTTTGCAACTCACAGTTTGTTTTATTGTTGCCCTATAATACCACGAACCCGAATAAGGGGAGCTGTACACATGTTTAACCGCACCACATTGTGTATTAGCCTGTCCGAAGTCAAAAACCTGTATTTCAGTCGTTGTCGATGGTTTATTTCTGTCCAGTTTGATTTTTTAATCTGTATTGTTTATTAATTTGGCCCTTAGTTGTTTTAAATTGTTTCACTTTTTTGTGCTGTGTCTATTATAACTGACATAGTGGTATGTGATGTTTTAATTGGTGAAGACTGAAAGTTTATCTAAAATTGCTTACGTCATTTGTACTCTTATATATACTGATAGTAATTTCATTCGAAAACATTACACATATTCCTATTTTGATATGTCAATATTAAATTTAGTCTCATTGCTCTATTAAGCATTTTCCATTCGTGTGGATTTGTATTATGGGTAATGAATGTGTAGCAGGGACGCCTTTTTTTTTTAGCACACCCCATATTGCATTGTTGAAGTTCAGACTATTCCTTTTGGCCTGACAACTATATTATCTAAATCAATATTTATTTTTTTATTTTTCTAGCACATGCTGTAGTGTGCATAGAATAACATATCATACAATACACATATAATTCTTACATTTTGTTATCAGTCACATGGCCTGTTTGTCTGAAAAAATATTATGAAAATGAAAGTCAATGCAAAATATTAGTTAACTAATAGACCTAAAAACAAAACAAAACGTTAAAATTTGACAGTGGTATCTCTGTTTAAATATTAGAATTGCATTTTTGTTATATTATAATTGGTAATAATCTTTTCTTCTGTTTTATATCTGAAATCACGTTTTTTAATTTCAGATATGAAAATAAACTGACAACGCCATGGCTAAAAATGAAAAGGACAAACAGACAAACAATAGAACACACGGCACAACATAGAATACTAAAGAATAAACAACACGAACCCCACAAAATACTAGGGGTGATCTCAGGTTCTCCGGAAGGGTAGGCAGATCCTGCTCCACACGCAGCACCCGTCATGTTGCTTATCAGATATCAAATCCGGTAAATAGTCTAATTCGGTAGGTCACATTTATGGAAGGGAAGGGGATTGTAGTTACAACGTTAGGAACATATCCGATATCATTTGTGAAACGGTTATTCCATAACGGTCAACCAACCTGTGATGGCGTCCGTAAAATTTACGAAGAGATGATTTCAACTTCACCATTTGGAACTCTTGATTTAATAGCTTCCTTGTGAGCAACAACCATCTATCAAGAAAATCATGATAGGAAATGCAAGCACGGGAATATCGTATTGATTGGGAGATATATACACCGTATGCAGGTGCTGATGGAATGTTGCTACTTAAAAATGGAAAGTTCACAATTAGAAAGCTGAAATGATCTCTTTTGTCGTAAAGTTTTGTTTTCAATCGACCCACATTGTCAATTTCTAGATGTAAGACAAGATATGAGGCCGACTTAACTGTATCTGTTGTATCCTTTATCTCTAGTTCAATGTGATAGATGCGTTCGACATAGTCTTCAAATTTTGAATTATTTAGTGAAAGAACATCATCTATATAGCGGAAAGTAGAGTTAAAGGATATTGCTAACTTCTTATCTTTCTTTCTAAGAAGTTCCTGTATGAAGTCAGCCTCATAATAATAAAGAAACAAGTCGACAAGAAGAGGGACACAATTCGTTCCCATTGGAATGCCGATAGTCTGTTGAAAAACACGTCATCCGAACGTAACAAATATATTGTCAATCAAGAAATCAAGCATCTTGATAATATCAGTTTTAGGGAATTTTTTGTTTGAATCAGAGTGATTCTTTACAAAGTAGGATTTATCCCTTCCTAAGACAAGATACTTGTATCTTCGTTGGCCATTCTTTTTTTATGAAACAAAGCAATACCAACTCTTTTAATTTGTTTCATAAGTGTGGAATGTGGAATAATTGTATAAAGTGTAAAAAAGTCAAATGTTTTAATACTATTACAAGATGAAAGAGAGTTAGATTGTATGTACTCTAAAAGATCTTTGGAATCTTTTAAGTATCCACATCTGATTCACACCACCTTTAGAATAGGCAGTTTCACAATAACTTTGAAGCCCGTCTTCAATTGCTGATAAAATAGATGTTAATAATGTAGAAAGAGGTCTCGTGGAGCACTTGGAAGACCCATCAATAAACCGTTGTTTGTAAGGACACTTATGCAGTTTAGGTATCCAATACAGTGATGGAAAATCCAGTTCATCACCTTTGGTTGAAATTCCAAAGGAACATAAAACAGACCTATGAGTATCCAGGACTTCCTATTCGGTAATTGTCCTTAGGGTATATGTTGGGTTTCCAAGTAAATTGTCAATACTTAATTTGTTTATCAAGCAGTTAATGTAATGAGTTTTACAAAAAAAACAATGTTGTTTGGGGGTTTATCTGTGGGGACAAAAACATATTTGTCATGAAGGTAGGATAAGTCTTTTGCAACATTAGGGTATTTTAAGATTGACGTAACATGGGCATTGATAGACTCATTCAGTTTCCTAATTCTGACTTGTATCAACGACCTCACTGCCTTAATCCAATCGGAAAGAGTGTCGACGTCTTCCTTCTCACGCTTAGCCCATTGCCTGGCATAATCCTCGACTGAATCCATCAAAATTTTAAAGTTGTATTTCAAATTGATGGATTTCGGCTCACGATATTTTGGACTTTTCGATAACACATTTCGTAGGCAAGGACCAGGGCCGTAACTAGGGTTCTAATTCAGGGGAGGCAGGGCTTTGGGGGCCCCCGATTTTTTTTCTCTCAGTAAAATGGCTAGAAATTACCCGTTTTCCTTCGATTTCCTTACTCTAAGAGACATCAGTATTGCTTGAACCTGGAAACAATTTTTATGCAAAAACAAGCTGAGATTGCTGTTCGGGGTGAGCCAAGGCTCCGTCTTGAAGGCTGTAATTTGGCCTATAATTATTACCATTAAATACATTGTGACCACGGATTTTTTTCTTTATATGGCTAAAAATTACCCGTTTTTCTTCGATTTCCTTACTTTAAGAAACATCAGTAAAATGGAAGCAATTTTTCTGCAAACAATTATTACCTGTATAACTATTTCAAGATATTTTGTTTTAGAAATCAAACTGGTAAGTTAAAAAAAACAACATATAAAGCAACTAAGATCATGGAACGCAAGATGATTTTTTATCGAGGACCATGAATTTCAATATTGTTGAAAGCTCAACAGACATGTATATAACTAAAAACAGGGACTTTAAATACAGTCTAGTATATACTTAGTATAGAAATTCCCTGCTACAACGAATGGGGGTGTTTAGTTACTCAGGCATGGACCATAATGTTCTCGTACGATCGGGAGAAGCGGTTAAAACAGCTGATTCAGCCGGTAACGAATTCCCGATATCATAAAAGATTCACAATTTAAAGGGAACTCCCTCTGCTCAATTGAGCCCCTAAATAAATGTGAATAGTTAAGTTTTATTCAAAAATATGTGTTCTGAAACGGTTCACTTTCGATAAAAAAAATCCGGAAAATGACGCATATCACGTATCATGTTAACACTGTATAAACTGTAAACTTGTGTTGTTTATAAAATAAATTCAAGTTCTTGGTATACATATTGTCAATATTGCACTTTATTACTTCAAAAACAAAATTTTGGTGTAGAAAATTCAGGGGAGGCAGTTGCCTCCCGCCTCCCCTGCCTCATAGGTAGTTACGGCCCTGAGTGCTATTAACAATGTTGAGGTCATCGGTAATAACGTGGCCAGCCGGATTATATGTGAATTGGGAACTAGCACAAGTGCAATCAGGAGGTTTAGACTTGAAGTCGTCAATACTCAGATCCTGCAATATGTGTTTGTAATTGAAAATTTTAGTTGCAATAGGTTTGGTATGGGTATAAGAAATGATTGGTACAGACTGGTCTTTGAAAAAAGGAGGTATTTTCGATTGAACTAATTTATGATGAAGGATATTGCCTAAGTTGACGCCATCGACACCTTTGTTGGCAAAGAAAAGATTAAGGAAAGATCTTTTCTGTTTTTCATCTTTTCCAATGCGGAATGGCTTGAAAAGCCTTGCCTTGCAATATCCGAATTTATAGCTGTAAGTTTGTATTTGTTTGAATGAGGGTTTGTAACATTGGTTTCCAAACATAAATTGAAAAGAGAATGAAGTTTTCAAAGGGGTAATGAATAAAGTTTCGTGCGAATGTGATTAATACCTAACGGTTTTTGTATAAATGGCAGCAAGTCATTAAAAGAGACAGGATGCAGAGTAGGTGATGTATAATGACGATGACCATGACTGCGTCTACGTCGAGGAGTAGAGATAATAATATTCATCACATTCACCGAGCTACACGAAGGACTAGATCGAACACCTTTACCATCAATTTTGTCATTGCAACCATATGGTGTCGCAGTTCCCAATTGTCTAATCCAGTAGTCCTATTTTTGTCTACGGAGAGGCGCTGCAAGATAAGGATTGTTAGAACTGTGGTATATTTTTTCGATAATGTGTAGTGTCATATAATCGATGGTTATCTGCAAGTATTTCTGAAAAGTCATTGATTGGAATTTTGGTATATAGTTATATAAGACGTTAAATATTCAGGTGAAATTTATTTCTGTGTGAACTATCTTCAAGTGAATAAACAATTGCACGTTATCAATGAACTGTGGAAAATTCAAAAGTCCCAAATGTTAAAAATTGTCTTATCATTTGTACTAGAAGAATGAATGTGATTCCATTCGATTCTATTCCGTCATTCAAGATTATCTTTTGGACACCTATATAAAAAAAACTGTGTCTTTGAAAACTACCAAATAAACTGTTTTACCCTGCAACTAGTTTCATTGATCTTTATGACCTCTGTTATTGGCCTGAAGATTAATAAATTATCCCGTTGTAATAACTACATGAATAATATCAAAACAGTCAAATTACTGAATACAAGAGACGTGTACATACAGATACCAACACGAAACGTATTCCACATCAATTATTTGCAAAAAGTTCGAAACAACCTTTACAATAATAAAAAAAAGAATCGTTACAGAATTTCTTAAATATTCCACTCTAAGGACTACATCATTTTTTTTAATGCAAAACAAACAAAATTTGATACATTTGTACGTTCATGTTTCCAAAAGTGTTTTGTGTTTTTATTTAATTACATATAATATACTTACGAATGAGGCGAGCAACAGAAGCAGGGATTACATATGCTGATTCTGTGAAGACATTATTAATTCCAATTACATTTAATTATCTGAGCTAACAATTGATTTCATTAAACAGTGTGTAAATATGTGAAAATATGACATAACACATCCCTAACATATAGCGTTCTTAGTGCAGATAAAAACTTATATAGAGCACTAGTTTCACAACATTTATATAATATTATCCCGTGTGCCTAGTAACGCAACACATCATAATTCAAGCCTATGTTGTTTCCTATAATGCAAAAATATTTCTTCTTGGTATTCCTCAAGCTTTTGGCAACATACTACTTTAACATGTTAAAGAGTTAGGTCTTATATCTACATTAATTGGTTCCGAAGTTTAGTTCCATAGTTGTCAAAGCAAAAACTATTTGACTAAATCTTCCACAGATACAAATAGTGTGCTTATAGGTGTGGCTGAACTTGTAGAAGACTTTTTACAAACGGAATATATTGGCACTCATTATTTTCCTTCACGATGAAGGTTCTTTATTTGGAATAAGCACAATAATATGTAGCAGAGTTTAAGTTGTTACTTAATATCTCAACTTAACTATTTTTAATTCTTACAAGTTGTTAATTGTACATATTAAAACAAGAGGATTGACTACTCACTGCTATATATTAAACTGATGTTATGTTTGTAAAAATACATGCATGTACAATAAGAACGACATAAAGACCAAATCAAATAATTACAGAAGACGATAACATTATCAAACAATACAATACAAAATCCACAAACATGGAACATGAAACATATCAAATGGAACAATTTGAGTTTTCCTTCAAGCTATTAACAAGGAGATTAGTGTGTGTATATATATTAAGAAGTGCAAGATGCTAATACTTTTTTTTACATATAAGCAATATATTGGAATCCCAATGGATACCAATTGCGCTCCTCTACTTGCAGATTGGTTTTTATATTCCTATGATGCAGAATTTATCCAAGGGCTTGTACAGAAAGGAGAAAAGTAATTAGCCCAGTCTTTTAATTTCACCTTTCGGTATATTGATGATGTGCTGTCTCTTAATAATAATAGATTCAGTGATCACCTACATTTAATATATCCAAGTGAACTTAAAATTAAAGATACTACCGACCCAGATAAATCTGCTTCATATTTAGACCTTTTCCCGAAATGACTACTGATGGTAGGTGAAATACCAAATTTATCACAAACGCGATGATTTTAATTTTCCTATAGTCAACTTTCAATTTCTATGTAGCAATGTCCCAGCGGCACCAGCATATAGAGTATATGTGTCTCAATTGATACGTTACTCTAGAGCTAGCTCAAAGTATGTTGATTTTGTTGAACGAGGAATACTGCTTTTTCAAAAGTTGCTAAGACATGCTATGAATCAATCAAATTAAGGTAATCACTCAAGAAATTTTACGGTCGCCATCATGAGCTGATTGGCCATTATGACAAAAGTGTGTCAGAAATCATATCTGATATTCTTCCTCAGTCATAATAACATTCAATCATTACCGAACTGAACAAAGAAATAACACGACGGGTGCCGTATACGGTGCAGGAAATCATTACCCTTCCGGAGCACCTGATTTCACTCCCAGTTTTTAGTGGAGTTCGTGTTGTTTATTAATTATTATTTTTAACTGTTGATGTAAAGGTCCTTTAGTTTTGTGAGTCTTTTTAACTTTTTTGGATTCGAGCGTCACTGAGGAGTCTTTTGCAGACGAAACGCGCGTCTGGCGTATATACGAAATTTAGTCCTGGTATCTATGATGAGTTTATTTGTTTACTCCTTGGTTTTGTTTTTTATTGTCGTATACTTCACTCATTCCAAAAATAAATAAGCCTTTACAAAGATCAAATTAGACAAGATACATGGCAAACAATTTGAATGTCCTCAAAACTTACCCGGACTTGTGGTCATCACTGCCTTTGGCATTTTTCTTAGCTAAGTAGATAGAATAATTATTTTAATTTAAAAACATTGCTATTGCAAAACAAAACCAACCTGAACTTTTGGCTTTATGTTAGAAAAGCACATTTCAAATGCATCTTTTAAATAAAGGTAAAAAGAAAACTTAACGGTTGCTTTTCAAAATTGTATTGATTAATTTTTAAAGCTGGTGTGATTTGAGCCCAAAAATTGAGGCGATGAAAACTGATGAAATCAGTAATAAGTCGCATATAGAATAACAATCGTCTTGTGTTCCAAATTATAAATCTGGGATCTCTGATGACTAAAAAAAAATCATTTTATTTAAATGAATCTTTTGAATTACTAATCTAGCGAAGCAATTTTATATTAAATATTTTCTTAATTGTACGGTTTATGTGAGTTACAGCTAAATTATTATTCGGAAAACAACGACAAAAAAACAATCAAAAGTACTCAAAACACAGTACCGGAAACTTTAAGAATGAGCATTACAAAAACTCCACAAAAACCGGGGGTTATCTCAGATGGTCGAGAAGGGTAAGCAGATTCTGGTCCACATGGGACATTTATCATGTTGTTCATGTCAATATGATTTCTATAACCGATTTTGAGGAATAAACACACGAAGATGAAATTTGGTTATAATAAAAACAAATTATCTCCTTATGGAGAGAAAACAAAACATTATGCCTTTCATTTGAAATGGACGATGCAACATGTTTTCATTTTAGTTATTTCTTAATTAAGAATATTTATGGTAAATGGGAAGAAGTCCACTTTTTCATTCAACACTTAAGCCACAGTAGATAATCTTTAATATAAGTTCTAACCTTGAAAATTGGACTAATGCTTTGCTTAATTGTTAGCTATGTTGGAATTTCTGACTTCAAAGAGGCATTATTTTCTAATACAACGGTGGATTAAACCTATTTGAGAACACCACAGGACTGGCAATGTCTCGAATTACCTTTGTATCTAATAACGACGTCTCATCGGCGACGTCACATTAGCTTTAGATACAGCAACCAGTAAAACGTCCAACTATTTAGGTGTTGTTTGTTATTAGAGTCAGATAATGAAAAAAATCGTCCCACATTTATGATGCCGTGACAAATGGAGTTATCGAAACACAAATAGATAAGAACCGACTTTTACGAAAAATTGCAGAACCAAAAGAAAGAATTCGGAATTCAACAGAGAGGGAGACACATATGGATACAACTGTAATGTTGGTTGTCAAACTTGACATTACATTGACAGATGTTCAATTATTTGATGGTCCAATTAGAAAACGAAGCCTGTCAGACAATTGACTGATTTTCTCTGACCAAATGTTCTTATAGAGAGATTTAGACAGACACACATAATTGCACAAACACATACAAGAACTGCGCGAAATAACCTAATAAGCCTATTATGTTTTAGGACAAATTAAAGATTTCAGTTAGAATCTGGAATCGCTTCAAAAGACACTTGGCTCGTACGGTAATTTATCAGTCCATATGGTGAAGAAAAGTAAAATAACAATAATACTGAACTCCAAGGAAAATTCAAAACGGAAAATCAATACTGTAAACCAACTTATTTTCGCGGATACTTTATTTCGCGTTATACCAATTCAAGTCCATTTAGCGGCTTTTTTAATTCGCGAGTTTCTCATTTAATTGATGTAGTTTAATAAAGATTTTATTTATTCGCGACGATTTATATTCGCGGTTTTTTTCTACTCGCGAAAGTCGCGAAAATAAATCGCTCGCGAAAATAAGTTGGTTTACAGTAATCAAAAGCTCAAACACACCTAAATGTTTGTGTATTACCTTTATACAAGACAAACCCGATTAGTAGTATCCCTGCGACTGAACAAGAAGTAACTGTTCCCGCTGTAAAAAATATTAGAATGTCTATGATTATCATTGTTTGAAACAGATTTTTTTTTATAAAAGATAAGTTCATATTTTCGTCAACTTTTTACCAACTAATACTGAATTTGAAAATACAAAAAGCAAAAGTTAATGCATTGCCTAACTGGTTTTTTTCTATCGCGTATAATATCTACTTTCAAGTGCAGCTTACTTTTTCTAAGTTGCATTATTTATAAACTGAATAGAAAATATTTTAGGTTCCTTCATTACCAAGTTTCCATCATGACAATGGTTGCAAATTCTTTAGCAATGTGAGCAGTCTGGGTTTGAACATACAACACTGATTATATAACAGTAGGAATCCAATAAGCTACACACGAATAGATATAGGAAGATGTGGTGTGAGAGACACAAAATACATTTTAAGACCATGTGCATGAAAAATGATGGCATTTCTGTTTGTCCTGAATCACCCGTTATGCAATTTCATCTCAAATCCAGTTGCTCCTGTCATGAATGAAGGAAACATTAGTATTCTGCTGTTCAAAAGTCATAAACCGATTGACAGAAAACATATTTGGGTAACAAACAAAAACAGCAGGAAACGCATCAACTACAAAAGAAAATAGCGGAACAATAGGAACACTGAACTGAAAAAATGGTGGGCTTAACCTGATTTTATGGTAAGCAAAACTTACCCCGCTTATATGGAAATGATAGAAAATATGTCGCTAAAATGACAATACTACATTTAAAAGGAATACAGCACAAACAAACAAAAGAACACTCAGGAAAGAAAAAAACTTAATAAATTATATAATAGGACATTAAAACATATAAATCTCAGAATTACTACAGACATCTTCTACTAACGACAGCACAGGACATCACAAACAGTGACATATTTTTATGAAGGATATATAATCTTTAAATTCAAACAATAATTTTCAAAATAATAGTCTATGACCAAGATATTGTCTTTTAAATTTAACATTGTCATATGATTGTTGTTTATTTTGTGTGCAAACAAAACCTACATATTATAGCTTTAAGTGTATAAGATGTGTACACTTCGCATATTTTGTAAACCATTTTTGAATCTTAACCGGCGTTGATTTTGATAAAGAAGGATTTTTGTTTTAAATTAGCACAAAAAACTTCTTCTGACTGACATAGTACACTGATTGGTGAATGTTTAAATGGTTTGGGTATAGCATGTAGAAAATTGAACATACATTATTAGAGTATTTAATGTTTATTTCAGTCTTGAAAACATTTAAACAATACAATCAGTATGAAATTACTTTTAAAGATTTGCTGCACAAATATTTTGCAATACTAAATTGCTAAGTGTTTATATGTGTTTAATTAAGAAAAGTACAAGAATTTTGTAAATTTAAGATTTTTAAAAATGTTAATACTCTTAATACGAGGTAACCAATCCTGTAGTACCTATCTAAGTCATTTGATGGGTAAGGTAATTTTTATTATTATATCATCTATAAAATAAACAGCTGCGTCATGAGCGCATGATACGCCCGACGTCTTGTGTGGAATTTTTATGCAATAATCATAAATAGTTTCTGAGAAAGTTTTAAGCAATAACCATATATTGTTTTTGAGACACGGCGGGACATGTGAAACCCCAACCCTGTTTTTTTTTTTACAAAAAACTAAATATCACTAAAATAAAATTTTGAATCAAAACCAAAAAGTATACAGATCTTTAGATTAATATAACAAAGAAGTGAGTAATGTTTTAAACAATGATCATAAATTATTTTTGAGATACGGCGCGACATGTAAAAAAAACCTCCCCTGTTTAACAAAATACTCAATAACTCCAAAATAAAGTTTTGAATCATCACCAAAAAGTATATAGATCTTTATATTAATATAACAAAGAAGTGTGTAAAGTTTTAAGCAATAATCATAAATTGTTTTTGAGATACGGCACAACATGTAAAAAAACCTCCCACTTTTTTTTACAAAATACTCAATAACTCAAAAATAAAATTTTGAATCATCACCAAAACGTATACAGATCTTTAGATTAATATAACTAAGACATGTGTAAAGTTTTAAGCAATAATCATAAATCGTTTTTGAGATATGGTGCGACATGTAAAAAAACCCTCCCCCTTTTTTACAAAATACTCAATAACTCAAAAATAAAATTTTGAATCATCACCAAAAAGTATACAGATATTAAGATTAATATAAATAAGAAGTGTTTAAAGTTTTAAGCCATAATCAAGATTCGTTTTTGAGATACGGTGCGACATGTGAAAAAAAACACACCCCTGTTTTAGTTACAAAGTGCCGTAACTCAAAAACGTTTTAATCTTATTTTCACCAAAAAGTATACAGATCATTTGACCATCACAAGAAACAACTATGTTAAGTTTTATAAAATTTGGATAAGTCGTTCTCAAGTTACGGTGCTACATGTTTACGCCGGACAGACAGACGGACCGACGGACAGACAGACGGACGGACGGACACCGGACATTTTTATACCATAATACGTCCCGTCAAAATTTTTACGGGCGTATAAAAATAACGATTTTTTCTTAATGTTACAGAGTTGTCTCTTAATTAAAATCTAACCTACAAAAATATTCTGAATGAAATATTAAGCAAATTGTCATAAATTTACGAAGGCAAAAATGTAACACGTTTTTCCATTGAAACTTATCAATACCATATGGTTTCTGAGCAACTATTTTACTGAATATATAAAAAAGAGGATGTGGTATGATTGCCAGTGAGACAACTGTCCCCATGTGACCAAAATGACACAGACATTAACAACTATAGGTCACCGTACGGCCTTCAACGATGAGCAAAGCCCATACCGCATAATCAGCTATAAAAGGCACCGAAAAGACAATGTAAAACAATTCAAACGAGAAAACTAACGGCCTTATTTATATAAAACAAATGAACGAAAAAACAAATATGCAACACATAAACAAACGACAACCACTGAATTACAGTGCGGTGAGATTAAACATGTTTTGTAAGATTTTTTTCAAACCTTTATTTTAATGCCTTATTTTTCATGTTAACAAAGAAACACAGAAGTAGCCTTGAAATCTGCAAAGAATTTCTGAAGTGTTGAACCGTTTGAATGGATGAATAAAATTACAAATTACTTTTACAATTATTACAAAAACAACATATCTTACCAAGTTCACCTTTATTCATTATACTGTGTTTTGTTAACCTTGTAGGGATCTGTAGGTATAAAAACAAACACAATTAAAAACCAATTGTTTAGAGAACAAATGAAAGCTTTTCCGCATCAGTTCTCCAAATTATTCATAAAAAGATATTGATTCAATAAATACATGGTTTACACATACTTTTGTTTATATAAAGGGAAATTATCGCTATTTTGTGCATTTTTTCTTTGATCTTTTTTGTGATAATTTTTCATATCATGTTACTCGCTTGAGATGGAAAATTATCGCTAGAAACTAAGGAGTCATGTGGCGTTGATAATGAAATTGACATAAAATTGACAACGTCGTTATAGCTGAACTAGCGATCAACAAATTGCCGTTGATCTTCTCAACTCTATTACTTTTCTCGCTTTCGCCGTAGCGACACAAGCGAGAAAATCAATATCTTTGAGATGATCAACGATAATCTACAATCACTCCTATATGATTTGACCGGATTTCTTAGATCCAAATCACCCCAACAAAATGCGGAGAATCTAACAAACAAATATAAAAAATAATTGTGTCGTTAAATCTTTGTTGGTTTCACAAGTCAAACAGTGTTTCGAAAGAAATTTTCACAGTAAAAACAAAGTCTTGAGCTAACGAGATGAATTTTAAAGCACAATATCTGTTTTATATAATATCCAAAAAATGTAGGCGAAATCTTGAGAAACAACTTTTTACCGCAAGAAAAGGGGTTGGGGAAGAAAAAAAATATGATAATCCGGACAGAAAAGTGAAAAGACTTAATGCATTGCTATTTAAAGGACTTCGGAAGATAAGGTTAGGTACAGAAGCCAAGTGGTCAAAGTAGCTCATGTATTGTGTATCTAGCAACACAAAAGTAAACAACCATATTTTGTCTATTCCCTAAGTCTCAGTCACTCGGGCTGATGACATCAATTAGCTAAATTTAAAGGCTATTACTTCCTACAAGAAAAGTAAAGACTTTAATTATCTGAAATCCAAACCAAATATACAAAAGAAATTTTTTTTAACATGGTATTTGGGAAATAATATTTAAACTTTTTCCTGAAACGTTTTTGAAAATTAATCATTTCTTTCTCTATAACATTTATTGTTTATAAATAATAAAATACTATAATAGAAGAACAATGTGTCTCCTCTGTTTCTGTCTTGTTTATATGGCCAACTGTTTTGCACAAAGGGCTGACAATAGCAAACAAAAAATCTTAACTATTTTACAAAAAAGCAATAAGTATTTGCCAAAATATACCATCATAGTATTTTCATTTCATTTACCGTACGCTTCAGATATCTGTTAAACCCTTGATAAACAAATAATGAATATCTATCAGTTTTAAAAAAATACTTCTTTTTATGAATTTTAGTATTTTATATCCAATGGACAACATTTCGAATAAGAACTTTTAAAAAGAGAAATCAAATACAAATAGACAGGAAATAATCACAACTTACCTGAAGCACAAAATACCGAAGACTGGATAGTATCCAATGCAATTTTACGATTCAATGCCGAAGGCATGCGCAAGTGTAAAACGAAAGAAAACTTAGGATTTAATTACTTGCATGCGTTTATATGTAACTTATTGAGTTTTCATCTCAATAAAAGGTGGTAATTTTTACTAATCAGCGGCGTGACAGTTGGAACATCAATTTTAAAGGACAGGAAAATATATTTTTAGTAAAAAAGCAAGGGACATGATGGTATCGTGAAACAAAAGTTAAAATTATAAAAAAATATACTACAATTGTTTTTTTTATAAAACTATTAGCATTTTCCATTCAAATTAAGTGTAACAGATTATGTTCAAATAATGATTCGACGCAGTCGATAATAGTTTCGAATTCGAATCTGATCTGTTCCCTGATTGTTGGAAAATGTCATGAATTGCTGTTGTTCGACATACGTTTGCTTAATACTATGTAATATACATACCAACAGGCGTTAGTTTTAAATAAGGGTACCGGAGATGAAACCTATCTTATAACAATGATACAAATGATGATTTCTTGATAAGAAACTTTGTACTACATTGAAATATTTGCTCGTCGAAAATTTCGAATACAAACTATTTAATGCATTGAAGAACAAAAGTTTAAGAAATAGGATATTTTGTTCTAAACTCCCATAATTATAAGGACATTTAAATTTGGCCAAAACGCAACTTATTTTATAGTAAGTAATTATTGCGTAATAAGAAATTGACCTTGCTCTGAATGCAATATATGTTGTTTTAAAACCTTGATAGTAGTATTGGTTTGCGATTTCTATACGTTTTGTCTTTGTTTTATCAGGGATTTTTAACAATTGCATTAGATTATATTACTGATCACACTAGTGTTAAATATTTACCATTGCGACCACTACTATTGACAACGGTTTGTTTTATTTTAAGGACAATTGGTTTTCTAGAGCGATTTGACAGTCCAACTGAATATAACTTTCTATTGCATTGCCAGGACTACATGTTATCGTTTTTGCTGCCAGCTTATGAGGCTGTAATTGACTAATAATTATCCATTTTTTTATTATTTTTATTTTGTGATTATGTAGCCGTCTTGATAGTGCTAAGTCTGTGCTATAGTTTTAATTTGATTGAACATTTCAGAACTCTTACGTTGAGTGTATGCAATCATGCGTTTTAATTGTATCAAACATTTTTTATTTTGAGTTAACAATACAATCAGTGTCCCTCTACCCCGTTTACACTATTTAGTGGGGTGACAGTAGAAATATACTTTCATATTAAATGCACCCATTTGGTATTTTTAATTCCAAAGCTAATCCAAAGCTAATCATCTGTATCATGCTTTTCTGCAGTCTTGACATATGTGGAAAGGTCAAGAAAACGACAATTAGTTATTGTTTACAATTTAATAGGTTTTACTTATTAACACAAACAAACTGTAGAAATATGAAAAATTTATATGAATGGTAAATATATAACTGAGGAGAATAATTTTTAATGTTTTAAACAGTTAAGTCTCTAATAAAACTTACGAGGTCACAATGTTTCAATTGGACTAGTATGAGTGCTTGCATTTTATTTTATAATTTGTATTATGCCTGTATAAACCTATACTGAGGTTATCAAATAAATGTCTAAAATAGTAAAAAGAAACAGGACTTCAAACTTGTTTTTTTTTAAAATTAAGATCTAACTAGGTTTTTGAAAGCATAAACCCGCAGTTTATTTCTCATGTTTCTCTTGGTTCGGTTTAACAACGTGACAGGCATTTGCGAATTGTACTAATGACCAAACATTTCATTATATTCTTTTGATAATGAACCTTCATTTATAAGCTTGAACTGATAGATTATTTGAGGAACTCAAATCATGCCTTTTAAATATAAATATATGTATGCAAATATGCACGTAAAACTAGCTTTTAACTATACAAAATTCTATCCGGATGAAAGTTTTGGACACTGTGCTTACTCTTTAAACAATACCTTTGAAAATCATAAAACAAAACAAATTATATTTGTTTGTTTTGTACACAAGAAATGTCTCGCGTTCTTTATTGACCATTGATTTTATGTATATAGTCCAAAATATAAAGCTTGACTACAATTATCACTAATCTATAAAACTTAACATGATCCAAGATAAATCGGGGTCAAAGCAAGATAAATCAAACATGAACCATGCCATATCGACATGTTCACATTTCAATCAATCTATGCATTAAATAAAAATGACATATTGCTTATAATATTTAAGAAGACAAAACACAAATTAAACACTGAGCAATTAACCGTGAAAATGAGCTCAAGGTAAAATAAAACCTGTGAGACTGTCATGTAGATCATAAAATATTTCAATACAATAAATAAAATATAGTTGACCTATTGCAGTATTTAAAAAGGACCAAAAACACAAAAAGTTAACTTTGACCACTGAACCATGAAAATGAGTTCTATGTCAGATGACACATGCCAGTTGGACATGCACGCCATTATAATTCCATACACAAAATATAATAGACCCATAACTTATACAAAAACTTAACCTTGTTCACTGATCCATGAAATGAGGTCGAGATATTATAAAAACTGTTTGATAAGTACGACGACCTTTCAAGGCACGCTCATACTAAATAGAGTTATCATTTTACTTATAATAAGAAAGAAATTAATATTACAAAAAATCTGAGCTTTTTTCAAGTAGTCACTGAACCCTGCAGATGAGGTCAAGAACAATACACATGTGACAGTTGGAAACTTCATAACGTAAAGCAAGTAAATAAATAGTATGAAGCATCCATGTCTTCCACACTCTAAAATACAAATCTTTGAAAAAGTGAGCTAACGCCGCCGCCGCCGATCACTATTGATATTTCGAGCTTTCTGCGGCAGAAGTCACAGGCTAGACAAAAATGTAATGTGAAATGTAAATGGGCCCCAAAAGGTTGTGGTGGAAAACAAATCCACCTGAACCTTTATTGCATTTTATCTATATTCGGTGGGTGAACAAATCATAAATTGAGACAATCACTTGTCAATGAATAATATTGAACTAACTGGAAATAGAATTAAGGATTTTGTTTGTGCACCTTTATTTGATATTCAAACACAGCTTAGTTTATGATTTCTTCGTTTAGTATTTTTTGTTATTTTACTTTTGTTTATGCGTTCAACATGCTTGGTGTTTCTATAGTATTTGAGTAGAAGAAACTTCCATGTCTTTTCCATTGCCTGTATATTCATTTTTTAGATCGTTTTCAAAATGAAATTTACTTTATGTATCTTTGTAAATATGTTTTCCCTTTTTTTCTTTTGATGTCTAAAAGTTATATATCTGTGTGTGTCTTATATAATATAATAAATAACAATATATTATAAATCCATTCGTTTGATGTGTTTTAGCTTGTGATTTTGTCATATGATTAGGGACTTTCCTTTTCAGTTCAGTATTTTTGTGATTTTACTTTTTAAATGAATACAATAAGTTAGAACTAGTTTTAGGAGGAGGGAGACTTATGAAGATATGCCGAACCCTAACATATTCTTTACGTGCCTGTCTCATTTCAGGAGCCTGTAATTCAGTAAATATCGTATAATACTGTATTTTATAATTCATATATTTATTATTCGTTTTTCATATACATTAATCACGCCGTTTATTTTTCAAGTTTTAATTGTTTTACGTTTTGTCATGTGAAACCTTTTTATAGCTTGCTAAACGGTCTAGGCTAGTACTTTGTTTATATTGTTGAGGATGTACGGTAACACGTAGTTTCTAACATCTACGGTACTTTTCTATCCCAAATCCATGTATTTGATTTTGATGTTATATTGGTTATTCTCATCGGATGTTGTCTTATGCTTAGTCCGTTGCTGTGTGTGTTACATTTTAATGTTGTGTCGTTGTTCTCCTCTAATATTTAATGCGTTTCCCTCAGTTTTAGTTTGTTACCCCGATTTTGTTTTTTGTCCATAGATTTATGAGTTTTGAACAGCGGTATACTACTGTTGCCTTTATCTATGCCATATTGCCTTTTGTGGGTGTATTTGTCTAATTAGCAATAATAAAAAGCTTCTTATTCTATGTAAATAACAAATGTACTTGTATAACACATATTGAGTGAAAATTTCAGAGAAATTTTATTTTATTTATTCTAAAGAAGATATTAACAAATTGGTAAGTTGTTAATTTAGATACTCTCGCTTCTCCAAGGGAATTGTTCAGTAATGTGCAATGTGTAAATGTACAGCTACGTTCCGTTTCATTGGTAAGCTCGACAGACCTTTTGGAGGAGATAATCTTTGTCAAACAACAAGAACTAAACTCAACTACATATATTGTAGAATTTCACAAATGAAGAAGGAAAAGTACATTTTGGTAGGAGGGAAACAAGTCAAGTTTAAATAAATAAGAACATAATCTCCTCCCCATAAATCATTCGATAATTTAGCTAATTTCACATTTTAATTTCCGTTCTAAACTTGAAATTTTAATTCCTTTCGCCGTTTTTCAGTAATTTAAATGTTATAACAAATCTAATCCGAAATGAAAATTATATATAAAGTTTATTCAAAAGCTGAATATAACCATTTTTTTTTTTTAAACGAAAATAATAAGTCGTATTTGAATGAAGTCTTGAATATAACAATAATATGTGAAATTATATGTTGTTCTTTGTGACACAGTGTATCAGAAGACATGTTTTTTCTACAACGTTTATTGTTTACTGTTTCTGTTTATCTGCATGTATAATATTTTGTCAGACAATAAGCAAATGGTTTAAACTGGTAAACAGTTGTATTCAAGGGCAATGACTCTTACATAAATAATTGTTTGTCTCAGTTAGATTAAGATATATGATAATGTTTACCATTATATCGTTATCTTTTTGTTATGTTTAAGAGGGAAAAAAAGTCAAAAATGCCAGCTTGTTAAAAGGTGTCATTCAAAGGAAAGAACTTTTAAAAATGAATCGAATGAGTCTTTGACAAAAATTAATAGATATTCTTTTTCTGACATTTTTGCCACTCACAGGTTTTGTCTATTTGTGTTTTCAGGATCACAATACTATAACATGTCAATTATATATTCTTGGCTTTCATTTTTTTTTTTGGCTTTGAGTGCTCCTAGTAAAAATATTGCAGAAAAAAAACGCACCAGACACATACAATCCATAGTGTTATTTTCTCTTCCTTGCACTTGGTAGATATTGTTGTTGGACTATAAATCCAGAGGGAATCATCATGTTTTCATGAAAAGGAATTTAAACATTATAGTGATTGGCTGCAAATTTGTGTTTGTAGTCCTTTGTTCGCAAACAAATGATAAACTTGTAGGAAAACTATTCCTGTTCATATTTGATATGTTGATTACTGGTGAATATGCTTAATCAAAGACTTTATGTAGCAGTTATCATTACTATCGAAAAATATAGGTATTATAAGATAGCTGTTGATGACCTTACCTTATTTCTTATCAACAGGAACAATTAAACATGAGGCTCTCAAGAGCCTGAATCGCTCACCTGGTAAACAATGCCTTATTGAACATATTGAACCATGCCAGGCAAACATGTACAGCTAACAATTCTTCAATATTACAAATATATATGACTTACTGTTTATAAATAAAGAAAATGAGACCAAAACACAAACACTTAAAACTTAGCAATGGACTGTGAAAATGAGGTCAAGTTCAAATCAAACCTGCATAACCGACATATAGATCATAAAATATTTTCATACACCAAATATAGTTGACCTAATGCATAAAGTATTAAAAAAGTAGACCAAAACTAAACAACAATGGTTTGTTTGATTCGTCTGAAAATTTCAGGGCTGATAGATCTTGACCTAATGAACATTTTTACCCCATGTCAGATTTGCTCTAAATGCTTTCGTTTTTGAGATATAATCCAAAAACTGCATTTGACCCCTATGTTCTATTTAAAGTAAGGGCGGCCATGTTTTTTGACGGATCAAAAATCGAAGCACACACTTTGTGCAGGATAATCTAAGGAACTATCATGCTAAGTTTCATCCAAATCAATTCAGTAGTTTCAGAGGAGAAGATTTTTTAAAGTTAGCAAATATGATGAACAAATTGTGAAAAATTGTCATTAAAGGACATTTACCCCTTAAGGGGTCAATTGACAATTTTGGTCATTTTAACCTATTTGTAGATCTTACTTTGCTGATCATTTTTGCTGTTTACAGTTTATCTTCATCTATAATAATATTCAAGATAATGACCAAAAACTGCAAAATTTCCTTAAAATTACCAATTAAGTGGCAGCAACCCAACAATGGTTTGTTTGATTCATCTGAAAATTTCTTGGCTGATAGATCTTGACCTAATGAACATTTTTACCTCATGTCAGATTTGCTCTAAATGCTTCCGTTTTTGAGATATAAGCCAAAAACTGCATTTGACCCCTATGTTCTATTTTAAGTAACGGCGGCCATGTTTTTTGACGGATCAAAAATCGAAGCACACACTTTGTGCAGGATAATCTAAGGAACAATCATTTTAAGTTTCATTCAAATCCATTCTGTAGTTTCAGAGGAGAAGATGTTTGAAAAATTGTTAACGACGACAGACGACGACGACGACGACGGACGCCAAGTGATGAGAAAAGCTCACTTGGCCTATTAGGCCAGGTGAGCTAAAAACGAATTTTGAAATGTGAAAAATGTATGACTACAAATAAATAGGGACCTATATGTTCCAATTCTCAGGTATTATCATAGTAAGTACAAAATAATTCACACGCTGAAATGTCTCGCCTTCTTTACTAATCATTGATTCCATGTTGTTAGTCCTAAATATAAATCTTTACTATAACTATCACATTAACTTAGACCTATTGCTTTTTAATATCTGAGAAATGGACTTGACCATGGAAACTTAACCTTATTCACTGATCCATGAAATGAGGTTAAGCTCAAGTTAAAACTGTCTGAGAAGCATGAGGACCTAACAAGGTATGCACATACCAAATATAATTATACTATTATGTATATTGAGAGAAGGAATACTAAAAACTTGTTTTCAAGTAGTCACTGAAGCATGAAAGAGAGAACAAGGACAATGGACATATGACAGACTTCGTAACATAAGGCATCTATGTACAAAACAGGAAGGATCCAGGTCTTCTGCTTTCTGCAATATTACACTTTTAAGTTAGCTAAAAATCAGCTGTTAGTAAGAAAATAATGCTTTTTAGGTGAATAAAAAATAGGCAAGGACAAATTACCTTGAAAATTTCATGGTGTTTCGATGTATATCAGCATATTTATATAATGAATATATATCTTATATTAAGTTCATCAAATTCATGACGGTAACAATATTTTTTCTTAATTTAAAAACCTAACCAGAAGACTTGATAAGTTCAGGTCAAACTTATCAATAGCGGGACAAATGCAATGATGTTGATGATAATCATAGTCATTGTTATCAATGTCAGGTTCGATTACACACATGTAAACACTTTACATCCCCAATAGAAAAGACAAACCGAGGAACAAAATCACAACTAACAGAATAAAATTTATTTCAACCAGTGTATCACAGATCATATTACATGTCATATCTATTAATGAATAATAAGGTTACTCTATTCATTGATACTTTATTCAAGTCCAATTTTTCAAAGTCATAATCTTTAACTAAGTTTCTAAATAAATTTCAAGGTAAAAAATTATCTAATGTATTGGTTTGAACGTTCATATTTTTTTGACTTGGACTAAAGGAACTTAAAATTGCAATAACCTTAAAAAGAAGAAAATATTCAAATTTAATGAAATAATTTTAATATTTTTTTTTATGCTCTTATTAAAAAATTACAAAGTCCCATGATTTCCTTCATTTTCCATCTTATAGATAATATCCAACAACAAAAACTTAAAGGTATAAATTGGAACAAAGATTTGCAAACATAAGAAACATTCGTTTTTCATTGGAATGTAATATATATATATATATGTATAGAAAAAACAAATCAATTATCAATTAAGGCTTGGACGGAAATAAAACTTAAAAAACAAAATATTCAAATATCACAAAACAGTGATAAATATTAATTATATAAATAAATTATTTGTACAAAATTATATTGTCAATTCAAATCAATGACGTAAACTAGTGTAAAATATCAACTAATTATCACAGTATAGTCCCTGGACGGATCACATCTTCAGCAGTGTCAAAACTATATATATCCAAGGCAGAGTCGTGACTTCTAATTTATTGTGTTCTACACATTAAATGCATATTTTAGTTGGAATGATTGTAAAGCACTTAAATAAAATAAATTAAAAAAAATAAATTTCTAACACAATTTCAAACTTAAATACTGAGGCAGACTTTTCAATGCATTTCTACTTTCTTTCAATATCACTATCACATGGTGAAAACTGAAATGTTGGTGTATTGTCCCATTTTTACTTATCCCTTTTGCCTCATGGTCGTAAAGACTTCCAGCACTTCACACATACATAAATGCTGATTATACAAAATAAGGTCTTTTTTCCAAAACTCACATAAAAAGGTAAAATCTATGAGATGAATATAAACAATGAGATAGTTCCAAGAATTATGTCCCCTTTATTATTCTGACAATTGACATAAGAGGGCAGCACCCTTTGCAATCCAATAGTCCTGTGGTTCTACTGATGGTAAATGAACATTCACAACATAATTTGTAGACATTCCTGAAAAATAAAGAATGTAATAACTACTAATGTGAAACAGTTACACTATTCTGATTTACAGAAGATGTACCAAGTCAGTAATATGGCCATTGTTATATTATTGTTCGTTTCTGTGTGTTTTACATTTTAACGTTGCGTCGTTTGTTTTCTCTTATTTTTGAGTGGAATTTCACATTGCGATAAGACGTGTCACGGTACTTGTCTATCCCAAATTCATGTATTTGGTTTTGATGTTATATTTGTTATTCTCGTGGGATTTTGTCTGATACTTGGTCCGTTTCTGTGTGTGTTACATTTTAGTGTTGTGTCGTTGTTCTCCTCTTATATTCAATGCGTTTCCCTCGGTTTTAGTTTGTTACTCCGTTTTTGTTTTTTGTCCATGGATTTATGAGTTTTGAACAGCGGTATACTACTGTTGCCTTTATTTAACTATATATAGTAAAAAGACAGAAAAACAAAAAAGGTCAATTTACTGTCTCCAACAATAGACAAGAGTATACCATTACATTACGGAAGATTTCTAAATGTGAATGAAGATTGAATTTTTTTATCAATATTTTTTGCTGTGTTAAATAGTTAAACATACTGAAATATCCTATCTATTTGTCTATTCTAATAAATGCTACCCAGTCCACATTTTTAGAAAAGCTTTAATTTTCATTTGTCATTTTGGGGCCTTTTATAAGGTTTATGCATTATGGGATTGCTGATTGTTGAAAGATGTATTGTATAGTGACCTAAGTTGGCAATCATACCACATAATGTTAAAACTAACTGAATACAGTATTCTTAATTAAAATACTAACCAGTTGTAGACAGGACACCGGCCCTAGCAGCTTCCTTGTACAATGGTGCATTGTAGTCTTCTGGTGGGGGTTCAAAGTCCATCTTAGGCTCCATGTGGAACATAGGAAGGACAGAGTTCATCACTCCTGGGGTTGAATCCACTACATGCATCTTCTCAGCATCCCAGTGGAAACCATCCATGAACAGTCCATGGATCAATACACCATCTTTTGGTTTTTCGACCTGAAAATGAAACAAAAACAATTCTCATTTTGAGCAAGGAATAACTGTGCTCTATTTGAACCCTAATATTCTAAAAGAGAGGGAAAAGATACCAAAGGAATACTGAAACTCATTAGTCAAAAACAAACTGACAATGTCATGGCAAAAAGCAAAGAATGATCAAAAGACAGTCCATAAATATTTTTTTTCCATTGTTCTAGTTGCTTTATTTAACAATTAAACATATGATATTTATTAATTTACATCTAAAACAAACATCTTTTTCTTTTAATTTGTACTTTTTTTGTCATTATACCCTCTACATGACACTTTCAATATATATGTGAAAACAATTTTTTTGCCATTATACCTTCTAAACCAATTCATGACCTTGACTTTTTAATTTTTTCTTGAAAACACTTTTTTGTCATTTTAGCCTCTATTTGACTCTCTTAACCAAATCATTCCTTGATGGTTTCAATTTGTACATGAAAACACTTTTTTGTCATTTTACCCTCTAAACCAAAGCATGACCTTGACGCTTTCAATCTGTACTTGAAAACACTTTTTTGTCATTGTACCCTCTAAACCAATGTTTTTGCCATTATACTCTCTTAACCAAATTATGACCTTGACTCTGGTTATTTAAATGTATTACTTACCACCTTATCCATTTCCATCTCCTCACCAAACTGTAGTTCTGACATCTGTTTTGTAACATCCTTCTGGTCACGGAAATGTTTTGTAGGATGGAACTCAAAGCTCAGGTGATCAATGGGCAGATTGTGCCTCCTAGCAAAGTTCTGCAGAGTACCAGTCAAAAATCCTACAAAAAAGGAACCATATTGATCAAGGTGAGCAGAAGTTTATTCAACTAATAATATGAATAAGGGAACCACTGCCATTTATTTGTTCCTTAAATTTTTTGTAACACTTTTTATAGTCTTTTTTTACTTTGTCCATTACTAAAACCAAACTTATTTTTGTGTGCAATTTATTTCCATGACTTTCACAAGAAGAAAAATAACTCTAATATAAACTGCCATGAACACATAAAAATTGTGTCTTTTTTTTTTTAAACTACATAAAACATATTTGAAAATCATGTAAATAAAATCGCTGCTAAGTAGGCGAGAAAGGGCTAAACATGATATAATGTATCTGTAAAAATAAGTTGGTTTACAGTATTCAGTAATCTTTATACTTTAACAACCAATAATCTCTAATTTGTTGCTGATTTTTCTCTATCCTTTTTTTTAAGTCATTTATTCTACTTTTTTAGTCCTTTATTCTCCATTCTGTAACAAACATTGTGTTATAACCATGCAATAAAATAGTTTACCTTGTGGGAAAAAGAATCCAGATAGCCAGAATGATTTAGGCTGTCCATGTTTAATCCAGTTATCAATGAAGAAACATCTGAAGGTCAGATCTGTAACCCAGCTACCGAGGGGCTTGAGTGATGGGTAGGCAGCATCGGCCCACATAGAAGGTACCTGGTTATTCAGGAATGAGTTGTAGACCATCTCTAACTGATCACTCATAACAACAAATCCTTTAATAGCTTTCTGTAGGGTTGATAGGGAATCCTGAAAATATAAATGTTTCTTTAGTCATACAAATAAACTCATCATAGATACCGGTCTTTAAATGTTGTACGTCAGATGTACGCTTTATCTACAAAAGACGCATGCTTAAATAAAAAATGTTCAAAATGTAAAATAAAATATGGAGAAGTGTTTGCCTAATACAGCTAAGGTAATATATTCCTACACAAATTTTAGTTAAGGTGGTATGGGTGTCTTCCTCCATCTTGGATTGTAAAAACAGTGAACCAAAGGTCCATATTTTCTATCAAGTTAGCAAAAATTGATGTAGGAATGCAGATATTTAATATGATTCATTTAAAAGAACCGATTTATAAGAATATAACTTATAAATATTAATATTTTTGCAAAAATTGATTATTTTTGTTTGTTTTTTATTTTTTTTAAATTGCCATTTTAAGGGGAGGTAACTTTAAAATAGTGCATTTTCTGAAGGATTTTACATGGAATTTTCCTATTTTATATTTTAGCCGGAAAAAACTCACGGTGACCCTATCTTTTCTTTTGAAATTCTCAAAGCATTGTCTGAAAGCTATCTTTTCCTTAAGTATTTAACAATTCTATCATTTTGTTTAGTTTCTAACCACAAAATGGTGTTTTTTCCTGTATAATCCTTACAAAATGTGTCATTTTGTCGCGTCCTGTAAGTTGAGAAAATGCGCGGTGACGTATCATTTTTATTATATATTTCAACATATATCAATAGATACTACGTTTTGGCAAAGTATGAACAAATTCTATCATTTTTATTTTAGACTCCCATACCACCTTAAGGCATACAAAATGACTTGCTTATAAATGTTTTCACGTTTTTTCGGAACAGATAAAGTTTTAAACATTACATCAATAGCTCAGTATTCAAATAAGAATATTTTACTTTGTGGCTCCCTTAGACTAACAGTTGATCAAATAAAATCAAAAGCTGTACAAAATTTAAGTGAGTAGCATATATCTCTTTTCACTCTCTTTCTTAAAGATAAGAATATCTTGTCTTATATCTACACATTTAGGTGATAAGAATGTATGTCAGATCAGAAAACATGGCGGTAGACAAATGATAAATATTTTACCTTGATGACTTTGAGAAGTTTATTAAATCTATCCACTTCCTGTGTTAAGACTGTTGTCAATGAATTCAATCTTCCTTTATCGTCAGGTTCAAACATCAGTGGATTAGCTTGATCTATATCTAATTTGTCCATTAATTTTTCAAGAATGCTATCAGCTAGCTCGTATACAATCTCATCATTAGATTTTCCAGAAGAGCCACTTGAAAGACGAGGTTGCACGTCCAAGATTGTGTTAACGATTTTCTGTGTTTCCTGAATTTGGAATGCAATGTTGGCATTCTCGTGCATGCCGAATATTTCTGGTTCGTCATTCAACGGGAGAGTCTCAATAAATTCACGATATTCATCTAGTTTATCATAGTTTGGACAGTAGTAAATTCCTGAAACAAGAATAAATATTTAGTTACTACAATATATGAGAATGACTTATTCCTTTTAAAATGGTTCAATGTTAACTGTGTTGAAGGGTTGCTGTCTCATTGATATTTATAAAATAGGCTGATTGTATCCATATCAATAAAAAGACTTGTCTAAGAGGACGGGTAAAATATTTTTATTCTTTATGAACACACATAATATACAGAAGTTTTTTTTTTAAATTGTCATTAATGAAACACACCGGATGTGTGATTCACTCTACAAAACTTATTATACAACATAACTTTAGATATCATTGGTCAAATATTGATAATATTATTAAAAAATAGGGCTCAATGAAAATGTATTCTGTACTGTATTATTGACTAAAAGTATTTGAAAATTTTTAACAATTATGGTTAACCATATATTTATGAGTCATTACAAAATTATTGTTTGTACATCTTTACTTGTAGATAAGACTTGAGAATGATATGAAAATAATAAAATTTATATTACAAAAAATAACTTTGGATATTATTTACATTTTTTAAGTATTGTCTTTTTATTCCATTAATAACATGCTCTTCAACCTAGGAAACCACTGTCTGGTAATACAAGTTTTAATGGACAGAGACCTAACAAGGCATACAAATTTAAAGAAATTGAATGAAAAGACTAAATACAAGGCTTGTACGTAAAAAGGTTTTTAGTGAACTGATATAAGACAGATGAGGGGGTGACATATTTCCAAAATGCAGCTTTTTCTAAAAAAAATCCATATTTCTAAATTTGTTTGCCCACTGCCATTTTTATTCTTTTTCTTTCTCCTATATCCCACACTCATAAGCTCTTGTTTCTATATTCTATGTATTTCTTAACCCTCTATATCATTCTTTATCCCACTCCCTCCCTAACAGATACCCTTTGCTTACCTGATTTGGAATATTTGTAATCCTCAGATACTATTTTAGGAGCAAAGAAGTTACTGAGCACTGTTCTCAGACATCGCTGGTCCAAGTGATCTGTCACACGACCACCATAGGTAATCTGTAAACATCAATTCAATTCGATTTTTAATAGAAACTAAATGTGACCATGTATCAAATACTTGCCACTGGATATTTTACAAATAATAATCGATTAATCAATTTAAAAAAAGGATTATTTATTTTGAGTATAAAAAGTACTACATGTATCTGTTACCTACTGAGTTTAAATAAATACTTTCTTCGTGGTTTATAATATTTTTTCACCAAAAATCTCTACTCTCGTTTTACTCAATAGTTACTCCGGACTATAATCTAACTATGCTAATTTGAAAGATGTAGAAGATAGTTTCAATTTCAATTTATTTCAAATCTTTCACTGATATTCATTTCCAGGAAATTTTCTCCAGCGTTTTCTAAATTTAGCTTTACTTACCTCCCCTGTAATATAAATGAGAGCATCCCATGGAATGGTACCTTCCTTACAGAACATTTGCATATTCAACTGAGCACATTCTCTGTCACTGTCACTGAATTCATACTGAAATAAAAACGAACACAATGACAAAAAAAAAAATCGTATTTGGGATTGTAATCTTCAAATAAATTATGCCAGATGTCAAAAGTTTAAAAAAATAGGGATGTATAAATACATTAGAACATAAATTATCAGGTCAGTTGGCATTAATGACATCATTGAACAAAAAGATCATACTATAATGGAATAACATAATCATTGTGACATTTGAAACAATAATACCGCAAATAATCTGATATTCAATCCTAGTAGAGGATCGAAATGGAATTTTTATGTTTTTTTATTCTGTAATTTTTCAAACCATTTTTCTTTATTCTTAAATTATTTTGCCCATTATTCTCTATTCTTTATTTTTGCTGCCGATTTTTCTCTATTCTTCATTTTAACCATTTATTCTGCACTTTTTGCTAATTAATTCCCCTTTTCTGTAAACCCCATCTAGACCCTCACATACAACCCTCTACCAAAACAACAATAATTAATACATACTCTGATATTCCATCCTAGTGGTCCAAACTTCTTTCTCTCCAAGATGACAGCATGGAAGAAACAGACTCCAAAAATAATACGCTTCCACTGTTGTCCAAGGACTGTGAAAAATAATGTCAGGATTAATATTCAATTGATAAATTGTTTCCAGTGGCCAATATTTCATGCATATACAGGACAATTAAATTAGTTTTAAATGTTTTTTCCATCAGCAATAATACAAACATTACAGAAAAGCCAACAATTCAATTTTGCGATAGAAAAAATATAAAAATTTATGAAATATATATATGTAAACATTATGAAAACACATTCTCCTGCATATAAAACTTACTATGTTCCTCGTAGAAGCTTGGGGTTATATCTGCAAAGGCTCTTCTCATGTTAGCACGGATACCCTTTGGTGGTTCATTGGTAACCTTGACAGCATTCTGAAGGACACTGACAGGGAAATGCTTTGCTGGCATAGAGCTAAGGAAAAGACGATATTCATCGTGGATGGTGTCTGGTTTTTCTGACATACTTTTCAGGAGATTCTCCATTGCCAACATCCATGATGCTGCCAAGTGACAGTTCTGTTGAAGACAAAAACATTTTTATATTAAAATAAATTTTTATATTTATGTATACATATTTTCTTGGACAGATGAAATTGTATTTTTTGAGAATATTTGATTTTTTGGTTTGGCCAAATTCAGTTTTCAAGTGTACATAATATTTGTACTTGCTCTACTTTTTAATTGTTGTTTACCTTATCAAGTTATTTGACAAATAATAATGAATCCATTGTAGAATTCACTTAAATCAATGAGATAAATGGTAAGCATGTTAAAATTTGTAAATTGCTGCTTAAATCATTGTTAAAGATGTTGCTACTATGAGAAGGGGCAGGACCTTTTTTGGGACGTTGTGATCAGGTGTTTTTAAGCTGGGGATTTTGGGATTGATCCTTTTGGGATCCCAGAATTATTTTTTTGAGTTTCAGGATGTCGGATTTAAATTTTTTTTAAATCCGGACCTCAGGATTTTATGTTTTTAAGCCTGGGATTTCAGGATCAGGACCCCCCTCCCCCTCTATTATACATCGTATCAAATTCATAATTCTGCAAAAGCAAATAATCTTTTTTTTTATATTTCTTTGTTTATTTTGCATATGAGCTTTAATATATAGTTGTAAATAAAGTGTGAATAAAACTGTTATCAATTATAAATACCTGTAAGAAGACCCAGTCTCCACATTTGATGGCCTCTGCTATCAATTTCTCAGCTACAGGACCTTGACCTTGACCTAGAGAGATAGCCTGTACTCTGAAATATAAAAACAACTTTTTATCACAAAGATCACAAAACTATTATAAGAATAACTTTAGTTTAAACATATTTATTTAAAGTGGACTGGGTAACAAGTTATTGCAACTTATATTTATCCCTTTCCACTTTGTTGGTGCGAGTACTGCCTTGTAGCAGCTTTAGCCTACTCTTTTTCAAAATCTACAAGGGGGCCTTTTACATGCAAGCGATATGGCTCTCTTTTAACATGGGTCAGCTATTTATCGTCCCCTTCGGACGGACTTTCTTCTTTTCCTCAATACAATACTCGCAAATGATGTTAAGGGAGAGCCGAAACTGCAACAGAAATAACTTTAGAGGATTTGAAAGTTCTGGTTCTTTATTCAAACTGTCAAATTTATATAAACAAACTGGTATTAAAAATTTCAAAGCACTTACTTTAAAATTAAAAAGAATGACTTTAAGCTGTATATTTATCAGGGTGAGTCATTGGCCTTTCAGATCAAGTCACGACCGATAAATATGACAATTTTTTTACCCTTGCTCTATTCTGATATATTATAACAATAAATCAGATTTGTTAAGATATTTCTGGGAGTTTTAAGAATCTGAAAAAAAATCTTTTTACAGCAAACCATTCAACATAAATCTCTGTAAAAAAAATTGATGGCTTTAAAAATTGGTAAGGTGAAAATCTTTTGCTGATTCTGAATTTTGGAAATGGGGAATGTGTCAAAGCAACAACAATCCGACCATAGAGAAGACAACAGCCGAAGGCCACCAATGGGTCTTCAATGTAGCGAGAAACTCCCGCACCCGTAGGCTTCCTTTAGCTGGCCCCTAAACAAATATGTATACTAGTTCAGTGATAATGGACATCTTACTAAATTATTTTACTTACTTGTCAGTGTATCCTTTTTCTCTAGCAAACCTAAGGAAGGCTCCCATGGGGTCAGATCCAGTACTCAATACAAATACCAAAGGTGTGGTTTTGTTCATATTGTCATACAGGGTCTGTAGTGTCACAGGGGGACTTTCTACAAATTGTGGTCCAAGGTTGGCCTTGACAAACTCTGTGACAGCAAATATGGTCTAGAAAAAGGGAAAAATTCATTGTTTAAAAAAAACCTGTATATTATGATTCCTATGTATTTTGGTTTAGTTTTTTAAAATAAGGGATGACATCAGAAGATCAATGTAGGATAAAAAACTTAAATCAATAGTTTGGGGAGGGGGTAAAAATTGCTGCAAGTTTTGTTAATCCAAAATCTTTTTTTTTTTTATCCTACATTGAACTTTTGATGTCGTCCCTATTATTCAATATATTTTCATTTTAAATAATACAAACAAATCAATTTATATTTCTCAGTTTTTAATTTTTTATTCATTTCATTTTTATACTTCTTTTTTATGATTGTTCTGTATGATAAAGTATATCAATACACATGTATATCTTTATTACCAACGTCTATATAAACTATAGGTATACAATTATATCAACATCAATAATACATATAATACATATATAAACACAGACTATGTGACAGCAGAAGGTGTTGTAATAATAAACACACATTATTTTAACATTTCGGATCTAAGCTTGAAAGATCTAAATATAAATGTACCTAAATTACACAATTCTTTTACATTATTCATTGTTATTAGTACTCATCAGTTTAATAAATTTGTACATCGACATTTTTTTTCCAATAAAATGGCTTTATATAAATTGTTCTAAAACCTTGAAAACGTGGACGTTTCAGGATGAAATGAAATGTACTAATATAATATAAAATAAAAACATAACTTAAGTCAAGGCATAGTAACTTCTTAGTCCAATTAATAATACATACTTGTCCACTGTCTCCTTGTCTGACTGGACAAGTAGAAGGTAGGGAGGCAGTTAACACAACTATATATACAATTTTATTTTTAGAGGGAGGACACATTATATAATTGTCAATTTATATTTTACCTTTTCTTCTTTGAAGACTTTTACAAACATGACTTTCTGGAAACTTGTCAAACGCTTATTCCAGTGACCTTTAACCTCACTGTTGTCATCGTCTGGCTCTTGACCCTCAACAAGATCAGCTGGTTCTGCTGGTAAGGGGCCATAACTCTCCAATGTTTCTGGGTTACCTCGAATCTAAAGTTAGAAAAAAATCAACTTTTTAAATAAGTTAACCAATAAAAATATCAACAAATTCTTACAGCTGAATTACCTGAGTGTGTACCTTGTGCATATGACTTTATTGTATTTTGTACACACTCAAGTATATCAGCTGTAATATTTTTTTCATAAACTTTGAGGGTCAGATGGTATTTACTTATCAATCTTTTCCAAAAATTGCCATAACTTATCTTTAAAAATAATACTAATATGATACAAAAGAAGGCTTATTTTCAAGCTGAAATTCTTACAAAATTTGAATTCATATAAAAAATTGCCAGTTTTTATGAAAAAAAGAATGTGCAAGGATCATGTATTTGTATGAACCAATAGTACAAGTATTCATTCTGTAGTAACTTTGACTTATAGTACAAGTATACTTTCTATAGTAATATTCTCAATCAGTTCAATGAAAATAAGAATGTGAAAGGATCATGTATTTGTATGGACTATTATAGTACCAATATTAATTTTAGTATCATTTTTACAATCAATTTGAATAAGAATAAGAATAAGCATGGATCAAGGATTCA
>CM034354.1:62245644-62280622 GCA_019925275.1 Mytilus edulis | reverse complement strand
TTGTAAGGTTTTTCGCCAGTATGTGTTCTCATGTGAGTTAGACAATTACTTTTTCTGCGAAACTGTTTTCCACAAACATCACATCTGTAAGGTTGTTCACCAGTATGCTTTCTCATGTGAATTCGACAGGCGCTTTCTCGTTGAAACTCTTAATCACAAAAAAACACATTTAAAATGTTTTTCCCCAGTATGAATTCTCATGTGTTCATTATAGTTGCCTTTCTGACCAAATTCCTTATCACATACATCACATTTGTAAGGTTTTTCGCTAGCATGTGTTCTCATGTGAATTTATAAATATTTTTTTGGCAAAATTCCTTTCCACAAATATCACATTTGTAAGGTTTTCCACCAGTATGGATTTTCTTGTGTATATTATAATTGCCTTTATGACCAAATACTTTTCCACATTTATCACATTCGTAAGGTGTTTCGCCAGTATGGATTTTCTTGTGAACTTTACAGTTGCTGTTTTGGACAAATCCTTTTCCACAAATATCACATTTGTAAGGTTTTTCGCCAGTATGGATTTTCTTGTGTATATTATAATTGCCTTTGCTACTAAATTCTTTACCACATACATCACATCTGTAATGTTTTCGCCAGTATGTGTTATCATGTGTGTACGACAAGAACTGCTTTGGCCAAATTCTTTTCCACAAATATAACATGCGTAAGGTTTTTCGCCAGTATGTTTTTGCATGTGTACATTATAGTTGCTCTTGGTACTAAATTCTTTACCACATTCATCACATTTGTAAGGTTTTTCACCAGTATGTGTTCTCATGTGAATTAGACAATTATCTTTTTTGCAAAACTTTTTTTCACAAATATCACATTTGTAAGGTTTTTCGCCAGTATGTGTTCTCATGTGAGTTAGACAATTACTTTTTCTGCGAAACTGTTTTCCACAAACATCACATCTGTAAGGTTGTTCACCAGTATGCTTTCTCATGTGAATTCGACAGGCGCTTTCTCGTTGAAACTCTTGATCACAAAAAACACATTTAAAATGTTTTTCCCCAGTATGAATTCTCATGTGTTCATTATAGTTGCCTTTCTGACCAAATTCCTTATCACATACATCACATTTGTAAGGTTTTTCGCTAGCATGTGTTCTCATGTGAATTTGATAAATATTTTTTTGGCAAAATTCCTTTCCACAAATATCACATTTGTAAGGTTTTCCACCAGTATGGATTTTCTTGTGTATATTATAATTGCCTTTATGACCAAATACTTTTCCACATTTATCACATTTGTAAGGTGTTTCGCCAGTATGGATTTTCTTGTGAACTTTACAGTTACTGTTTTGGACAAATCCTTTTCCACAAATATCACATTTGTAAGGTTTTTCGCCAGTATGGATTTTCTTGTGTATATTATAATTGCCTTTGCTACTAAATTCTTTACAACATTCATCACATTTGTAAGGTTGTTTACCAGTAAGATTTTTCATTTGACGTAGACAAGAACTTTTCGGTGAAACTCTTTGTCTGCAGTAGCCTCTTTACTGGACATAACTAAGTGTTACAGTCTGTTCACAGATGTGTTTTTTATCTACAACATACAAATACCAATTTATTTAAAGATGGTAGGTAAACTATGTTATAATTACAACTATAAGCAGTATGTATTGTGTACATACATTTGTACTAGAAGTCTGATTTTTTTCATTTATCCCTGTTCAGGAGCACCTGAGAGCACCGCGTTTTTTTTGTGGGATTGGTTTCCCTTGATGGACCGCTGTTTATCTTGTCGTCGTTTCGTAGTTTTCCAATGCTCGCCGACTCGCTTTCGACTTTATTGAGAGTGAATGTTTCTTTGTCATCATTGGTCTCTCTTTTAACAAATAAACTAGAATATTGTGGATACCTTTTTTTTTTTTACAAAAACAGATTATGTCATTACTTTTGTTTGAGTACCTCTTAAAAAACTATAATTTCGACCAAAAAAAGAAAGAAAGAGATTAAGGTACAAAACTTTGATAATGGGACGAAAAAGTATATTTTAAAAAAAGAAAAAAAAAAAAAAAGATTATCAAAAAAGTATTAGGCCTAAGATCTTGCATGCCAGACGCGGGTTACATCTTCATAAGACTCTCAGTGATGCTCGAATAGAAAAAAGTTAAATAGCCAAATCAAGTATAAATTAGAAGAGGGTCAATAATTTTTCACAGATTTTTCCAAAATACGACTACGGTAAATAGTTTTGCTTGAGTTAAAAAAATCTTTAGGATTTACAAGAATTCAGAATTACGCCAACTGTAAGTTTAAAAATATGACTATGTTTACATTTACACTGTGTCTAAACCACACCGACAAAATTTGCTCGGACTCGATGGTATCTAACATCGGGCACAATGACGGAACATCAATAGACAGAAGAAAGATAGATTTCTCCTTATTTTCTTATTTTTTTTCATGATATCAAAGAATATATATACATATACAACTATTTTCTATTGTGATATGCAATATTTTCTACAACTGTTCTATATTAACGGAGAAATAAGTAAAAATGCATGTCAAAATGACGAATTGAGTGAACCTTGCCTCGAAATTGTTTAATTTCTCGTTAAATTGTTCATTTTGTACGGAAAGAAAGGTACGGGAAGATAGATACTGACACGGAGATTGCAAAACTAGTCATTATGAGCATCTCAATACTTGTATTTCTGTGTATGGAACGAAAGAAATGGGTCATGTCAAAATAGAACTGGCCGGTTTCGTCAATGTTTACCACCCGGTTTCGTCATAGATTTCACAATGCATAACCCGGTTTGGTAAAAAAAAAGATTCATAATCGCATTACATTATAATTAATTGATTATTTAACTTCAGAGTTGAAAAGGAGTTTTGTGGGTCGTTGGAAAACAACTTCTTTCACCGGACAACGGCTTATTTTTTATATGAGTCTCAGATTCAAATAAATAAGAAGCAAACACTTGAATTCCTACTCTCATAGAACACAAATATTTTTATTTTACTTTGCATTCCGAAATTTTTTAACAGGAGATTGAGGTTAAAGCTCTCTAAATATGCGTTTTCTATATGAGTTATGGGAAAATATTTTGAACAAGTTTAAACTTGAAATTAAAGTTTACGGTCTTAAAAATCGAAACACACAATTGATATGTGATTTTCTCGCACAAAAGGATGGGCACCTTTATAAGTAATCTAATCATTCTATGTATGTAATCTTTTCTATCATCGTTAAAAAATAAATCTTCTAAAGGATAAACGTTGATATTAAGACAAATGTATATGCATGCATAATCGACATAGAAAATGAATGTAGGATTACAACTACCATGCATTAAAATAAAATTTATTTATCACTAATTGTAACTATACTGCTATGTACAAATTAGTATAATAGTCTGAGGTCATCGACAAAATTCAATAATAATTATTTTGTTAACATTACTAAAAAAAAAAACGGGTCTGTACTGTCGCCATTGTGTTATGATGATCGTACACTGACGTTGGTCAATATATTTGACAATATATACGGACAGACGGATTCAGTTTATTTCAAAGTGGACGTTATTCGAACAGTTTTTACATACTGTCGAGTTGAACAATATTTTGATTATTTTTTGCTTTACAAAATCGTTAAATACATGAATCAATATAGTTTTGGCAACCAAAGCCGGTGGGGTCGGGGGCGTGCAACCTATACGTCTTCCAGATTCGCCACTTATCTTATAAAGTGTATACCGAATTGAAATATTGTAAGAAATGAGAAAACAGGGACACCCGGGAAATCGGATTATGTGAGTTGGATTATGCTTATTATAAACCTTCTCCTTGATATTTGTAAACAAACGAGACATAGTGATTCGAATTCATAGCGTTTTGAACTATTTGTATAAAGCTGCATATGTCAAAAGTTAGAAGGTTTGACTGGAACATATACAAGTATGGTACACAGATCTGACGATTTCTTTCTTGTTTATAATAAACATAATCCAACTCACATAATCCGATTTCGCGGATGTCCCTGTTTTCTTATTTCTTACAATATTTTAATTCGGTATACACTTTATGAGATAAGTGACGAATTTCAAGTTCTTTTTTTCGATTTCTATACATTTTTTTCAAATATATATAAAAGTTATATAGCAAAAATGATAAGGAAGACAAAATATACAAATAAGTCGACTTGGCCGACATCCTAATAAAACTTATTGACCTTTAATTACGAGTCTTTTTTTCCATTTCTTTGCGTTTTTGCACTCCCATTACAATTTTGACAGGACGTATTATTGTATACATCCGTCTGTCCGTCTGTCCGCCCACCTGTCCGTCCGTCCGTCCTTTCATCCGTCCGTTCCTCCATCTATCAGTCGTTTCGGTCCGTCCGTCCGTGTATCAATCCGTCTATCCGTCTGTCCAGCATAAACATCTCGCACCGTAACTTGAGGACAGCTTATCTTATTTCTTAAAATTTAACATAGTTATTTCTTATAATGGTCAAACGATCTGTAAACCTTTTAGTGAAAATCAAATTAAATCTTTTTGAGTTACAGGAAATGTAAGTGAAACAGGAATGTGGGTTTTTTAACATGTCGCGCCATATCTCAAAAACGAAGTATTATAACTACATCAAACTTTACATACTTCTTAGTTATATAAATCTTTTAAACTTCTGTTTACTTTTTGGTGATGTTTAAAATTTTGGTTTAATAGTGATTGATTTTTTTTTGGTAAAACAAAAGGGGGGTCACTTATTGTGATGTATCTCAAAACATATTTATGATTATTGTTTACATTTTACTCACTTCTTATTAATATTAATCCGTTAAGATCTCTGTACTTTTTGGTGATGATTCAAACTTTTATTTTAGAGTTATTGAGTTTTTTGTAAAAATAGAGGTTTTCACATGGTGCGCCCTATCTCAGAAACTATTTCTGATTATTGCATACAACTTCACTCATAAGACGACGGGCGTATCATGCGGTCATGGCGCAGCTGTTTATTGCCAATTATGATACAAAATTCCCCTCTTTGACAAATTTAAAATTAGTTTGAAGTTAAGTGAAATAAGGGATACACCTTTCATTTGGGGAAAAAATGTGTATTACCATAATAACCTATGCCCAAACGTGCACGTTTAAAATAGATTTTAACACGCGAAGTTTACTTTACAATAAATATATATTTAAATTCTCGAAAGAAAATGTTCAGATCCGTATTAACGCTGCTTTTTATTAATTTGTTTGTTTAAAAAAAAAAAAAAAAAGGTGATATATATATAGACGAAACCGGGTGATTGCATAGTAAATAACATTGACGAAACCGGTTTATTTTAATTTGACATGACCCTTTTCTTTCGTTCCATACACAGAAATACAAGTATTGAGATGCTTATAATAACTAAATTTGCAATCTTCGGGTCAGTATCTATCTTCCCGTACCTTTCTTTCCGTACAAAATGAACAATTTAACGAGAAATTAAACAATTTCGAGGCAAGGTTCACTCAATTCGTCATTTTGACATGCATTTTTACTTATTTCTCCGTTAATATAGAACAGTTGTAGAAAATATTGCATATCACAATAGAAAATAGTTGTATATGTATATATATTCTTTGATATCATGAAAAAAATAAGAAAATAAGAAGAAATCTATCTTTCTTCTGTCTATTGATGTTCCGTCATTGTGCCCGATGTTAGATACCATCGAGTCCGAACAAATTTTGCCGGTGTGGTTTAGACACAGTGATTTATATCAGTGATATATCATGATAACGCAGAAATGTTGACTACGTAGCATGTAATAACCTCGGGGAGTTAACTTCAACCAGCAGATGCATTGACCCGATTGATGCGGAAAAAAAAATAATAAAATTTATTTCATATCGGTTGAGAATCAGATTCTCTTATTGGATTAAAAGGGGTCACATGACATTCATTATTCTTCAGTAATAAATTCCATCGGTCATTAACAGAAAAAACGGACCAGAAAACCGGTCGTTAACGAACTTTTACATGATAATGACCGATGGGGCGTGGTTTCCGTCTGATAATGACCGTTGGGGCGTGGTTTCCGTCTGATAATGACTGTTGGGGCGTGATTTCTCTGTTAATGACCGGTGGGGCGTGGTTTCTCTGTTTAGAGAGATGTACCTTTCACAAATAACTTAGAACTTGTACTTTATTCTTCCATAGATATAAGCTTATTGACCCTTTAAATAAACTTATTCTAAATGTTAGCAATTCATCTCTGTATTTGAATATTGGTTTTATGTCCCATTTATGCCATTATGTTTTCTGGTCTGTGCGTCAGTCCGTCTGTTCGTTCGTCCGTCCATTCGTTCGTCCCGCTTCAGGTTAAAGATTTTTGGTCCAGGTAGGTTAAAGATTATGGTCGAGAAGTTTTTCATGAAGTTGAAGTCCAATCAGCTTGAAACTTAGTACCAATGTTCCTTGTGATATGATCTTTTTAATGCCAAATTAGAGATTATACCTCATTTTCACGGTCCACTTAACATGGAAATGATAGTGCAGATGGGGCATCCGTTGACTTAGGACACAACATTTTGTTATTGGTATAAATATAGATTTGTTACCGTAAATTAATAGCAGACTAGACACTATTGTTATATACATATGCACTTTAATGGATCTACCATCTGTCGACGCATGTATCTTGGCGTTGAACAAGGTAATGGTTTTCTCTAACTGTTTTATTGACGTCTTTCCACTGCATCCATCCATTGTATGTTGGATGTGATTGATAATTTAGTCTTGATGCACGATTTTTTTTATTGGCTTTGAACTAGCTGTTCACTGACTGCGAGTCTTCTCAGATATGTACTTTTTGTTGTTGGAATGTACAAGTACCATGTCAGGTCCATGTGTTTTGTTATATGTATTTAGCCTTTTTCAACACAATTTTATAAAATTGAGAATGGACATATAGTTCGTTCATATGCTATGCTGTTACATCACTGTCCGAATTAAGGGTAGGGTTGAGATTCCGCTAACATGTTTAACCCCGCCACATTTTGTATATATTTGTCTGTACCAAGTTAGGAGCCTGTAATTTAGTTGTTTGTTGCTGTGTTAAACATTTGTTTTTCGTTCAGTTGTTTTTACATTAATATACATGTAGTTTTGTCGTTTGGTTTCATATTTGTGATTTTGGGGTCTTTCAAAGCCGACAATGCGGTATGGGCTTTGCGTATTGTTGAAGGCTTTACAGTGACCTATAAAGATCTGTTAATTTCTGTGTCATTTGTTCTTTTGTGCAGAGTTGTTTAATTGGCAATCATACCACATCTGTGTTATTCTGCTTGTTTATTTTAAATATGATGGCATACAAACCATCAAAGTTTGAAAGATATTTGTCAAACAGTTTCACAGCATTTGCGTTCAAAACGCCTTGGGCAGTTGGAGTGACGGATAGATACTGTTACTATATATATATCTATATTCAATAACATTTCAGCACAGGCACTTGTTTCTGTCAATATGTGGTTTACTATCCATACCCGTACTAAAAAATCACTCGATTTTTAATTTTAGTACGGGTATGGATAGTAAACCCCATTTGTTTTTACTTGCTCTTGATGTAAACGTGTTATATTGGTCCTTATGGTATTTGCTTAAAGTATATAATTTGATTCTTTTGTGGCCAAGAAACGTGACCGTCACGCGTTCGGCTAAAATAGAAAATAAGGATAACATGCAGTTTTTGACTTATATTTCAGAAACTAAAGTAGTTATAGTAAAATTGATAAGGAGTCAAATTATTCAACAGGTCGGCACTAATTCTGAAAAATCCGACAACCCAATGTTGGGTTACTGCCCCTGAAATGCACAGTAACTTGTTTCTGTCAATATAGGGTTTACTATCCATACCCGTACTAAAAATCACGAGTTTTAGGGCCTTTATTGTACCTTTTTCTTCCTCAATTGGAGATATAACCCAGAGCCCAGAGGTAGATTAAAGGGGGAGCAGGGTTTTATTTCTAAAAAAAAATGGTTGAATATAGAGGAAACGCAGGCGGATCAATCCATTTTAAAAAAGGGTTCCTAACCCAGGACAAAAAGGGGGGATTGTATAGGGAACAAAAAATATTACCCCTTTTGAATCCGCCACTGTGGAATCACTGAAGAATGAGAAGAGCGGGCCCTTACTTTATGAAAATTTCTAAATCTACGCTAAATAAGCTTTTTTGTCAACAAATCATCTCGCCAACAATTACAACTAGATGCATTTACTACCTATCTATTATATCTATTATACTGACAATGAACAAATAATACAAATAAAATTCTATTTGGAAGTCTCATACCTTGATAAACTCGTAACATAGTACAAGTGACGTATTTGATCACGTGAGATTCATTGCTAGAAAAAAATACCTTTTAAATTAACTAAGAAAGTTGGTTTTATATAATTTAAACAAAAAATTAAGGTATTTTACACTTTATCTATTTCATAAATAAAAAGCAAGATATACATGTTTAATTGAGATATATATGATTAAAGACCGTACACTTAAGTTATAGTTTGAAGCAAGCGCATAGGTCATCATATATATACGTCTTTAAATTTCGAAGTGTCGGCATTTTACTAAAATAAACGCAATTGAGTTAATTTTTGGTGCATCTGAAAGATACTGTAAAAGTCTTTAAGAATAATACCGTAATTCAATGAACAAATAAGTTTTTCATAGAAAAATATAATATGTTTGTAGAAATGCATACTTAAACCCCATGCCTACTTTGGTGAATATATATACTTTTCAATTAACCGGAAACTGTTCATGAGAGAAATGTAAAAATAGTTTTGATGAAACCTTTTCAAATTACGTCAACGAATAAATATCAGGAAATAAGTTAAAACTCAAATGAAACTAAAGCAATTGATATGTTTGTACAATTCAATTGTATCTTACCTCTATATCCATAAGTTGTGTCTTTGTTTATTCACTTTGAAAAAAACACACAGATTTGTCAAATTCTGGAAATTCTGGAAAACCCAAAAATAATTGTGAGGCTGTTTATTTTATTACGTCATGTAGAAATTATGCGTATAAATATGTGACAACTTAACGAATCGAATATGTATGTTGTTTATACAGAGCAAACGCCACATTTATTTTTACTATACATACAATTCTTACTTTAAGTCAACAATATAAATTTTAGAACTGTATTTTCTTCAATTTAAGAACCTTGCTAAACTGCAAAAAAAGATATGTTTTAGGAAAACAAAGTTCTCAATCCCAACTTCGAAGATATTTATAAATATCTTGATTTTGGACTAATTGGTATTTTTTGCAATTTATTTTAATGTTATGATAATGTACTTCAAAGGTTAGTTTTATTTATAGACGAGTTTAAAAAATGCAGAAAAATATAAGCTCTCTAAATATAAAAAATTCGTATATTATATTCCCGTGAAGCAATTAAAATAAGAAAAACAAAACGTGAACCTCGTTGGCAGTTTAACTGTCCGTCTGGTATATTTCGTCCCTCTTTTTTTGATCTATTAATATATAGATATCCATGATTTATCCTCATTCTGTACATGGGATTTGGAAAACTGACATGTATTCTTTTAACTTTGGACCTCAATCAAAATATTTCCATAGCTTAACTCACCTGGGTCTTTAGGTCCAGGAAACCTTATGCAATTGCCTATCTTTTGTACCTAATGTGGATAAAAGCTTAGCCGTAGGGAGTTTTGTATGAATTAAAAAAGTGAATGGAAAAATCAGCCTACCCCACCTTTGGACATCAATTAAAAAAGTTCCTTGAATTTACCCACCCGGGTCTTAAAGTCCAGATAACCTTAAGCAATTGCCTATCTTTTGTACCAAAGGTGGACAAAACCTTTGTCGTCGGGAATTTTAAATGAATGAAAGAAGGGAGTTGCTATGGACACCCTACCCCAACTTTGGACCTCAATTGAAAAACGTTCCATAACTTAACCCACCCGGGTCTTTTGGTTCATGCAACCTTATGCAATAACCTATCAGTTGTACCTTATGTGGACAAAACCTTTGCCACAGGGATTTTTTTTATAAATTAAAGAGGGGAAGTGGTAGGGTCACCCTATCCCAAATTGGCACCTCTATTAAAAACGTTAAAACACTTTACCCATCTTGGTCGTTGGGTCCAAACAACCTCTGTACTTATTGTTGACAAAAGCTTTGCCGTAGGGAACTTTTGATAAATTAAAGGAGGGAGGTGGTAGGGGCACACTACCTAAACTTTTAACCTCAATCAAAAACGTTTATAAACCTTACCCACCTTGGTCTTTGGGTCCAGACAACCTTAAACAAAATTCCTATCATTTGAACTAAGTGTGGACAAAACCTTTCCCGTAGGGATTTTTTTTATGAATTGCAGAATAGATGAGGTGGTGTCACCCTACCATAACTATTGTGTATTAAAGGGCATGAGTGGGGTGTTAGATGTATATATTATATATGAAGGTGTGATAGATACAATAGAATCATTATTACAAAGATATGATGTCTGTATGTATTATATAGTTGATTGTGTATGACTAGAATGTCACAAATGCCTGACTAGGGTGTTACAAGGGCATGCCTGGGGTGTTAGATGTAGACATTATAAATGAAGGTGTGATAGATAGTTGAGTGTGTACGACTAGGATGTCACAAATGCCTGACTAGGGTGTTACAAGGGCATGACTTGGGTGTTAGATGAAGACATTATAAATGAAGGTGTGATAGATACAATAGAATCATTATTACAAAGATATGATGTCTGTATGTGTTATATAGTTGATTGTTTATGAATAGAATGTCACAAATGCCTGACTAGGGTGCTATGAGGGCATGACTGGGGTGTTAGATGAAGACATTATAAATGAAGGTGTGATAGATACAATAGAATAATTATTACAAAGATATGATGTCTGTATGTATTATATAATTCATTGTGTATGACTAGGATGTCACAAATGCCTGACTAGGGTGTTACAAGGGCATGACTTGGGTGTTAGATGAAGACATTATAAATGAAGGTGTGATAGATACAATAGAATAATTATTACAAAGATATGATGTCTGTATGTGTTATATAGTTGATTGTTTATGACTAGAATGTCACAAATGCCTGACTAGGGTGCTATGAGGGCATGACTGGGGTGTTAGATGAAGACATTATAAATGAAGGTGTGATAGATACAATAGAACAATTATTACAAAGATATGATGTCTGTATGTATTATAAAGTTGATTGTGTATGACTAGGATGTCACAAATGCCAGACTAGGGTGTTTCAAGGGCATGACTGGGGTGTTAGATGAAGACATTATAAATGAAGGTGTGATAGATACAATAGAACAGTTATTACAAAGATTTGATGTCTGTATGTTCTGTATAGTTGATTGTGTATGACTGGGATGTCCCAAATGCCTGACAGGGTGTTATGAGGGCATGACTGGGGTGTTAGATGTAGACCTTATATATGTAGGTGTGATAGATACGATAGAACTATTATTACAAAGATGTGATGTCTGTGTGTATTATATAGTTGATTGTGTATGACTGGGATGTCCCAAATGCCCGACTAGGTGCTATGAGGGCATGACTGGGGTGTTAGATGAAGACATTATAAATTAAGGTGTGATAGATACAATAGAACAATTACTTACAAAGATATGATGTCTATGTATTATATAGTTGATTGTGTATGACTGGGATTTCCCAAATGCCTGACTAGGTTACTATGAGGGCATGACTGGGGTGTTAGATGAAGACATTATAAATGAAGGTGTGATAGATACAATAGAATAATTATTACAAAGATATGATGTCTGTATGTATTATATAGTTGATTGTGTATGACTAGGATGTCACAAATGCCAGACTAGGGTGTTACAAGTGCATGACTGGGGTGTTAGATGAAGACATTATAAATGAAGGTGTGATAGATACAATAGAACAATTATTACAAAGATATGATGTCTGTATGTATTATATAGTTGATTGTGTATGACTAGGATGTCACAAATGCCTGACTAGGGTGTTACAAGGGCATGACTGGGTGTTAGATGTAGACCTTATATATGTAGGTGTGATAGATACAATAGAATAATTATTACAAAGATTTGATGTCTGTATGTATTATATAGTTGATTGTGTATGACTAGGATGTCACAAATGCCTGAGTAGGGTGTTACAAGGGCATGACTGGAGTGTTAGATAGGACACTATAAATAAGGGGTGATAGATACAATAGAACAATTCTTACAAAGAAATGATGTCTGTATGTATTATAAAGTTGATTGTGTATGACTAGGATGTCACAAATGCCAGACTAGGGTGTTTCAAGGGCATGACTGGGGTGTTAGATGAAGACATTATAAACGAAGGTGTGATAGATACAATAGAACAATTATTACAAAGATATGATGTCTGTATGTATTATATAGTTGATTGTGTATGACTAGGATGTCACAAATCCTGACTAGGGTGTTACAAGGGCATGACTGGGTGTTAGATGTAGACCTTATATATGTAGGTGTGATAGATACAATAGAACAATTATTACAAAGATATGATGTCTGTATGTATTATAAAGTTGATTGTGTATGACTAGGATGTCACAAATGCCAGACTAGGATGTTACAAGGGCATGACTGGGGTGTTAGATAGGACATTATAAATAAAGGTGTGATAGATACAATAGAACAATTCTTACAAAGATATGATGTCTGTATGTATTATAAAGTTGATTGTGTATGACTAGGATGTCACAAATGCCAGACTAGGGTGTTTCAAGGGCATGACTGGGGTGTTAGATGAAGACATTATAAATGAAGGTGTGATAGATACAATAGAACAATTATTACAAAGATATGATGTCTGTATGTTCTGTATAGTTGATTGTGTATGACTGGGATGTCCCAAATGCCTGACTAGGGTGTTATGAGGGCATGACTGGGGTGTTAGATGTAGACCTTATATATGTAGGTGTGATAGATACGATAGAACTATTATTACAAAGATGTGATGTCTGTGTGTATTATATAGTTGATTGTGTATGACTGGGATGTCCCAAATGCCCGACTAGGTGCTATGAGGGCATGACTGGGGTGTTAGATGAAGACATTATAAATTAAGGTGTGATAGATACAATAGAACAATTATACAAAGATATGATGTCTATGTATTATATAGTTGATTGTGTATGACTGGGATGTCCCAAATGCCTGACTAGGTTACTATGAGGGCATGACTGGGGTGTTAGATGAAGACATTATAAATGAAGGTGTGATAGATACAATAGAATAATTATTACAAAGATATGATGTCTGTATGTATTATATAGTTGATTGTGTATGACTAGGATGTCACAAATGCCAGACTAGGGTGTTACAAGTGCATGACTGGGGTGTTAGATGAAGACATTATAAATGAAGGTGTGATAGATACAATAGAACAATTATTACAAAGATATGATGTCTGTATGTATTATATAGTTGATTGTGTATGACTAGGATGTCACAAATGCCTGACTAGGGTGTTACAAGGGCATGACTGGGTGTTAGATGTAGACCTTATATATGTAGGTGTGATAGATACAATAGAATAATTATTACAAAGATTTGATGTCTGTATGTATTATATAGTTGATTGTGTATGACTAGGATGTCACAAATGCCTGAGTAGGGTGTTACAAGGGCATGACTGGAGTGTTAGATAGGACACTATAAATAAGGGGTGATAGATACAATAGAACAATTCTTACAAAGAAATGATGTCTGTATGTATTATAAAGTTGATTGTGTATGACTAGGATGTCACAAATGCCAGACTAGGGTGTTTCAAGGGCATGACTGGGGTGTTAGATGAAGACATTATAAACGAAGGTGTGATAGATACAATAGAACAATTATTACAAAGATATGATGTCTGTATGTATTATATAGTTGATTGTGTATGACTAGGATGTCACAAATGCCTGACTAGGGTGTTACAAGGGCATGACTGGGTGTTAGATGTAGACCTTATATATGTAGGTGTGATAGATACAATAGAACAATTATTACAAAGATATGATGTCTGTATGTATTATAAAGTTGATTGTGTATGACTAGGATGTCACAAATGCCAGACTAGGATGTTACAAGGGCATGACTGGGGTGTTAGATAGGACATTATAAATAAAGGTGTGATAGATACAATAGAACAATTCTTACAAAGATATGATGTCTGTATGTATTATAAAGTTGATTGTGTATGACTAGGATGTCACAAATGCCAGACTAGGGTGTTTCAAGGGCATGACTGGGGTGTTAGATGAAGACATTATAAATGAAGGTGTGATAGATACAATAGAACAATTATTACAAAGATATGATGTCTGTATGTATTATATAGTTGATTGTGTATGACTAGGATGTCACAAATGCCTGACTAGGGTGTTACAAGGGCATGACTGGGGTGTTAGATGAAGACATTATAAATGAAGGTGTGATGGATACAATAGAACAATTATTACCAAGATATGATGTCTGTATGTATTATATACTAGTAGTTGATTGTGTATGACTGGGATGTCCCAAATGCCTGACTAGGGTGCTATGAGGGCATGACTGGAGTGTTAGATGTAGACCTTATATATAAAAGTGTGATATATACAATAGAACAATTATTACAAGGATATGATGTCTGTATGTATTAAGTTGATTGTGTATGACTAGGATGTCACAAATGCCAGACTAGGATGTTACAAGGGCATGACTGGGGTGTTAGATGAAGACATTATAAATAAAGGTGTGATAGATACAATATAGAACAATTATAACAAAGATATGTTGTCTGTATGTATTATTTAGTTGATTGTGTATGACTAGAATGTCATAAATGCCTGACTAGGGTGTTACAAGGGCATACATGGGTGTTAGATAGGACATTATATATAAAGGTGTGATAGATACAATAGAACAATTATTACAAAGATATGATGTCTGTATGTATTATATAGTTGATTGTGTATGACTAGGATGTCACAAACGCCAGACTAGGTGTTACAAGGGCATGACTGGGGTGTTAGATGAAGATATTATAAATGAAGATGTGATAGATACAATAGAACAATTATTACAAAGATATGATGTCTGTATTTATTATATAGTTGATTGTGTATGACTAGGATGTCACAAATGCCTGACTAGGGTGTTACAAGGGCATGACTGGGGTGTTAGATGAAGATATTATAAATGAAGGTGTGATGGATACAATAGAACAATTATTACCAAGATATGATGTCTGTATGTATTATATAGTTGATTGTGTATGACTGGGATGTCCCAAATGCCTGACTAGGGTGCTATGAGGGCATGACTGGGGTGTTAGATGAAGACATTATAAATGAAGGTGTGATAGATACAATAGAACAATTATTACAAAGATATGATGTCTGTATGTATTATATAGTTGATTGTGTATGACTAGGATGTCACAAATGCCTGACTAGGGTGTTACAAGGGCATGACTGGGGTGTTAGATGAAGATATTATAAATGAAGGTGTGATGGATACAATAGAACAATTATTACCAAGATATGATGTCTGTATGTATTATATAGTTGATTGTGTATGACTGGGAAGTCCCAAATGCCTGACTAAGGTGCTATGAGGGCATGACTGGGGTTTAGATGAAGACATTATAAATGAAGGTGTGATAGATACAATAGAACAATTATTACAAAGATATGATGTCTCTGTACGTATAATATAGTTGATGGTGTATGACTAGAATGTCACAAATGCCTGACTAGGATGTTATGAGGGCATGACTGGAGTGTTAGATGTAGACCTTATATATGTAGGTGTGATAGATACAATAGAACAATTATTACAAAGATATGATGTATGTATGTATTAAGTTGATTGTGTATGACTAGGATGTCACAAACGAACGAATAATTAACAGGATATCAGTGTAGCGGTGAAACGGGTACATATGCGCTAATAGGGGTTTTTCAACTCAGAGAACACATAATTACAACCAGAGACATGAACACAATTAAAAAACGATTTATTTCAAGGTGCAACGTAAATCACGCGTATTAAAAGCGATTAAGGAACGAATAAGTAACAGGATATAAACCGAGCGGGTCATTTCATCTCTAAGAACACATTTCATCTATAAGAACACATTGTTATCACCAGAGACATGGACACAATTGAAAATCCTTTTCTAAAAGGTGCAACGTACAACAAACGTATTATAAGTGAATAGGTACCGAATAGGTAACAGGGTATTAACCGAGAGCTGGAATGGTACATGCACGCTAATAGTGTCATTTCATCTCTAAGAACACATTGTTACCACCAGAGATATGAACACAATTTAAAAACGATTTATTTCAAGGTGCAACGTATACCCCGCGCATTAAAAGCGAATAAGGAACGAATAAGTAACAGGGTATTATCCGAGCGCTGGAACGAGTACACCACGCTAATAGGGGTATTTCATCTATAAGAACACATTATTACAACCAGAGATATGAACTTAATTGAAAATCCTTTTCTAAAAGGTGAAACGTACATCAAACGTATTATAAGTGAATAGGTAACGAATAGGTAACAGGGTATTAACTAGCGCTGGAACGGGTACATGCACGCTAATAGGCTCATTTCATCTCTAAAAACACATTGTTACCACCAGAGACATGGACACAATTGAAAATCCTTTTCTAAAAGGTGAAACGTACAACAAACGTATTAAAAGTGAATAGGTAACGAATAGGGAACAAGGTATTAACCGAGCGCTGGAACGGGTACATACGCGCTAATAGGATAATTTCATCTCTAAAAACACATTGTTACCACCAGAGACATGAACACAATTAAAACACGATTTATTTTAAAGTGCAACGTATACCCTGCGCATTAAAAGCAAATAAGGAACGAATAAGTAACCGGGTATTAGTCGAGCGCTGAAACGGGTACATATATTCTATAAGGGTAATTTCACCTCTAAGAACCGACAGTTACCACCAGAGACACAAAAATATTTCTTTTTTTAAAGTGTAACACATAAAACACGTTTTAAAAGCGAATAAGGAATGAATAAGTAACAGGGTATCAGTGTAGCGGTGAAACGGGTACATATGCGCTAATAGGGGATTTTTAACTCAGAGAACACATAATTACCACCAGAGACATGAAAGCAATCGATAATGATTTATTTCAAGTTGCAACGTATACCACGTGTATTAAAAGCGAATAAGGAACGAATAAGTAACAGGGTATCAGTCGAGCGCTGAAACGGGTACATATGTTCTATTATGGTTATTTCACCTCTAAGAACCGACAGCTACCACCAGAGACACAAACATATTCTTTTTTTAAAGTGCAACGCATAACACACGTTTTATAAGCGAATAAAAAAACGAATAAGTAACAGGGTATCAGTGTTGCACTGAAACGAGTACATATGCGCTAATAGGTTTTTTTTCACTTCAGAGAACACATAACTACCGCCAGAGACGTGAAAGCAATAGATAATCGATTTATTCCAAGGTGCAGCGTATACCACGCGTATTAAAAGCGAATAAGGAACGAATAAGTAACAGGGTATCAGTCGAGCGCTGAAACGGGTACATATGTTCTATTAGGGTTATTTCACTTTTAATAAACCGACAATTACCACCAGAGACACAAAAATATTTCTTTTTTAAAGTGAAACGCATAACACACGTTTTAAAAGCGAATAAGGAACGAATAAGTAACAGGGTATCAGTGTTGCACTGAAACGAGTACATATGCGCTAATAGGTGTTTTTTTCACTTCAGAGAACACATAATTACCGCCAGAGACGTGAAAGCAATAGATAATCGATTTATTCCAAGGTGCAGCGTATACCACGCGTATTAAAAGCGAATAAGGAACGAATAAGTAACAGGGTATCAGTCGAGCGCTGAAACGGGTACATATGTTCTATTAGGGTTATTTCACTTCTAAGAACCGACAGTTACCACCAGAGACACAAAAATATTTCTTTTTTAAAGTGTAAGGGTCATTTCATCTCTAAGAACACATTTCATCTCTAAGAACACATTGTTATAACCAGAGACATGGACACAATTGAAAATCCTTTTCTAAAAGGTGCAACGTACAACAAACGTATTATAAGTGAATAGGTAACGAATAGGTAACGAATAGGTAACAGGGTATTAACCGAGAGCTGGAACGGGTACATGCACGCTAATAGGGTCATTTCATCTCTAAGAACACATTGTGACCACCAGAGACATGGACACAATTGAAAATCCTTTTCTAAAAGGTGCAATGTACAACAAACGTATTATAAGTGATAGGTAACGAATAGGTAACGAATATGTAACGAATAGGTAACGAATATGTAACGAATAGGTAACAGGGTATTAACCGAGAGCTGGAACGGGTACATGCACGCTAATAGGGTCATTTCATCTCTAAGAACACATTGTTACCACCAGAGAAATGAACACAATTAAAAAACGATTTATTTCAAGGTGCAACGTATACCCTGCGCATTAAAAGCGAATAAGGAACGAATAAGTAACAGGGTATTATCCGAGCGCTGGAACGAGTACATACGCGCTAATAGGGTTATTTCATCTATAAGAACACATTATTACAACCAGAGATATGAACTTAATTGAAAATCCTTTTCTAAAAGGTGTAACGTACAACAAACGTATTATAAGTGAATAGGTAACGAATAGGTAACGAATATGTAACAGGGTATTAACCGAGCGCTGGATAGGGAACATGCACGCTAATAGGGTCATTTCATCTCTAAAAACACATTGTTACCACCAGAGACATGGACACAATTGAAAATCCTTTTTAAAAGGTGCAACGTACAACAAACATATTAAAAGTGAATAGGTAAAGAATAGGTAACAGGGTATTAACCGAGCGCTGGAACGGGTACATGCGCGCTAATAGGGTCATTTCATCTCTAAGAACACATTGTTACCACCAGAGACATGGACACAATTGAAAATCTTTTCTAAAAGGTGCAATGTATAACAAACGTATTATAAGTGAATAGGTAACGAATAGGTAACAGGGTATTAACCGAGCGCTGGAACGGGTACATATGCGCTTATAGAGTCATATCACCTCTAAGAACCCAAATATACCACCAGAGACAACAAAACAATGGAAAATCATGTTTTAAAAGGTGCAACGTATGATACACGTATTATAAGCGAATTATAAGCGAGTAATGGAACGAATTACACAATGTAATAGCATGCTCCGAAACGATGTACACCCTGCTAACATGTTTAACCCCACCACATTATGTTAGTATGTGCCTGTCCCTAGACAAGAGCCTTAAATTAAGTAGTTATCGTTTGTTTTTGTGATACATATTTGTTTTCCGTTTATTTTTTTGTGTATGAAATACGGCCGTTAGTTTTGTTGTTTGAATTGTTTGAGATTGTCAGGTCTGGGCCTTTTATAGGTTTGGGCTATGCTCATTGTTAAAGGCCGTACAGTGACCTATAGTTGATAATATCTGTGTCATTTTGGTCTATTGTGGGGTGTTGTCTCATTGGCAATTATACCACATCTTCTTTTTTTATACAAGCGCTAACACGGTGATTTCATCCCTTCGAACCAAGATCCATCTTCAAACATACGGACATAAAGCAGTTAAAAGGTAGAACGTATAAAAATCAAATAAGGAACAAATGAGTATCGAACATAAAGTAAAAGGATCGGTTGAGCACAAACACATATAAATAGGTCAAAAAAGGTAATTTTACCTCAACAAATTTAGAACTATTACCAGATATAAGAGTATAAACAATTAAAAAGGGGGAAGGCTATCAAAAATCGAATAAGTAACGAATAAGGAATAGGGAATAAGTAACGAATAGGTAACGATAGGGAATAGGGAATAAGTAACGAATAGGTAACGAATAGGGAATATGGAATAGGTAACGAATATGGAATAGGTAACGAATAGGGAATAGGGAATAAGTAACGAATAGGTAACGATAGGGAATAGGGAACAAGTAACGAATAGGTAACGAATAGGGAATAGGGAATAGGTAACGAATAGGGAATAGGGAATAGGTAACGAATATGGAATAGGGAATAAGTAACCAACTTGACGTCCATATCAAAATATAAGTATACAAAATATAAAAACAAAGCAAGCAGACAAACCAAAGTGTTGATCTACATACAGTAGGAAATAAGCTGTAAGTTTCAGTTAGATATCATTTCTCCTGAAGACAATTTGAAATGAAACAAATGACATACAAAAATGATCCTTTGTCATCATTTTATTTTTACTATAAGATTTTGTTAAATAAGCAGTTTAAAAAAATTCTAACTTCATTGCAGAGGCTTTTATAGGGTATATTGGGATACGGAATATTTGCCATTTTAATCTTAGGGATATGGGATATTTGTCCTAAAAGTAAATGGGATATGGGATATTGATGCATTTATAAGGATATTGAACTTTTAACATGAAAAACAAGAATGTGTCCTCAGTACACGAATGCCCCACTCGTACTATCATTTTCTATGTTCAGTGGACCGTAAAATTGGGGTAAAATCTCTAATTTGGCATTAAAATTAGAAAGATCATATCATAGGGAACAAGTGTACCAAGTTTGAAGTCGATTGGATTTCAATTTCATCAAAAACTACCTCGACCAAAAACTTTAACCTGAAGCGGGACAGACGGACGAACGAACGAACGGACGAACGAACGAACGGACACACAGACCAGAAAACATAATGCCCCTCTACTATTGTAGGTGGGGCATAAAAATATGTGGAATTTAAAAGTTAAGTACAGAAATATTTACATCTCACTTGATAGTCCTTGATAAAATTGCCCAAAAAAGTTTAATATTAAAGGTCATTTTAGTGCTTTGTTGATTTTAATTTTGAGTTTATGGTCGTTTTATTTAAAAGTCATCCAAACCCAAGCGAAAAGTATTGATTTATATGCTCACGCGTAATGATAACTTTAAAAGTATTTGTTTTGCTTTCCATACTTCGTTCCTTGTTGTTAATTTTCCTTTTTAGCTCACCTTTCCAAAAGGAAATGTGAGCTTTTGCCATCACTTGGCGTCCGTCGTCGTCCGTCCGTCGTAAACTATTTCAAAGATCTTCTCCTCTGAAACTACTGAACCAATTCAAACCAAACTTCATCTGATTGATTCCTAGGGTATCTAGAATAAAGTTTGTGTTTCATCAAAAAACATGGCCGTCATGGCTAAAAATAGAACATAGGGGTAAAATGCAGTTTTTAGCTTATAACTGAAAAACCAAAGCATTTAGAGCAAATCTGACGGAGTAAAATTGTTTATCAGGTCAAGATCTATCTGCCCTGAAATTTTCAGATGAATCAGACAACCAATTGTTAGGTTGCTGCCTCTGAATTGGTTATTTTAAGGAAATTTTGCTGTTTTTGGTTATTATCATGAATATTATTATAGATAGAGATAAACTGTAAGCAGCAAAAATGTTCAGCAAAGTAAGATGTACAAATAAGTCAACATGACCGAAATGGTCAGTTGACCCCTTTAGGAGTTATGGCCCTTTATAGTCAATTTTTAACCATTTTCTGTAAATCTTAGTTATCTTTTACAAAAATCTTCTCCTCTGAAACTACTGGGCCAAATTTAACCAAACATGGCCAAAATCATTATTAGGGTATCTAGTTTAAAAATTGTGTCCGGTGACCCGGCTAACCAACCAAGATGGCCGCCATGGCTAAAAATAGAACATAGGGGGTAAAATGCAGTTTTTTAGCTTATAACTCAAAAACCAAAGCATTTAGAGCAAATCTGACATTGGGTAAAATTGTTTATCAGGTAAAAATCTATCTGCCCTGATGTTCCTTTGGGACTATCTTACGGTGTTTGTATATCACAACTCCTCCGCTTTGCCCGTGTCTGTTGTAACGTTTTGGATTTTAATGAACGAAATATATGTATTACTGGTAAATTATTAAGTCAGGGATTTCGTTACCACAAATCACTTAAAATCTTTACTAAATTCTAGATTTGGTTTTAAAGTTTGGTTCTACCTGTAGAAAACTTATTTCCAAAGGGATAGCACATCCTCATTTTTACGGAGATGTTGTTTACCGTGCTGCTGGATGTGTAATGATTGATAATTTAGTCTCAGATGCATTACTTTTTATTAGTTGTAATTGGCATTGAACTAGCTGTCAGTAACTGCGAGTACTCTCAGATCTGTACTGAGTGTCTTTTTTATGGGATGTACAAGTACTCGGTCACGTCCACTCTCTGTTTTTGTTAGATGTATTTCTATTTGTATCTATCTGATGAGTTAAGCCTTTTTCAACTGATGTGTATAGTTCGTTCTTATGTTGTACTGTTACACCACTGTCCCAGGTTAAGGGGAGGGTTGGGATTCCGCTAACATGTTTAACCTCGCCACATTCTGTATGTATGTGCCTGTCCAAAGTCAGGAGTCTTTAATTCAGTGGTTGTCGTTTGTTGCTGCGTTACATATTTGTTTTTTGTTCATTTTTTTTATCATAAATTAGGCCGTTAGTTTCCTCGTTTGAATTGTTCTACATTTGTCATTTCAGGACCTTTTATAGCTAACTATGCGGTATGAGCTTTGCTCATTGTTGAAGGTCGTACGGTGACCTATAGTTGTTAATTTCTGTGTCACATGGTCTCTTGGCAATTGGCAATCATACCACATCTTTTTTTTTATATTATATGCTCATATGCATTGATTATTTTCTTGAAATAATCATAGATTTTTGTTAGATGTATCCATCTGATGAGTTAAGCCTTATTGTTGTCAATGTTTTTATTTGTTTTGATGCTTTATATGATTACAGGATATTTTCTAGTGTTTTATAACATCCTCTTGTGTAACATCAACCCGGGTACATGTTGTATGTAAGGTGTATAACATCCTCTTGTGTTACACCAACCCGGGTACATGTTGTATATAAGGTGTATAACATCCTCCTGTGTTACATCAACCAGGGTACATGTGGTATATATAAGGTGTATAACATCCTCCTGTGTTATATCAACCAGGTTACATGTGGTATGTAAGGCCGTGTTCACATTGACCTAAATTCGGTGTTGTGTTAGTGTAACTCACACGTAAACTAAACACAATTGCGTTCCCATTGATAAAACTCAATGTTTACATGTAGTTTAAATCATGTTTTACCTACACACAGTCGATAGTCAATGTACACCCCGTATAACCCCGATACAAATGAAACCGGACGTTGACGCGTTCGAAGCGATAATCAGGACAATATTTAGGATGACAACAATTTCTAATGCCTCTCCAGAACTTATTTGAGTATATATAAATATGCCAATATGCATGCTAGTTTATTTATTCAATATACAATTGTTGTTAGTTTTAGATATTGCAAAGAACGTTTGATAAAACTGCTAGATGCAAAACGCACAGACATGGTGCAATTTCATACGTTTTATGAGATAAACAATGCTGGATATCTTTTCGTGCATACACCTTTGCGTATTAATACCTTAAGCAATAACAAAAACTATACTTTGAATTACTACGTGCCTTCAAATTTTCCTAGAACTAAGAATAAACGCAATATCATAGTAAATAAGTTTTCTCTTACTGTATTGTTCGTTCCACCAAATGTGTCGCGTTCGTTGTGCGTTGTTTAAAAATCACTGTACAGTTCGTTGACAAAAACCGTCACAAATATCTTTCTTGTCAAGGTATTCGAGATGATGTCGGCGACCCTTTTTTCTGTAGTTTATTGTAAATGTTTATCCGTTAAATTAGTCAAAATAGTTGAACTTAATTGACCAGTCACCCAAAGCCAAAATTGCAGTGTTTAACCAGCGTACATCTGATAGGAATGTTTCTATTGAAAATTGGGACTGTCAACGTTATTCCAGATGAAATGAACAGTTAATAAATATATTCCAGAGGAAATAAAGTTTCAAAAAGTATAGAATAGTCATTAAAACATTAATGACTTCCTTTTCACAATTTGAGGCTCTTCCAAATGCTGATGTTGGTCCAAATTCGCATAGACGAAAGCAGACATAGGAGCTCGTTGAACTTAGTTTGCCGAATGCCTTAGATGGCATGCCAACTGCTTTATCTATGGGTGTTTATTTTTATTTTTTTATTTTTTTTTTACATATAAAGCTTTTTAGATGTGGTGTGATGGCCAGTGATACAACTTTCTACCAAAGTTTAAATGAAGTGGGTGAATAAAGCAATTATTATAGTCCAATGTACAACATTTAACAGTGAGGAAAACCTATTCCATAAAGTCGGCTACAAAAGACACCAATATAAAACAAATGTGAAAAATACCGAGAAAACTAACGGTTATTTATTTATAACTGATGGATTATTTATCAAAGAAAAAAAATGAAAGATCTATATAACCTATGTTATACAGGCCCATGGCGTAGGACCGACACGAAACAAATGCGGCGGGATTAAACATGTGAGCCACCAACCCTCTCCTTAGCCTAGGACACTGGTGTAACAGCACAATTTGTATAAAAACCATAAAAAAAAACCTGTACAGTTGCAATTAGCTCAACTCAAAATGTCGGTACAAGGCACAAAAACCATATATATAAAATATCGACAAAGGAGTAATTGTAGTAACTGATAGTTATTTCAAAGCGAATTAAAACTAAGAGGTAAACCATGTATCTAAAGTATTAGTCAGTGAATATGTTCCAGACCGTATGAGTATTTGGACCGTACGCGTACGGTCTGTGCCGTATGCGTACTTTTTCAAAATACTCATACGGTCGGACCGTACGCGTATACGGTCTGACTAATATTAAGAAGTATACATAAAATATCGACAAAGGACGAATGGGAATATACGATCCAAAGTCTCGTGTACTTTATGAACCCTTGAAAAACTTTTAGAGAGGTCCATAAATGGCCTGTTGAAAGGCAACATTTGTGTCCTTATTCAATATACCTCATTTTATCCAGTAGCAGTCCAAACTTCCCTGACGTAATTCCGGAGGGTCTCCTTCCAGGACCTACATGTAGTATATTGTGTTGCTACTTTGTGCTTATCCTGAACGTTAAGCAGCCAACAATCAGCTATTACGTACGCGTGTCACTAACAAATAAAGGGGTCAAGAAATTGTTAAGCATCAACTGTGAAACGTTTCAATTTTTTATTGATAACTATGATAGAAGAAACAAAGCACATGTCTAAGGTTAGGTTGATGGTTGATGATTGATGCTTTGCTCAATTGCATAATTTACCAATGAGACCAAAGGTAACTGGGGATTATAAATATGGTCCTTTTGGTCTTCTCCGAAATAAGTCAAAATTTGAATGAAATGCATATGGGTGGGTATAGACTTTAAAGTGCTTAAAGTACCAGAATTACCAATCATGTAGATTTTGGCATCACAGTAGAAAGACTGTAACGTTCGAGGAAACTAAGCATAATCTTTATACCTTAAAAATTAAACAAACAAAAAAAACATAATCGAAGAAAGCAATTCAGTTAATATTAAGAAGTTTCTCTTCATCTTTATATCTTTACATTAAAGAAACTGTATTACTATTGACGACTATAAGTTACATGTTCATTGTATACACATATTCTCTCGCCTTAATGATTATCTATTGTAATCTACGACCCCCTTGGACCCGCCTCTGAGATTCAGGCCAAAAGCCTATAATCCATTAATTGTTTTTGATTACCGTCTACATAAAAAAGAAGATGTGGTATTGAAACAACTCTTCGCAAGAGACCAGACGACACAAAAATGAACAACTATAGGTCCCCGTACGGCCTTCAACAATGAACAGAGCCCATACCGCATAGTCAGCTAAAAAATCACACAGAAATGACAAATGTAAAACAATTCATAAGAGAAAACTAACAGCCTAATTTTTGCACAAAATAGTGAACACAAAAATATATATAACCACTGATGACAAGCTTCTGGCTTTAAACAGGCACATACAGAATATGGCGGGATTAAACATGTTAGCGGGCACCTAACCCACCCCTAACCGTACATTGACTGTCGTATGGTAAACATTTTCTAAAATGCTATCAAATTAGATATTCGGACGTGTGTATCTGTATGCTTAGTCATATTTGCATCTGTCGAGTTAATGTATTTCTACCAATTCAACTTTCGTATACATAAGGATTTTTTTTACGTGTACAAAATACCTCCAAGAGTGTTTCGACAATACAACGGATATTATGGGTTGCTGTCTGCATGTTATGGTGGTAAATTATTTATTTTTTAAACATGCATATTGGTTATAATCATATCAAAGCATTATTTCATACACGCAAAATTCATTGACAAACGCAATATTGTGTTAACGAAGCGTACAGTATAAAATGGTGTAATGACAACGAAGCGTACACAACATGAAAATAAAGACACTTTCAAACGTGTATTTTTTTGTTTCTAGACACAACACAAACATACGACCTTTATAAGTTTGTTAATTTCAGCTATGAAATTTTCAAAAATGTATGTTATAAAAACTATGAGGTACAAGAAACATTAAGTTTTGAACATTTAAAAATACCAAGCACGTTTTATCATTGAAATCGTCGTGCGTTATTTGATGTTTGTATATAAAAATTCCACATATTTGATAAACCTTTTAGTAACGAATGAGTATTATGGAAAAGAATATATTGGTGCAAAATATCCGAAGAATAGATATAGGATTTTCTTTAAAAGTATTAATTTCTTACTGTCTGAATTCAGTGTTACATGATGTGTTCGATTCGAACGCGTCAACGTCCGGTTTCATCTGTATCGGGGTTATACAGGGTGATGTAGGCCTTGTGTAAGTTAAGTGTACACAAAACTAGGCATTTAGGACATTAGTTTTATCGTGTATATATTTAAGGAGGAAACTATTTTTGAGTAAAATTGATATTTTTGATAATTATTAGTTGTCTAAATTTTACAGATTGTTTTTTTGTTAAAAAAAACCCGTACTTTATTAACCCCTAATCAAGACTCAAAGCAGCATCATTGCCAAACCCAAAAGGCAGCAACCAATTGAATTTCGGGGCGGGGGGCTATTATAGTTGAGTATAAAACATAAAGGCAAGGGGGTGGGGTGGTGAGCTTTGGATTTTGTTTTGGAAACAAAAAATGTTTCCATTTTTTGGCCCTGAAAAAATTTTTTGTTTGTTTCACCCTCAGCTGCCACTATATATGATGCTAAAATTGATTTCGACTTGTCACCAAAATTTGCCCTGAAAAAAATCAATAGCTCACGCCCCCTTCCCCTCCACAAAAAATGAAGTAAATAGTTGCTGCCTAGTTCATTTGAAAAGGTCTTCCCGAATCGACTTGACGTATACAGAAATATTCGCCACTGGTCTTTTCTCAAAAAACGATTCACACATAAATGCATGACTAAAAAAAGTGTGAGGTAAATGATATGTTTGTTTAGTATTTCAGATCCGTTAAATAACTCGTAAAATAAATTAAAAAAAAACCGTCACCCTATTCCTTTACCAAATACTCCTTGGAGAAGAAATACAATTTGAAACGAACAGAAAAGACAAAAATGTAGTGATCCCTAATATCTCTATCCTTTTTTTTCGGCTGTAAGCACGCTGTTGCAGCTAACGTTTTCTAATGCGTTATCGAGACATCTCTAGTATATTCAAACTACTGCAAATTATAAAAATGGCTTTCATAAAGTAGCAACCACTTAACTTAAAAAAAGGGGGCGGGTTATTTTTTTTTTATCTGAGTCAGATTTTTTTTCGCCCGTACGTTTTTATTCCTTTTTTTTCGATGCTGGTGATCAAATACTTTTTTTTTCAATATTTAACACTTTAATGTATGGGGAAACTCTTGATTCAGAATAAATTTTTTTTATCATCTGTATGACCATTTTTTTTTTTATCAAATTGGGGATCGGAATATTTCCATTCCCATCCCCACACCCACTTTTGAAGTCAAATGGTTGTTCCCTTACCGCTAGAAAAATTTTCCAAAAATTTTGAATTCAGTTCTACGTAATGAACATTTAAATGACATATAGTTTACAAGTGGGAACAAATCTTATGTACAGGTAGCTAAACAAGGTGTATAGATGTGAACAAATGTAATGTGAAACCAGTGTACACTACACTAAACTAATAGTAAACATGTTTACTCTACACGGCGTTTGGTGTGAACACGGCCTAAGGTGTATAACATCCTCCAGTGTTACATCCACCAGGGTACATGTGGTATATAAGGTGCATAACATCCTCCTATGTTACATCAACCGGGGTACATGTTGTATGTAAGGTGCATAACATCCTTCTGTGTTACATCAACCCGGGTACATGTGGTATATAAGGTGTATAACATCCTCCAGTGTTATATCAACCAGGTTACATGTGGTATGCAAGGTGTATAACATCCTCCAGTGTTACATCCACCAGGGTACATGTGGCATATAAGGTGCATAACATCCTCCTATGTTACATCAACCCGGGTACATGTGGTATGTAAGGTGTATAACATCCTCCTGTGGTAAATCAACCCGGATACATGTTGTATGTAAGGTGTATAACATCCTCCCGTGTTACTTCCACCAGGATACATGTGGTAAATAAGGTGTATAACATCCTCCTGTGTTACATCGACCAGGATACATGTGGTATATAAGGTGTATAACATCCTCCTGTGTTACATCACACCAGGGTTATGTTGGTATGTAAGGTGTATAACATCCTCTCTGTGTTACATCCACCAGGTACATGTGTATTAAGGTGTATAACAATCCTCCTGTGTTACATCTACCAGATACATGTGGTATATAAGGTGTATAACTCCTCCTGTGTTACATCACCGGTTATGTGTATTAAGGTGTATAACATCCTCCTGTGTTACATCACCAGGTACATGTGGTATATAAGTGTATAACATCTCGTGTTACATCAACCAGGGTACATGTGGTATATAAGGTGTATAACATCCTCCTGTGTTACTCCACCAGGTACATGTTGTATGTAAGGTGTATAACATCCTCCTGTGTTACATCAACCAGGATACATGTGGTATGTAAGTTGTATAACATCCCTGTGTTACATCAACCCGGGTACATGTTTATGTAAGGTGTATAATACATCCTCCTGTGTTATATCAACCAGGGTACTGTGGTATATAAGGTGCATTAACATCATCCTGTGTTACATCAACCAGGGTACATGTGGTTATTAGGTGTATAACATCCTCTTGTGTTACATCAACCCGGGTACATGTGGTATTAAGGTTATAACATCCTACTGTGTTACATAACCAGGGTACATGTTGTATGTAAGGTTTTATAACATCCTCTGTGTTACATCAACCGGGTACATGTTGTATGTAAGGTGTATAACATCTCTGTGTTACATCCACCAGGATACATGTGGTTATAAGGTGCATAACATCCTTCTTGTTACATCAACCGGGTACATGTTGTAGTAACGTGTATAACATCCTCCTGTGTTACATCCCCAGGTACATGTGGTATATTAGGTGTATATAACATCCTCTTGTGTTATATCATCCGGGTACATGTTGTATGTAAGGTGTATAACATCCTCTTGTGTTACATCACCAGGGTACATGTGTATTAAGGTGTATAACATCCTCTTGTGTTATCACAGGGTACATTGGTTATAGGTGCATAACAACCTTCTGTGTTACATCAACAGGGTACATGTTGTATGTAAGGTGTATAACATCCTCTGTGTTACATCCACAGGGTACTGGTATTAAGGTGTATAACATCATCCTTGTACATAACAGGATACATGTGGTTATAAGGATAACATCTCCTGTGTTACATCACCAGGGTACTTGGTATATAGGTGATAACTCTCCTGTGTTACATCCACCAGGTACATGTGGTATAAGGTGTTAACATCTCGTGTCATAACAGGATGTTAATAGGTGATACATCCTGTGAACCAATACATGTGTTAGGTTAACTCTCCTGTGTACATCAACAGGGTACATGTGTAATAGGTGTATAACCTCTGTGTTACATCAACGGGATGTGGATTAAGGTGTATAAATCCGTGTTAATCCACAGACATGGGTAGGTGATAACATACATGTTGTATGTAAGGTGTATAACATCCTCTGTGTTACATCCACCAGGTACATGTTGATGTAAGGTGTATAACATCCTCCTGTGTTACATCCACCAGGATACATGTTGTATGTAAGGTGTATAACATCCTCCTGTGTTACATCAACCGGGTACATTTGGTATGTAAGGTGTATAACATCCTCCTGTGTTACATCACCCAGGTACATGTTGTATGTAAGGTGTATAACATCCTCCTGTGTTACATCAACCGGTACATCTTGGATGTAAGGTGTATAAAATCCTCCTGTGTTCATCCACCAGGATACATGTTGTATGTAAGGTGTATAACATCCTCCTGTGTTACATCAACCAGGGTACATGTGGTATATAAGGTGTATAACATCCTCCTGTGTTACATCCACCAGGATACATGTTGTATGTAAGGTGTATAACATCCTCCTGTGTTACATCAACCCGGGTACATCTTGGATGTAAGGTGTATAACATCCTCCTGTGTTACATCCACCAGGATACATGTTGTATGTAAGGTGTATAACATCCTCTGTGTTACATCAACCAGGAGTACATGTGGTATATAAGGTGTATAACATCCTTCTGTGTTACATCCACCAGGATACATGTGGTATTAAGGGTGTATAACATCCTTCTGTGTTACATCACCAGGAGTACATGTGGTATATAGGTGTATAACATCCTCTGTGTTACATCCACCAGGTACATGTGGTATATAAGGTGTATGACATACCATACTGTGTTATAGTGTATAACATCCTTCTGTGTTACATCCACCAGAGTACATGTGGTATATAAGGTGTATAACATCCTTCTGTGTTACATACATCCACCAGAGTACATGTGGTATATAAGGTGTATAACATCCTTCTGTGTTACATCCACCAGGTACATGTGGTATATAGGTGTATAACATCCTCCTGTGTTACATCACCAGAGTACATGTGGTATATAGGTGTATAACATCCTTCCTGTGTTTACATCCACCAGAGTACATGTGGTATATTAGGTGTATAACATCCTCCTGTGTTACATCCACCAGGTACATGTGGTATATAAGGTGTATAACATCCTCCTGTGTTACATCCACCAGGTACATGTGTATAAGGTGTATAACATCCTCCTGTGTTACATCAACCGGGTACATTGGTATAAAGGTGTATAACATCCTCCTGTGTTACATCAACCAGGGTACATGTGGTATTAAGGTGTATAACATCCTCTTGTTACATCAACCAGGTACATGTGGATTAAGGTGTATAACATCCTCCTGTGTTACATCAACCAGGGTACATGTGGTATGTAAGGTGTATAACATCCTCTGTGTTACATCAACCAGGGTACATGTGGTATAAGGTGTATAACATCCTCCTGTGTTACATCAACCGGGTACATGTGGTATATAAGGTGTATAACATCCTCCTGTGTTACATCAACCAGGGTACATGTGGTATATAAGGTGTATAACATCCTCCTGTGTTACATCAACCAGGGTACATGTGGTTATTAGGTGTATAACATCCTCCTGTGTTACATCAACCAGGTACATGTGGTATGTAAGGTGTATAACATCCTCCTGTGTTACATCACCAGGATACATGTGGTAGTAAGGTGTATAACATCCTCCTGTGTTACATCACCGGATACATGTTGTATGTAAGGTGTATAACATCCTCCTGTGTTACATCAACCAGGTACATGTTGTATGTAAGGTGTATAACATCCTCCTGTGTTACATCAACCAGGGTACATGTTGTATTAAGGTGTATAACATCCTCCTGTGTTACATCACCAGGTACATGTTGTATGTAAGGTGTATAACATCCTCCTGTGTTACATCCAACCGGGATACATGTTGTATGTAAGGTGTATAACATCCTCCTGTGTTACATCCACCAGGATACATGTTGTATGTAAGGTGTATAACATCCTCCTGTGTTACATCAACCAGGGTACATGTGGTATATAAGGTGTAAAACATCCTCCTGTGTTACATCCACCAGGATACATGTTGTATGTAAGGTGTATAACATCCTCCTGTGTTACATCAACCCGGGTACATCTTGGATGTAAGGTGTATAACATCCTCCTGTGTTACATCCACCAGGATACATGTTGTATGTAAGGTGTATAACACCCTTCTGTGTTACATCCACCAGAGTACATGTGGTATATAAGGTGTATAACATCCTTCTGTGTTACATCCACCAGGATACATGTGGTATATAGGGTGTATAACATCCTTCTGTGTTACATCCACCAGGATAAATGTGGTATATAGGGTGTATAACATCCTTCTGTGTTACATCCACCAGAGTACATGTGGTATATAAGGTGTATAACATCCTTCTGTGTTACATCCACCAGAGTACATGTGGTATATAAGGTGTATAACATCCTTCTGTGTTACATCCACCAGAGTACATGTGGTATATAAGGTGTATAACATCCTCCTGTGTTACATCCACCAGAGTACATGTGGTATATAAGGTGTATAACATCCTTCTGTGTTACATCCACCAGGATACATGTGGTATATAGGGTGTATAAAATCCTTCTGTGTTACATCCACCAGAGTACATGTGGTATATAAGATGTATAACATCCTTCTGTGTTACATCCACCAGAGTACATGTGGTATATAAGGTGTATAACATCCTTCTGTGTTACATCCACCAGAGTACATGTGGTATATAAGGTGTATAACATCCTCCTGTGTTACATCCACCAGGATACATGTGGTATATAAGGTGTATAACATCCTCCTGTGTTACATCCACCAGAGTACATGTGGTATATAAGGTGTATAACATACTCCTGTGTTACATCAACCAGGATACATGTGGTATACAAGGTGTATAACATCCTTCTGTGTTACATCAACCATTGCATTGACTTAAGACTCAGGTGGTTTAATTTATGAAACTTTATAAATTGACTTCCAAAAATGGGGTAGACTTACTTTCCAATCCCCCTTCTTTAATTCATAAAAAAATCCTACCGTTAGCCTTTGTCCATACCAGGTAAGAATGATAGGCAATTGCCCAAGGTTGCCTGGACCCAAAGACCCAGGTTGTTAAATTATGGAACGTTTTTAATTGATGTCTAAAGTTAGGGTAGGGAGACTCTACCACCTCCGTTCTTGAGTTCATTCAAGATTTTCTACGGCTAAGCTTTTGTCCACACTAGGTACAAATGATAGGCATTACCATAAGGTTGCCTGACCTTTAGACTCAGGTGTTTACATGCCACATATTTTTTATTTGGTATCATATGGCTTTGAAACTTTGTAAACTGTTTTATAATATACTAAGCTTAAATCATGCCAAGTTTTATCAGAATTGGTCAAGTTTTAGGCCCCTAAGAGGTGCATTTCAGCAAATTTTGAATTTTTACTTTAACAGCTTCTCTGAATGATCTATTGGTAATAATTTGTCAAACTACATGAGAAGAAATGATTTTCACCTTCATTTGATAGAAATTTTGGGAAAAAGTCACTTTTCAGGTTAAATGACCAAAATGTAGCTTTTTCACTTTTTTCAATATTTTTGCAAAAACAGCATGCTTAATTTCTCTCTGACAGGTTTTTTCTGATATCTATTTGTGTTTGTGAACTCTGAACCCCAAAAAAAGTAGATAAAAACATAAAAAGAGTGCAAAATGTGCTGTTTTAATAGTCTAAGTCTAACGGTCAGTATACACAGCAGGTGAAATGTGAAGTTCTATGCACTTAAAAGTTGTATTCCTAAATAGATTGCACTGAATCTATACCAGAAACACTTATTACTGGTTGTTTAACCATTTCTGTTTAACAGACTACCTTTATTTTCTTCTGTTGGATAGCTAGTGGTTAAAATATTGGCCTTTTGAGGCTGAAATTTCATTCAGGTTTTAAACAGTAAAGTTAATAAACTTTGCATCAGACCATACTGTCTACATATATAGTTGATAGTGACAGTCTTGTTACATCCAGGCTCCATGTTTTGTCATATCTAAGCATAGATTTAAGCAAAAAGAAGCATATCTCCATCTCCCATATCATTTATATGCTTTTTAATATGCAAATGCGGGGAATGGCCTAAATTGACAACCTGTTTTTTTAAGCTTGACATTGCTAAAGACTTTTTTATCCACATGTGTTATGCTATTTGAAACTTATATTTCCATTAAAAATACATTTATAATATGTTAAAGTTTTTTTGATAACTTAACAACTTCAGAAAATTGTGGTTAGTGAAAAATATTACATTTGATATAAGACCTCACTTTATTTGAAAACCTCTATTTTTTGGCACAGGCTCATATAAAATGAACTTCTGGCCATTTTTCATAAGTCTGATACATGAAGTACCCCTACAGAAAAAAAAGTTGAGGGCCAGTTGATGGCCATGTGGCGGACAGTTGAGGGTGAGCTGTTCTAAACAAAATAGTTGAGGGCTAGGTGTTGAGCATCTTAGCTCAACTCAAACCTGGCCAAGCACTGTATGTTTAATAGATGTCGCTCAACTGGCCCTCAACTGAAGCTTGCCATTAAGTTGAGGAATAAGTTGAGCAATTGATCTTTGGTTTTCATATAGTTAAGCAAAAGTTGAGCATTCAGACTTTGAAATTTTTGTAGTTGAGGAAAAGTTGAGCATTCAGACTTTGAAATTTTTGTAGTTGAGCAAAAGTTGAGCAATTAGAAATATGACCTGGTGATATGAATGTTATGTGCCATCTGTTTTATCTGTCTTTAGTGCAAATGGACAGGAAGTATTATTATTAAATGTACACAAAGTTTGAGGCAAAATTAAGGGAAGCACATGTATTTATACATTTTTCTGTATTTTAACTTTTAATAACTAAATCTTTTACATAAAGAT
>CM034354.1:61938734-62245621 GCA_019925275.1 Mytilus edulis | reverse complement strand
TAAAGGGCAAACAAACAATATTTTAATTTAAGCCTAACCAGTGTAATTTTTCTGACAAAACAGTTGGTTCAAAATTTTTTTAAATTTTTATATTTTTGTTAAAGGGTCAAAGTAAATGCATTGGCAAAGTTTTATGAAAATTAAACAAGCCAAATTAATTTAAGTGAAAGTGTTGGGTACCACCTTAAGACAAAAAAAAATTAAAACTAGTATCTCAATTGTTTGTAAAACAATTGAAAGGTCTTTCCTGTAAAAGTGATGTTTTCGTAATGTACCTTGTACGACCTTTCGTTTGATATACGACAAGCATACCTTCTGAAACTTTCCACTTTTAACACTTAATGACCTCATACGCCTACATTTTTGAGATCGGAATTATGATATAAATAACATAGAGTAGATGAGCTTTCATTTGATATGCAACAACTCTATGTTCTAGAAAGTTTGATTTTTGCACTTAATAACCCTATCCAACTAATTTTTGGAGGTCGGGATTTGATATTTCCAATGTACACATCATGACCTTTCATTTAATATACAACAACCCTATCTTAAAAGAAAATTTATTTTTTGCACTCAATGACCCCATCCAACCCATTTTTGGGAGACGTCAATTTTAAATTTGAAATGTACCTTTATGTTCTTTCAATTGATATGCGACAACCTTACCATCTGAGAAATTTGAATGTTTGCACTAAATGAACCCACTCGTCCTCCTGGGATGAAAAGGGGGTTTAAAATTTTCATTTTTAAGTAGAGTTTATTTAGACCTTCAATTTGATATATCAGATGACCCCATTTGATAAAGTGCAAAAAATGATGCAATATCAACTATATAAATAGAAGTTATGAAACTTACAAAGTCAATGCAAAACTTGAAAATTTCAAATTGAATTTTTGGCGTTTTTTCCATGGAATTTTTTTGGTATTTGGTCAAACATAGAACTATGTTAACCTCTTCAATTTCTAAAACATTTTAAGAGGTACGCTCTTGTTGATTCAGAAATACATGCCTCCGCTGGCAAAACTTCAAACTGCATTATCTCTACAGCAACAATAGATATCTCAAATCTGTTAAATGATAAATGATCTACAGTTGAAGGACAACATTATAGAAAAAGAATTGGGACAATTTCAAAGTTCACCAAGGTCACAATTAATCATCAAATATATGATGCAATACCAAACTTAAGAACCGGAAGTCGTAGAGACACGGGACTAGCACCACTTGTGCTCAACCTGTTCAGACAGTATCGAGAAGGAAATTTTTATTGATGTTTTTCCTCATTTTGTTGAGTCTGCGATTAACAGCAAAAGTAGGCGAGACACTGGGTTCCGCGGAACCCTTACGAATTTTTTTTACTATTAGCATTTGATTAAAAGCTGACGTTAATAGAGTTAACTCCCTTTAGTGTTATATACCCTTTAATACTTTGAGTAATATGCCATAAAGGGATTTTAGTCAACATACCTCAATTATTTCCACTAATATGCCATAAAGGGATTTTAGTCAACATACCACAATTATTTCCTCTATCAGTTTTTTATAAATTTTTGTCTCATAAAAAAAAATTGCACAGAGCAGATAGTTTAAAAAACATTTTTTACGCCTACCTTTTCCATGATCAATCGCCATTTCATATCTTCTGCTACTTAAATATCAAGTCCTGAAGCCACACATGTTTTAATTTTTGTTCACAAATGGGCAAATGGGCAATCTTAGCATTGCAATATGACTTCCCAATTTAAGGTCCAAAATAACAGTAGTTTAAAATCTGAATTCCTGAAAAGGATAAGATGACAATTTACAATTTGTATTTCCTATTATCATATTTTATTTACTGAAGCATTTTTAAATGTGTTGTGTACCTGCTGATATAGTCCAGGCAATTACTGAAAACAGTAATATTACTTTTTTATATAATATTACAAGTAAAAGTAATATTACAAAAAATAGTACTATAGTAGCATTTTCCATCTCCATATTTGGTTGCTCTGGCGTCTCTATCTGATTTTGCAGAAGTGATGAAACTGATTTTGATCCATCTTTTATTTACCATGTAATTTGATACTAAAACTATGTCATGATGTCTCCAGCCTCGAGTTAAAGGCAGCATTAGTGATTTTTAGCCTTATGTTACAGTTCTATGTAATATAGGCATTTTCTAGTAATATTACTGTTTTATTTAGTTAGAGACTATATTTCACATTTCAGTAATATAACAATATTACAGTTTTTAGTAATACAAGAATTATATTACTATTTTTTGTAATATTACTTTTACTTGTAATATATATAAAAAGTAATATTACAGTTTTCAGTAATTGCCTGGACTGTGATAACAGCAAAATAAAATTTCATGTAGACAAGAAAAGATACCAAAGAAGACATCATAAGTCTTAACTTGTGTCTCATTCCCTTTGATGATTACAAATAAAATATGTTTATATTAAGGGGGCTCTCCAGTATAAATCTTTTTTTTCTTTCTAATATATGATTTCTTTATATTTTTCTATAAACATGATAAATGAACTTTATCATATACTTAATAGAACAAGAGGCTCTCAAGAGCCTGAATCGCTCACCTGGTAAACAATGCCTTATTGAACATATTGAACCATGCCAGGCAAACATGTACAGCTAACAATTCTTCAATATTAGAAATACAAGTTCTACCATGTTTACATGTTTCCTTCTAATATAATATGCATACAAGAAGAGGGGCAGGACGTTATTTTTATTACATTATAGTTACAATAAAAGAATTTTAACAATAAAATTGTTATTGTTACATTATTAAATTGTTATTCTTTCGAATTTCTTCATTCATGATTTGGATTTATTCCACTGCTGAGAAGGGGCAAGGGACTCCAATAACAGCAAAACAGTTAAATGATTTCATTAATAACAGTTAGGCATGGACCATTTAACTTGTAGGGGGACATGGTTTTTTTTCTGGTCAGAATATTTTCTATTTTTTGGAAGTAGCACAACAAATTATTTTTTTTGCAAATTGCAAATTGAAAATTTCAGGACAGGTAGACCTTGACCTAATAAATATTTTAACTTCTAGTCTTATTTGCTCTAAATGCTGGAGTTTTTTAGATATAAGCCAAAAACTGCATTTTACCCTGTGTTCTATTTTTAGCCATGACGGCCATGTTTTTAGACAAAATAGAAAATAAAACACAAACTTTATTTTATACACCCTACTGATCATTCAGTTGAAGTTTGGTTGAATTTGGTTGAGTAGTTTTAGAGGAGAAGATTTTTTAAAGTTAGCAAATATGATGAACAAATTGTGAAAAAATTGTCATTAAAGGACAATAACCCCTTAAGGGGTCAATTGACAATTTTGGTCATATTTAACTTATTTGTAGATCTTACTTTGCTGATCATTTTTGCTGTTTACAGCTTATCTTTATCTATAATGATATTCAAGATAATGACCAACCAGATGCTCCGCAGGGTGTAGCTTTATACGACCGCAGAGGTTGAACCCTGAACGGTTGGGGAAAGTATGGACACAACATTCAAGCTGGATTCAGCTCTAAATTTGGATTGTGATTAAATAGTTGACACAGCATAGGTTTCTGACACAGAATGAATGTGTTCTAATGAACTTAAAATTTTTGTTTTCTCTTAGAGCAATTCACTATGCTGTTGAATATTAATCCTCTCAAAAAAATGTTTGAAGAAATTTTCTTTTTTATTTATGAAATTTCAAATGAGAAAAATTGAACCCAATTTTTTTAATCACATCCCCCTTTCCCTTATTCCAAAACTAATCTCAATTAAAATTTCTAATGGAGTTTGCAACAATAACTACTCATTTAAATACATCATAAAATATTAAGATGTAAAAAAACTGCTTGTTATCACTGAATGGTAAAGATTATTTTAATTTATCAGTTGGTAGTAAAAAGCGAATATACATTGTATATTGTATATAACAAAGATTTAAGTTGATTCTGGACAAAGAAAGATAACTCCAATTAAAAAAAAATCTTGCTATTGCACAATATTTTGCAATTAGATATTTCTTGCTTACTATTCTGGACAAAGAAAGATAACTCTAATTAAAAAAAAATTTGCTATTTCACAATATTGTGCAATTAGATATTTCTTGCCATTGCGCAATACTGTGCAATTGAAAAGACTTGCTATTGCACAATACTTAATATAATAATTTTAGATCCTGATTTGGACCAACTTGAAAACTGGGCCCATAATAAAAAATCTAAGTACATTTTTGGATTCAGCATATCAAAGAACTCCAAGATTTCAATTTTTGTTAAAATCAGACTAAGTTTAATTTTGGACACTTTGGACTTTAGTGTAGACAAATTTGAAAACAGGACCAAAAATGAAGAATCTACATACACAGTTAGATTTGGTATATCAAAGAACCCCATTTATTCAATTTTTGATGAAGTCAAACAAAGTTTAATTTTGGACCCCGATTTGGACCAACTTGAAAACTGGGCCAATAATCAAGAATCTAAGTACATTTTTAGATTCAGCATATCAAAGAACCTAACTGATTCATTTTTTGTCAAAATCAAACTAAGTTTAATTTTGGACCCTTTGGACCTTAATGTAGACCAATTTGAAAACGGGACCAAAAGTTAAGAATCTACATACACAGTCATGACAGTTAGATTCGGCATATCAAAGAACCCCAATTATTCAATTTTGATGAAATCAAACAAAGTTTAATTTTGGACCCTTTGGGCCCCTTATTCTGTTGGGACCAAAACTCCCAAAATCAATACCAACCTTCCTTTTATGGTCATAAACCTTGTGTTTAAATTTCATAGATTTCTATTTACTTATACTAACGTTATGGTGCGAAAACCAAGAAAAATGCTTATTTGGGTCCCTTTTTGGCCCTAATTCCTAAACTGTTGGGACCTAAACTCCAAAATCAATACCAACCTTCCTTTTGTAGTCATTAACATTGTGTTTAAATTTCATTGATTTCTATTTACTTAAACTAAAGTTATTGTGCGAAAACCAAGAATAATGCTTATTTGGGCCCTTTTTTGGCCCCTAATTCCTAAACTGTTAGAACCAAAACTCCCAAAATCAATCCCAACCTTCCTTTTGTGGTCATAAACCTTGTGTCAAAATTTCATAGATTTCTATTTACTTAAACTTAAGTTATTGTGCGAAAACCAAGAAAATGCTTTTTTGGGCCCTTTTTGGCCCCTAATTCCTAAAATGTTGGGACCAAAACTCCCAAAATCAATACCAACCTTCCTTTTGTGGTCATAAACCTTGTGTTAAAATTTCATAGATTTCCATTCACTTTTACTAAAGTTAGAGTGCGAAAACTAAAAGTATTCGGATGACGACGACGACGACGACGACGCCAACGTGATAGCAATATACGACGAAAAATTTTTCAAATTTTGCGGTCGTATAAAAACTGCAAAATTTCCTTAAAATTACCAATTAAGTGGCAGCAACCCAACAATGGTTTGTTTGATTCGTCTGAAAATTTCAGGGCTGATAGATCTTGACCTAATGAACATTTTTACCCCCATGTCAGATTTGCTCTAAATGCTTTCGTTTTTGAGATATAAGCCAAAAACTGCATTTGACCCCTATGTTCTATTTAAAGTAAGGGCGGCCATGTTTTTTGACGGATCAAAAATCGAAGTACACACTTTGTGCAGGATAATCTAAGGAACTATCATGCTAAGTTTCATCCAAATCCATTCAGTAGTTTCAGAGGAGAAGATGTTTGAAAAATTGTTAACGACAACAGACGACGAGGACGGACGCCAAGTGATGAGAAAAGCTCACATGGCCTTTTAGGCCAGGTGAGCTAATAATGAAATAAAAAAATTGGGTCACCGTTCATTTACGCTAACAATCTGCCTCTGAAAGAAGCATAATTTTTTGTTAATGTCCTTATTTACTGTTGAACTAATAGGAGAAAAAGAGGTAATATCAAAATAAAAAAAGAACTAAATTACAGAAATCGCTTAAATTTTACAAGTATTTAGTTTATGTACAGCTTTTTGAAAACAATAATAAATCAAAGCGCTGTAAGCGCTGAAGGCAGTTAACCAAAAACCAAGGCAACCGTAATTATGAAAACTGTGGCAAAGTTGCCTCAACATTAAACATTCATATATAGTACATTTATGTTTATCTAATGATTTATTTATTAAGACAAATAATTTATATGTTATCAAGGTTTCAAAAGCAATGCATATAGCAATGTATATTTTTTATGGTGAGTCTGCAGTGGTACAAGTTCCCAATGATTGCAGTTGTTCTACTTGGTAGTTAACCTTGGTTTTATTTGAATGCTAGAAGTTCAAGTTGACTTAGTATGAACATGTAATAGTATGAATGGACTGGTTTCCCTGGAAAGAAAACTGAATTTGTGTTCTATAGTACAAAAGTTATGAGACACAAATCAGACAAATGTTCACTGCAACAGGGATCAAAGGTGGGGTCTGACTGACTTGCCCATAGTAAATGTAAATGATTTGTTATTTTGTCCCATACATATGAATATATATATAATTTAGGGGTGGTGATCTCAACGGTTTTCAAGTTCTCAAACAGGTAGGGTAGGCAGAGGATTTAGGGGGGGGGGGGGGGGGGGGGGGGGGGCGCCCCCCTTTTTTTGGGGGAAAAAATTGGTTGCTTATATAGGGAATCACTGAAGCGTATCTGGAGCTGGCCCCTCTTAGGTAAGTCAGTGGGCCTCCACTTATGAAAGTTTCTGGATCCCCCACTGGGGGTAGGGTGACCCTAGGGACTTCCCCTACATTTCATTTTATTTGTTATATTGTCCCATACATAAATATATATGGGTTAAGGGTGGGGATCTCATTGGTTTCCAAGTCCTCAAACAGGAGGGTTAGGGTGACCCCAGGGACTCCCCCTATATTTCATTTAATTAGTTATATTGGCCCATATATGAATATATATTGTTTTGGTGTGAGGATCTCGACAGTTTCCAAGTTCTCAAACAGGAGGGTTGGGGTGACCACAGGGACTTCCCTATATTTCATTTTTGATTTGTTATATTGTCCCATACATGAGTATATATGGTTTAGGGGTGAGGATCTTGACCATTTCTAAGTTCTCAAACAGGAGCCCTAGGGTGTACAGTGACCCAAGGGACTCCCCTATCTTTCATTTCAATTATTATATTGTCCCGTACATGCATATATATGGTAAAGGGGTGGGGGTCTCAACGGGTTTCAAATTCTCAAACAGGAAGGGGTGGGGTGACCCAAGGGATTCCCCCTATTTTTCATCTGATTTGTTATATTGTCCCATACATGAATATATATGGTTTAGGGGTAGGGATCTCGACCATTTCTAAATTCCAAAACAGGAGGGTAGGGGTGACCCCAGCGACTCTTCCTATATTTCATTGATTTTTCATATTGTCACAAACATGAATATATATGGTTAAGGGGTGTGGATCTCGACCGTAACAGGAGGGGGTGGGGTAACTCCAGGGACTCCCCCTATATTTCATTTTATTTATTATATTGTCCTATACTTGAATATATGCAGGGGCTGATTCATGCGGAAAAGGGGAAAGGGGGGGCGGGCGGGCGTGCACCCCCCTTAAATTTGCAAAGCATGAGTTTTTCTCATTTATTCTAAAGAATATTCTTAATAAAGAATAATTATACCTCATATTTTTATTAGCCTCACTCTGCTCGGAGAAAATTTAAGTTTGCGCCCCTCCTAACCTAAAATCCTGGATCTGCCCCTCATATGGTTTAAGGGTGGGGAGCTCAACCGTTTCCAAGTTATTAAACAGGAGGGGGTATAGTGGCCCAAAGGATGCCACCTATATATCTTATGATTTACTTACATTCAGATATATATAATATAGTAAATAAAGAAAGAAACTTTCAGCTACTTTAAATTGAGATAAAAAAATAACCCTTCGAAATTGCAGTACCGGTAATATGTTTACACTTTAAAAGCATCTCACATGCATTATCATCATTTATCACTGATAAAGAAAATTTAGACTGTGACCATGAACATGTATATTCTTAGATATACACTATTCCCAGCTGTCACGTTGTATTGGATTTTTAAATTAAAATTTGTCAAAAAGAATTTTGAGTTTCTGTATAAAATATTTTTCTGCTTTTTCTTTCCTTTACATATATCTTTTGGTTTACAATTCTAGTGTTTATATTCATTTACCATGCTTAGATGTATTTTTTCACCTGTTTGGATTAATTTTGATCGCCAAACCAGGAATTACCCTTATCCGCTTCCGGAATCGGATCCGATATTGTAAAATTTTGTCTTCACGGCCGCCATTGTTAAGTGTTTACAATGTTGTTTTTGTCAATCAGATACGATTTTACTCGAATTTATACAATATTTGTCGGCGATTTTCTGTATAAAGCTAGCGGTTGAACAAAATGAACATCGCTGTCATGAATAATAATGATAAAATAAGTTTTTAGCTCGTTCAATTGGAGACTTTGGTGAACATGGTGAAAAGGTTTGCAAAGTTAATTCTTTCAAGAGGAAGGTGACTACGTCGGGCGTAGCTAGAAACCAACTATCCTAGTCGAAATTCCGCTTGCAAAAGTGGAAGGTCGCGGACCTCGGACCACCGCTAATTTGAACACCTGCCTCCAAATTGAAAAGATACGAAAATTTCTTTTTCTAATTTGAAATTGCCGCCAACAGCATGTACAGTTGAACTTATTATATAATAGACTACTGACGTAGTTGTACTACGTATTGATGACAAACAATATTCCTACGACTTTTGCCATTTGGGAAATCTAAACTACTTGTCTTAAGAGATTTTCGGCGATTAAATATTTCATACAATTGTTCTTTGACATCTTGGCCAAAAGCAAACGTCTTAATGAACTACACAAGGATTCTTAATAAGCACTACTTCCTATGTGTAACTTCAAAACTTTTGGATAAATCGACGATCATTTAAGGTTTTTCTGGTCATATTTTTTGTAATCCAGAATAAAAAGTATTAAAAAAGTGTTCAATTAGTCATATATAGCATAGTAGCAAGCTAGATAATAACAATGGCAAGTATTTCAGCATTTATTGGGTAGAACACAAATCTAGGGTGCTCGCATAATGCAGCTTAACTGCATAAAAATATAGGTCATCGATGATTTAAAAAAGATATTTCAACTTTAATGCCAAAAAAATGTATTTTTGCATCAAAGGGAGATAATTTGGAGCTTTTTCAATGCTATAAAACATATTAAAAGTCACCTGGGGGCAAACAAAATTGATTTTTTTAGTTGATTTTTGTACCATATCATAAAGCAATAACTAATAGTGTGATGAATAAAATTTGTAATGAAAAAATTCGTAAGGGTTCCGTGGAACCCAGTGTCTCACCTACTTTTGCTGTAAATCGCAGGCTGAACAAAAAAAAGGAAAACAAGAGGCTGTCACAACGACAGCAAACCGGATTTATTAACATTTATTTGTGTCCTAGCAATATCACAAGAACCATTACTGATGAATAGTGAAAGGGAAAATCGTCAATATCAAATTTGACCTCCATTTTGTCATCAGTATCAACATATTAAAATTAGAAAAGCTTAGATTGAATGGTTCATGAGTAAATGCAATAAAGTGAATGGAAACGCCATTTTACGATCTTTCAAGAACCATAACTCCTGAACGGTAAAAGTCAAAATCGTCATTATTGAACATGTTGAACTTGACCTCTATTTTGTCATCAGTAACAACATATAAAAATTTCAAAAGCTTTGGTTGAATGGTTCATGAGAAAATGCACGGACATGACTGGAAACACCATTTTTCAATCTTTCAAGAACCATAACTCCTGAACGGTAAAAGTCAAAATCGTCATTATTGAACTTGACCTCCATTTTGTCATCAGTAACAACATATTAAAATTTGGGAAGCTTTGGTAGAACAGTTCATGTGTAAATACACGGACACGACTGGAAACTCCATTTTTCAGTCTTTCAAGAACCATAACTCCTGAACGGTAAAAGTCAAAATCGTCATTATTGAACTTGACCTCCATTTTGTCATCAGTAACAACATATTAAAATTTGGGAAGCTTTGGTAGAACAGTTCATGCGTAAATGCACGGACACGACTGGAAAAACCATTTTTCAATCTTTCAAGAACCATAACTCCTGAACGGTAAAAGTCAAAATCGCCATTATTGAACTTGACCTTCATTTAGTTGTCAGTAACAACATATTAAAATTTTAAAAGCTTTGGTTGAACGGTTCATGAGTTAATGCACGGACAACATTTGATTGACGCCCGAAAAATACTGAAAAAATGAATTTAATTTTTGACAAAATTAAGTTCTGGATACTATCTTATGATCATAAACAAGCTTCTGTCCAAGTTTGGTACAAACCCAGGATAGTTTAAGAAAGTTAAAGTTAAAAAACTTCCTTGATCAAAAACTTTAACCTGAACTTTGCTCTATCATTTTCTATGTTCAGTGGACCATGAAACTTGGGTCAAAACTATAATTTGGCATTAAAATTAGAAAGATCATATCATGGGGAACATGTGTACTAAGCTGAATGGACTTCAAATTCTTCAAAAACTACCTTGACCAAAAACTTAAACCTGAAGCGAACGGACACACAGATGGACGAACTAACGAACGAACGAACGGAGGCACAGACCAGAAAACATAATGCCTCTCTACTATCGTAGGTGGGCATCGTAGGTGGCAATCGTAGGTGGGGCATAAAAATGAAATCACATTTAAACTTTTTTTTTACACCAGAAATCAGGGACGTTCTCTGAAAGCAGGAAATATATTTCCTGACTTGTGCTCAACCTGTTCAGACGTCTCAGACTATTTTTACTCAAAAGATTTTATCCTTTAAACAGGAACAGAGGTTAAAGACAAATCCAATCAAGGTGCACTCAGTGGGTTGAAAGATGCTTCAGATTTAAGATCCCCCTTGCACACAACACAAATCATGTGGCAAGGCATTATGTTTTTTTCCTTGATTCCAAATCATATAGAAGCTTCAAAGCAAAAAAGCTTTGATTTAAAACGTTTGATGACTGCAGCATCAGAAAGGTATAAAAAAAAAACCAACGCATCGGAAAGATATCACTAAAAACCAACATAGAAAAAAAAAAATTTGGACAAGAATTGCCGAATAAAAATTTTCGTGTTGCAGTGATTTTACAGGGTTAGTCGTGGAAAGGGAAACAAACAATAATTAATTTTTGGGCTACATAGCTAGTTGACACACAATGAATGTTGTGTTAGAACTTAAAAAAATTAAATTGGACATTTACCTGCTATGGTCCAATATACAAAATCTAAATACATGATTTGATTCAGCATATTTTAAAAAGAACCCCAACAATTCAATTTTTGATGAAATCAAAGAAAGTTCAATTTTGGAACCTCTAGAACTCAATGTGGACCAATTTGATAAAGGGGCCCAGACATCACAAATCTAAATAAACGATTAGAATCGGCATATCAAAGAACCCCAATAGTTCAATTTTTGATGAAATCAAACAAAGTTTAATTTTGGACCCTTTTGGCCCCTCATTCCTAAACTGTTGGAACCAAAACTCTAAAAATCAATCCCAATCTTCCTTTTGTGGTCATAGATTTCTATTTACTTATACATACTAAAGTTATTATCCCGAAATCATTGGTCTTGGATGACGCTCAACAAGGCAGATGACAACAACGTATAACAAATATCAACTAAATTTTTTTTAATTATTTTTGCGGTTGTATCAAACGGACATATAAACCCATAACGTTAAAAGTGAATGTACCCAAATTCATGCTTCATTAAAAATTTGTGTGAATAAGCATTGTGTATACATTTTTTATATTATTTGGTTGATGCAAACTTCAGTTAGAGAATGGAAACAGAAAATTCAGCATTGTTTCCATAATTGTAAAGAAATATTTAACTTAAATGGAAATTAAGACCTCATTTAACACAAAATTAAAAATAAAAGGTTGAAAAATAAAAGGCAAAGCTACAATATTTACAAACCTTTCGGCTCACTAATGCCATGAATTGATAGCCATACCACAGTGGTAACATCCTGTGTTATCTGATCTAGAAAAGAAAAAAAATACAAAAATAAATATGTAGTAAATATATATACTGTCTTAAGTGTTGAGGTACAATATCCAATAAAGAAAAATAAATCTAACATTAAGACGAAGTTGCAAGTGTTGAATTAATATTTCTGAATGCAGTTGTTTGCCAGCCCAGAATTCCATCAATTGAGGGCAGTATGTTTATTATACTAAGTGTTGCAGAAATTAATCCTAACTACATAAGCCAAGGTTGTTTATAATTATTAGGATTTTAAATAGCATGAAACATAACCAGTGCTTAACAATTGTAAAGTATTGTGTAACTAATATTCAGAACTGTTAACGTTGGATTATGTTGCTTGATGAATTTGGTGATTAGATTTTGTCAGTTGTCATGGTTGTTGTAGGATTTTTCTTGGATTTCAGTATTTCTGTTATTCTACTTTTTTTGTTATGTATAACAGCACTTACAAAAAGATTTTAATCATTTTAATTAGCCAAACATCATGTTAGTCGCCAGAAATATGGTCATTGTATCAAAGCACATGTGAATGGTTCCAGTATGAAAAGAAGATAATTACACTTTTGCGAGATATGAACAAAGAAATGTTTAGCAACATTTTGAAAGCATATATTTCATGCTATTTTCATTGCATGAAGTTTTAGAAGAACAATAATGTATACAAAATCATACATGTACATGTATTATTGGGGAAAAAAAATAAAAGCAAAGGAAGGGTGCTTTGGCTGTTGTCTTTCATTCTAAGGTCATGGTCAAATGGTGAGTACCCTGATTTAACATAAGTGAATTTCTTTGTTAGTGGAGTAACCCTGCAAAGACGCCATTGGCATTGCAACAATTAATAAAAGTATATTTCAGGTGTAAGTAGGATGACAAAAGTATCTCTTATATTTGGAACTTGTAGCTTAACAGTGGAAAAGGTGTTTTCTAGAATTGATGCCACAGTAAACCAATCTTATTTCTCGGATTTAAACAAATGAGTAAAGGTTCTGTGCTACAAGAAAAAAAAGTATCATAAGTATAATGTGTACATACATTTTGAAGTTATTTTGCATTTTTTACAAAAAATATTTACATGGTAATAATGAGAAGTTCTGTTAATATTCACATGCAAATTTCAAAAACGCACACATGACATAGAGGGAATAAAAAGCCATATCTAGTTGTTACAATGGTCAACAAATATGGTCATAATTTAACTTAGGACTCAATAAAAACCAGCGCATCCCAGCTGGAGAAACTCTGCAAATTTTGTTTGTTTTTGGATTTGCAAATTTTAAATTCTTCTTCTTGTCTTTATCATGTTTATGTGTTTACAGATTTTTTTACATCATTTATTAATCTCCCACATTCATGACATTTGAATCAAATGATTGATGATTTGAAACAATCACATGGTCACAGTGTGCCCACATATAACGCATCCAAAGACGATTGTGTAAGATTTATTTTAATTCATTCAGAAGTTATATTATAACTTGCTTATTTATAAAAATCTGACATTTTTTTTTTTTTAATATTGCAATGTATTGTAATGAAAGAAAAAACAGTGTATCGTAATTTTCTGTCGATAAACACATCTACATATTTTGTTCTTGTTATCTACAGAGTTTTATAAAATTCTGTTGAGTGGTTTCAGAGGAGTTGGGATGACTAGAACAGGACTGATGGACAAAGTCAAAAACATTATACCCTACAGAACTTTGATCCATGGGTTATAATTAATGTACATGAAATAAAAATCTCAGACATAAGAGATTTTATTTTACTTACACACAATTTTCCATTAGGATCCCCCATGATGCAAACTGTTACATGTCAGTTCTTACCATGCTGACCAAACCAATCACTCTGTTCTTCTCGATACTGTAACAAAAAAGAAAGATACATGTATAACAAAGGTATATGTTCCATACTCCAAGGTATATCTAAAAGTAAATGTCCATAAAAACTGTCAATACAAAATCCCACTATCATATCACTATTAGGTAAAAATACCATTTTTTTTTTAATCATTGTTAATGTTCCATTTTCTGTTCATCGTTCCAGAGTTTTATTTTTTTTACACTATCTACATGTATAGTATATAAATACAAATGGTGTTGTGATGTAAACAAATGACACCATAATGACATTTATGTGGTGAAAACAAATACTTTTGCAGTATAAGCTATTTATTTGTCTAGCAAATATGAATAATTGCATACAATTCACATTTAGTATCATAATCCTTCATGCTTAACAAATAAATTATATACATGTACATGTAATCTGGCATATTTGACTGTAAACACTGAATTTGACTGAGAATGTGTATGTATGCATTGAAAGAAGTGAGCTCCTTCTTCATGTGTTCATCAGAAAAAAAATCTAAATTTTATGCATTTGAATAGTTATATACCTTTTATGGCAGGAATTTCATTGCAAACTCCATGATTATTAAAATCTGCTGAGGCTTGAGGTCCTTTAGGATATCCAGTTGTGATTGGTCTTAGTTGATTGTTCAGACTATATGTCTCTTCCAGACATGCATCTGATCCATGGTTTGATACAGTTAATTTTCTCTCCTGAATCTTCACAGAACTGAGCACACTGTAACATTTTCAACATCTCGAATTAGCTGACACTGCTCATGATCACATGCTGAGTATAATTCTAGCCTTTTTGGGTAACTGAGAAGTCAAGTAATGCAATGGTCTGCATGTCTACTCTGAGATGCACAATGTACATGACGTAGTTTAAAATCAATTTTAAGGCACTGCTTTGCTGCAGAAAGCTTATTCTTACAAAACTTGGGCTGTTCATTTGACATACATGTGGATCCCTTATTATGAAGCTCTTCAATCATCTCTTCAAGTCGTGTAAATGTGTCATTTTCATCTGCTGCAATATTGTCTAGACCTTGTAAACTTGTTCTTTTTGAAGCTGCATATGTTTGTAAGATTCTATACAAGGATGATTTTCTTAATGGAGTAAAGTCAGTTTTTTCACAATAAGAAAGATATATATCATATATATATTAACCATCTGTGAAAGACATACTGTTCTGACTACATCTGGAATACTTAGACTTTTGCCACAGAGTCCAATTTCATATCTGGTGTTTCATACATTTAACTAACTGATTGAACAAAACAGGAGTCAGTTAAGAATGCCATAGAATGTTTTAATTTGACAGTGTTCATCCTTTGTCTGGGGTATTTTTCTTTGACCATGTCAACTAATCCTGTGGTTTCAATATCTAATATTTAGACTGATAATACACGTAGCTTGAAATGTTAGGTATGTATCTGTTTATATCTGATTTTGTGTATTTTTTGGACAGAACAGACAGCAGTTGCTACTTTAATACATTGTTTTCAGTCTGTATGTTCATCTTAAATAATGTTAATATAAATCCTTCAGGTAATGAAGTTGTAATTCCAGAAGATAGTATTGCTTTCTTTTAAATTCATCAGACTGGCCAGGTGCAATTCAAATATGTGTGATACTACTTCCTCAGTTTTTCGTGTAAAGTATCTTTTGGTGCAGTCTGATGTACAGTCAGGGGACTTACTGAAATAAGTGATTTTTAAATCACTTATTTGAGTAGCAAATTCGAGGTTTTGTCACAAATTGGGATTTTGTAGTTTTTTCAAAATTTTAAACACATAGGTTTAAATAACATATTTTAATTAGTAAAATTTAAAAAAATATGAACTTTTTGCTTCTTTTAAGTAGCAAGGTTTATGCCTTTGATGCTATCATTTACCTGAAAATTCTATTTTAGTTGAAAAAATGCTATAATAATGGCTTTACATAATGAACTGATACTTTCTTAAAAGATTTTTCACAGCAGTGGGAGTATTTTTCCTGTGAAGTTCAAGGTTTCATCTTTCAGATTATGTAATAAAATTCTACTGTTCGCGATACAAATTTCACTGTTCGGGGGTGTTGAAATTAGTGGGGGTTATTAAAATAATGATACTTAAAGAAGTGATTTTTGGGAATGAAATTGAGATCTGATACTTAAACAAGTGATTTTTATGTCATTATCCTAGATTCAGTACAAGGTCATCACCTGAAATGACCTGGTCATCCTAGACAACACAGATGTTGGTTCTGATAAGTTTAGAAACATAATTAGTCTCTGGATCATTAGTATTCTATATTTAAAGCTACATAATATTAAATCACTTCTTCTAGTGATTAATTTGTACTACTTAAATAGGTGATTATTAAAGAAAGACAACTCTAACTTCCAACCTTTATGGAAATAATGTTACTTGAATCAGTGATTTAGAAAATCACTTGTTTAAGTAAGTCCCCTGACTGATGTACTATTCCAAGTTGTTTTAGTTGCAATTTTAAGGAACTCACAGTATTATTTGAGATCAGTGTCAAACAGTTATTAACATTACCAAGTTGATGATCAGTACATGTACTTCCCTGTGCCACAAAAATTCTGACGTCTGACTCCAATTTGATATCTGTGAATCTGTAATAGATCCCTGAAATAAAAGAATACAATTAACAGATATCTATGAACATGATACATTAATAATTCTTATAATAATATGATTTGCATATATCAATAAATAATTGAACGGGATTGGTCAATTTCATTATTCCCCCTTGGTTTACACTTCAATAAATATAAAAAAGAAGATGTGGTATGATTGCCAATGAGACAACTATCCACAAAAGACCAAAATGATACAGACATTAACAACTATAGGTCACTGTACGGCCTTCAACAATGATCAAAGCCCATACCGCATAGTCAGCTATAATAGGCCCCGATAAGACAATGTAAAACAATTCAAACGAGAAAATGATACATTAATAATTCTTATAATAATATGATTTGCATATATCAATAAATACTTGAACAGGATTGGTCAATTTCATTATTCCCCCTTGGTTTACACTCCAATAAATATAAAAAAGATGTGGTATGATTGCCAATGAGACAACTATCCACAAAAGACCAAAATGACACAGACATTAACAACTATAGGTCACTGTACGGCCTTCAACAATGATCAAAGCCCATACCCCATAGTCAGCTATAATAGGCCCTGATAAGACAATGTAAAACAATTCAAACGAGAAAACTAACGGTCTATTTATGTAAAACAAGAGGCTGTCACAATTTGAAAAGCTTAGGTTGAATGGTTCATGAGTAAATGCACGGACACAACTGGAAAAGCCATTTTTCAATCTTTCAAGAACCATAACTCCTGAACGGTAAAATTCAAAATCGTCATTATTAAACTTGACCTCCATTTTGTCATCAGTAACAACATATTAAAATTTGAGAAGCTTTGGTTGAACAGTTTATGTGTAAATGCACAGACACAACTGGAAATGCCATTTTTCAGTCTTTCAAGAACCATAACTCCTGAACGGCAAAAGTCAAAATCGTCATTATTGAACTTGACCTCCATTTTGTCATCAGTAACAACATATTAAAATTTGAAAAGCTTTGGTTGAACAGTTCATGGGTAAATGCACGGACACGACTGGAAAAGCCATTTTTCAATCTTTCAAGAACCATAACTCCTGAACGGTAAAAGTCAAAATCATCATTATTGGACTTGACCTTCATTTTGTTGTCTGTAACAACATATTAAAATTTGAAAAGCTTTGGTTGAACGGTTCATGAGTAAATGCACGGACAATATTTAGTTGCTGCCCGGCCGCCCGCCCAACCGGTTGCCCGTTGTACATCCCCAAATCAATAACCGACATTTTTGTCACAAAAATCCGGTTAAAAATGAACGAACAACAAATATGTAACACATAAACAAACGTAAAACCACTGAATTACAGGCTCCTGATTTCATGTTTCTGAAACCACTTTCATAAACTTCAGTGATCTATTCATGCGCAATACACATGCATAAAAGGATCCCAGGATTTTCATCAAATTGAGATTGAAAAACAAATAAACATAACAGTAGACTTTTTTCTATTTAATGCACATATAACAGAAAAAAACAAGAATGTGTCCATATATCGTACACGGATGCCCCACTATCATTTTACATGTTCACTGGACCGTGAAATTGGGGTCAATACTTTAATTTGGCATTAAAATTGGAAAGATCATATCATAGTTAATATGTGTACTAAGTTTCAAGTTGATTGGACTTCAACTTCATCAAAAACTACCTTGACCAAAAACTTTAACCTGAGCTTCACACTATCTTCTTCTTTGTTCAGTGGACCATGAAATTGGGGTCAATACTTTAATTTGACATTAAAATTAGAAAGATCATATCATAGGGAACATGTGTACTAAGTTACAAATTGATTGGACTTCAACTTCATCAAAAACTACCTCAACCAAAAACTTTAACCTTAAGTCTTTCCACTTTTCTGTGGAAAGACTTATTGTTTTTGTTCTGATTAGTATTATTATTAGGTCTTTCCACTTTTCTGTGGAAAGAACTATTGTATTTGTTCTGATTATTATTATTATTATTATATTTTTTTTTCCGACAAATTTTGTTCTTGCGATAAATGTTTGTTTCGCAATATGTCGCTTAAATATTTCTCATAATGTATTGTATAGTTTATGCGCTTTTAAATTTCACCCTGCTAAGCCGAACCATTTTCTTTGTAAAAGTTATCTCCCTATTCACTGTTTTTCATCTGTGTGCATCTCCTTCGTAACAAAAAAAGATATCGACAAAATTCTTTTTACAAATTGTTCGTTACATCCTCAGTAATTTTTGGCTTATTTGGATCGAAGCGATCATTTATGTTCATTTAACTCATAAACAGTTAACCGTATAACCCTGGAATGTTTTTATTTGAGTCCCCTAGGTCCTAACTTAGAAAATGAGGTCAAGGTCAAAGGTCAAGGTCAAGTTCTCAATTGTGACTTTTGCTTGTTTTTGCATTTTCTCCGACACTTTGAAAGATACATACTAAAGAACAAGTGCAAAATGTCTGCTTTATTGTAATGAAGATATGCTACATTTAGTCTTATACAATTTAATGGCATCTTATAGGAGTTGTTGCCCCTCAAATGTCTTGATATGAGGTTATTTGATTATGACTTCAACTAAGTTCATTATAAAGGCATTTGACCTTGTACAAAAGATTAGGTGACAAATGACCTTGAAAAATGACTACCGGAAGTGACCTTGAGAAAACCGGAAGTAGCCTTTTTTGCAATTTTTTCATCTCAAAGTACCCAGAATCAATATATTTTGTCATATAGATACATAAACTGATTACTGGAGACGAAACATGACTTCCAACAAACCGGAAGTGGCCAATTATTTCCCCTTCTACATACAATAGTATATAGAAACTATATATTTTTGGAATCAGTGTGAAATAAGCTATCATATGAGACCGGAAGTGACATTTATTTCACCGGAAGTAGCATATTATCTCCCTTTTATCACTCAAAAACATAATTAAACCATTATTTATCTCATCAGTATGAAGAAACTATCTTCTTATCAAAATTTCTTTGGTGTGGAAAGACTTTCAATTGTTCTCTGAACAATTGGTTTTTAATTGTATTTGTTCTGATTATTATTTTTTTTTTTTCCCCGCCACATTCTAAAATTTTTGTTTCGCAATATGTCGCTTATGTTGGCCAATAATCAAAAATCTAAGTACATTTTTAGATTCAGCATATCAAGGTGTAATACCACCATTGATTTTCCCCTATTAATCTTTGTTAAATTTGCACTTTTCAAAAAAAATGTGCAGAATTTATCTTTGTTTCAAATAAAGAAATACTTGGCACAAGTTTTATCCTGTCCAGTACTATAGAAAAAAATTCACATAACATTTAATTACATATAAGAAAATAACCATCATTGGAAGTTAATCAATCAAATGTCTCCCCTTATTTTATCTGTGTACAAGGTTTAGTCACCATGTAACCTCAAGATTACAAAATTTTCTATAGAAATCCAAAATAAACCAGATGCTCCGCAGGGCGTAGCTTTATACGACCGCAGAGGTTGAACCCTGAACGGTTAGGGCAAGTATGGACACAACATTCAAGCTGGATTCAGCTCTAAATTTGGATTGTGATTAAATAGTTGACACAGCATAGGTTTCTGACACAGAATGAATGTGTTCTAATGAACTTAAAATTTTTGTTTCTCTTAGAGCAATTCACTATGCTGTTGAATATTAATCCTCTCAAAAAAATGTTTGAAGAAATTTTCTTTTTTATTTATGAAATTTCAAATGAGAAAAATTGAACCCAATTTTTTTAATCACATCCCCCTTTCCCTTATTCCAAAACTAATCTCAATTAAAATTTCTAATGGAGTTTGCAACAATAACTACTCATTTAAATACATCATAAAATATTAAGATGTAAAAAAACTGCTTGTTATCACTGAATGGTAAAGATTATTTTAATTTATCAGTTGGTAGTAAAAAGTGAATATACATTGTATATTGTATATAACAAAGATTTAAGTTGATTCTGGACAAAGAAAGATAACTCCAATTAAAAAAAAATCTTGCTATTGCACAATATTTTGCAATTAGATATTTCTTGCTTACTATTCTGGACAAAGAAAGATAACTCTAATTAAAAAAAAAATTGATATTTCACAATATTGTGCAATTAGATATTTCTTGCCATTGCGCAATACTGTGCAATTGAAAAGACTTGCTATTGCACAATACTTAATATAATAATTTTAGATCCTGATTTGGACCAACTTGAAAACTGGGCCCATAATAAAAAATCTAAGTACATTTTTGGATTCAGCATATCAAAGAACTTCAAGATTTCAATTTTTGTTAAAATCAGACTAAGTTTAATTTTGGACCCTTTGGACTTTAGTGTAGACCAATTTGAAAACAGGACCAAAAATGAAGAATCTACATACACAGTTAGATTTGGTATATCAAAGAACCCCATTTATTCAATTTTTGATGAAATCAAACAAAGTTTAATTTTGGACCCCGATTTGGACCAACTTGAAAACTGGGCCAATAATCAAGAATCTAAGTACATTTTTAGATTCAGCATATCAAAGAACCTAACTGATTCATTTTTTGTCAAAATCAAACTAAGTTTAATTTTGGACCCTTTGGACCTTAATGTAGACCAATTTGAAAACGGGATCAAAAGTTAAGAATCTACATACACAGTCATGACAGTTAGATTCAGCATATCAAAGAACCCCAATTATTCAATTTTGATGAAATCAAACAAAAGTTTAATTTTGGACCCTTTGGGCCCCTTATTATGTTGGGACCAAAACTCCCAAAATCAAACCCAACCTTTCTTTTATGGTCATAAACCTTGTGTTTAAATTTCATAGATTTCTATTTACTTATACTAACATTATGGTGCGAAAACCAAGAAAAATGCTTATTTGGGTCCCTTTTTGGCCCCTAATTCCTAAACTGTTGGGACCTAAACTCCCAAAATCAATACCAACCTTCCTTTTGTAGTCATTAACATTGTGTTTAAATTTCATTGATTTCTATTTACTTAAACTAATGTTATTGTGCGAAAACCAAGAATAATGCTTATTTGGGCCCTTTTTTGGCCCCTAATTCCTAAACTGTTGAGACCAAAACTCCCAAAATCAATCCCAACCGTTCTTTTGTGGTCATAAACCTTGTGTCAAAATTTCATAGATTTCTATTAACTTAAACTAAAGTTATAGTGCGAAAACCAAGAAAATGCTTATTTGGGCCCTTTTTGGCCCCTAATTCCTAAAATGTTGGGACCAAAACTCCCAAAATCAATACCAACCTTCCTTTTGTGGTCATAAACCTTGTGTTAAAATTTCATAGATTTCCATTCACTTTTACTAAAGTTAGAGTGCGAAAACTAAAAGTATTCGGACGCCGGACGACGACGACGACGACGACGCAGACGCCAACGTGATAGCAATATACGACGAAAATTTTTTCAAAATTTGCGGTCGTATAAAAATAATGGTGTTTTGAAATACCCAAGACATATGTTTATGACACAGAAATGTTTTTACTGCAATAAAATGTAGGATTAATTACCTACAACTGTCAAATTCAAGGGAATATTTTTTTAGACCTACTTTCATATACAACCGGATGTGACGTACCATGATTTGGTGGTATTACACCTAGAACCCCAAGGATTCAATTTTTGTTAAAATCAAACTAAGTTTAATTTTGGACCCTTTGGACCTTAATGTAGACCAATTTGAACACGGGACCAAAAATTAAGAATCTACATACACAGTAACATTTTTTGTAGATTCGGCATATCAAAGAACCCCAATTATTCAATTTTTGATGAAATCAAACAAAGTTTAATTTTGGACCCTTTGGACCCCTTATTCCTGAACTGTTGGGACCAAAACTCAATCCCAACCTTCCTTTCATGGTCATAAACCTTGTGTTTAAATTTCATAAATTTCTATTAACTTATACTAAAGTTATGGTACGAAAACCAAGAAAATTGCTTATTTGGGCCCCTTTTTTTACCCTAATTCCTAAACAGTTGGAACCAAAACACCAAAAATCAATCCCAACCTTCCTTTTGTGGTCATAAACTTTGTGTCAAAATATCATTGATTTCTATTCACTTAAACTAAAGTTATAGTGCGAAAACCTAGAAAATGCTTATTTGGGCCCTTTTTGGCCCCTAATTCCTAAACTGATGGGACCAAAACTTTCAAAATCAATCCCACCTTCCTTTTATGGTCATAAACCTTGTGTTTGAATTTCAAAGATTTCTATTTACTTAAACTAAAGTTTTAGTGCGAAAACCAAAAGTATTCGGACGACGACAACGACGCTGACCCCAACGTGATACCAATAAACGACCAAAAAATTTTCAATTTTTGCCATCGTATAAAAAGTAGTGTTTAGTGTTTCTTCATTACAATTTACAATGTAAACTAAAAGATGAGTTTGAGAATAATCATAGACAACAATAGGGCAAACTCATTTTGGTTGGGGGAGGGGGGGGGGGGGGAAGATAGAAAGAAGGGAAATTTCAAACAAACAGTATATTTATGATACTTGGCGAATAAAATAATAAAGTGGCGAAAAATATATTGTTCTGGCGAAAGAGGTGGCAAAATTAATAATTGACCCAGGGGAAACCCTGCTCACAAACTTGACATATATATACAAATCTGAATATTTAGTTTGTGAGTTAATCGCCCCGGTTTACACAGCCATTACAGCAATAACCTCTAGAAAAAATGTGTTTAATCCTATAATGTTCATGATGTTTGCAAGTATTGAAGGTATATAAAACTCTATGTTTTAAATTTCTCAAATAAACCAATATTAAGGTATAATCTTAGGCTACATGAACATGCTAATTGTCATCATATTCATGATATTGGATGGCTGTGAGACTTACTGTATCTATCCTAAATTTCTAATCAATAATAATTTTATAAAAATTTAAATTATATAAAATTATATCATGTATATTAAAATTGGATTGTGATTAAATATTTGACACATCAAAAGTTCCTGACTTAAAGAATTTGATCAAAGAACTTAATATATGACATGTATGACATTACGTTACCTTCTGTATTACCCAATATTCTAAATCTAAATACACATGGTTAGATTCAGCATATCAGAAACCCCAAGAATTAAATTTTTGATAAAATCAAACAAAGCTTAATTTGAACATAAATTTGGACCAATTTGATACAAAGGCTCAAATCAAAATCTAAATATAGCCAATATGATTAATTTTTATTGAAATCAAACGAAATTTAATTGGTCTCTGAAATTTAAGAAAATTTGAAAACTGGACACAAACACTAAAATATGGATACAAATTTCATTTTTTCTTCTTATTAAAATCAAACAAAGTTTAATTTTGGACCCTTTATATATGTACTTCTTATTGGCTATTCAGTTTGAGAGGAGAAGATTGAAAGATGTAATTTGAAGAACAGCAGATGTAAAAATGCCAGCTGCCACTCATCCAACAAGAGCTCACAAAGCAGTTGAAGTTATTATCCATCATTGTCCATAATTACCTTATCACTGGTTTGAGATGCATAAACATATTTTCTTTTCCTAGTATTGTAATGACTCTCTGGATCAAATTGATTTTCCTGCAAAAATTATGAAATTTTAACAAGAAGGCATGCAATGTCATATTACAAATACCAATTATCCCCCTTGTAGTTCCAATTTTCTGCTTACAGGCAGTACATGTACATTGTGTAGGTGTTTGATAGATCTGAAAAGTGCTCAAATATTACAAGTTATCACTGTGAAGCTCATACATAAAATAGTCAGTATAAGAAGTAGTTTCTGAGAAACATGTGACTGAAATTGAGTCACTGAATTTTTTAGGACCAACTGGCTAAGGACAAATGGAGTGACACAATATAGCTCCTACTTTTAGAGTTAACACAGTTTTATTTACAGATCATTACATAAAAAAAAATTTTAAAATCATTTGAAGTCCTTTTCATGCTTTTCGGGCAGATCATTACATATTTTTTTTTTTCAATTTCATTTTAAGTCCTTTTCGACCAAGTTTTCATTTATGCCAATCAAAGTTACTTTTTTTTTTAAATTTTTGATCATTTCCAGATCATTGACAAATTAAAACATGAATATTTAATCAAAGCATGCAAAGTATTAACAAGAATGTGTCCATAGTACACGGATGCCCCACTCGCATTATCATTTTCTATGTTCAGTAGACCATGAAATTGGGGTCAAAACTCTAATTTGGCAATTAAATTAGAAAGATCATATCATAGGGAACATGTGTACTAAGTTTGAAGTTGATTGGACTTCAACTTCATCAAAAACTACCTTGACCAAAAACTTTAACCTTAACGAACAGACAGACAGACGGAAGGACAGGACGGTCGGAAGGACGGACAGACGCACAGACCAGAAAACATTATTCCCCTCTACTATCGTAGGTAGTAGACCATAAAAATGTAAGAACTTTAATTACATTTTTGATATATTAGATTTTTTTCATGACTTACATGTACTGGACTAGACAATCATAATGAACTACATGTACATGTATAAAGTATACATTACATGTACATGTTTATAGCTACATGAACTAAGAACTATTTTTTTTAAAAGTTTTGTTTGTACATGTACATACATCTATTAATGGCTCCGGTGGTACTTGTAGCTGAGCTGGTAAATTTTCTTCCTCAGTCATACATGTAGCATTCTTTTGACTGCATCTCTTGTATATATGTTGTAGCAGACTATACATAATCCTGTGCAAATTGAAGAAAAAAATCATATGTCATAAGCTGTCCATGTTATGCAAACATTTGAAAATCATAATAAACAATGATAAACTGCAGCTAATATTTTCCACCTGAAGTAGAAATTAAAAAAAAATATATCTATCATGTTCAGTTCATCAAAAAATGTTTTACCATGTGCATATATACTACATACATGAACATGTATGTATATGTGTATACATGTATATTGTCATGATTGTGTTCAATACTATAAAATTGTGATAGGAGTAAATCGGTAAAAAGATTGTGAACAGCTGGATTCATATTTATGATTAAAACAACATTAATAATAGTTTTTTTTTCACTATTATATTATGAAGAAATAGCTACATTTGTAGTACAATTATTTATGGATCTCAGAAAGGCTGATCCTGAAGTCCCTTTCTTACAAGTGCAGTGTTATCCCCAGAAGATAGCATCCCATTTGGCGTAAAAAAAAAATTAAATGTGTCATTTGTCGCGTCTCAGCGATGCTCTATTTCCATTGATTTCCTTTATGTTATACATGTTTATGTTTATACTGTTCAATTCATTACTGAGAATACAATTAGACTAATCACTAATACCATGAATACAGTTGTTTCAGTTTGTTTTATTTATTCATTTATAGTTACAGAATTATTTTTTGCCTCTTGTGCCAAATAAAAATATATATATGTGGTTTCAGTTACTATAAGTCATGAACATGATGAAAGTAAAATGAATGAATGATTTATCATAGTACAACTTGTATATATATACAATGATAAACATATAAATATCTAGTACAAAAAAGGAACCTTTTTTTTTTATATCAAAAGAGTAAAGAAAGTGTTATAAATAGCAAAAAAATCTCAATTTAAAAACTTTTTTCTTCATCATGTCTATGAAATTCATTGTTTTGGGCCAATGATTTAGTTCCAGTTGTTTCTAATCTTTACATCAAAATGATATATATATTTTTGACAAAGTTTTCAGAAAAATAGTCTTTTTATGCGTAGTTCTCTATCGTGAAAATGCGGATTTTTGTCATATCTGGTCCGGTTCCGAACCGTAGTGTGCAATGGCAGCCAAAATTTTTTTTAACAAAAATGAGTCCAACAATAAACAATGTTTGACAAGAGATTGGGAATGAATGACGCTTTTAATGGATTAAATGGATTAAACATAAACTAAAGCCAATTATGATCACTTTATGAAGAAGCATAAAATGTATTAAGCTCAAAATCAAATTGTTCGCTCTCAATAGAAAAGTAGTACCGGAAGAGACAGAAAGTATATTTTGGAAAGTTGTAAAAATAAACCAACAAACCTTTTTTTAAGAGAAAAATGGTTTCAATCTAAGATTTTCGTAATACAAAACGTAGATTTCAATAAATGCGACGAAAATATTCATGGGACTGACGGACTGACGGAAGGACAGACAGAGGTAAAACAGTATACCCCCCCTTTTTTAAAGCGGGGGTATAATAAGGAATGGGTTGTCCAGAAATTTTTCAGTATTTACGCAAGAAGAGTTAATTAAGGAAGAGGTTGTCTAGAGATATTCACTTAATTTTATTCACATTTTTTGGGGGTTGATGTAAATATTTTTTTCTCTCATATAAACTAAATGTGTATTTTTAATTATGTATAAGAGGTAATGGATATTTTTTATACATTTTTTAACCAGTTGAACATTTTGCAGGATTGTTGGTTTAAAGGGAAACTTCGCAAAAAAATCAAAAATTGATATTATGTCCATTCTGTATAAAAATGCTCAAATTTATAGATATTAAAGTTTTATTCTTCTAGATAAGAGATCACCATCGATTTTAAATTTTGAGTATCAATTGTCTGCATTCCGCTATTTTGTCATCTTCTCCGATAAAAAAATCATGATATGTCTATAAACCACAAAGATTTGAAGAAAGTAGAAATCTATTTACATATTTTTTCCAAGGGTTTATTTGGAAAAATGTAATATATACTGTCAATAGTAAAGGACAGATTGGAACATACCAGATATTGATTTAAAAAAATGTACGCACTTGTTGTCGATTCGTTTATACGCCTGGATAGAAAGTTACGGAACTATAGCGTAATTTAAAATATATACATGTATACATTGAACATAAGAAAGGAACATACATTTTTTGTAAATTTGGGTAAAAGTTTTGTAAATAGACTAGTCAACGTATGCCAACGGTATGTAATCAACGAATTCGATAGACTTTTGTATACCAAAAGAAGAAGAAGAAGAAGAGAACCAATTTGATTTAAATACAGGTCGATATATAACTTGCTTTGGTTCATCAAAGTTATGAACATAGTAAAATCACAGATTTATATATCAAATAGATTGTTCTCGAATAAAGGAAGAAATTCGTCATCATCACAATTGTTCCGACATTCATGTAATATATATATGCAACTGGAGGTACACTGATAATCCCCAAGGGATGTGAATATTTTCTAGGAAAACTATTAAGTATTACGTACAGTTTCAAATCAATTTCGGAATTTATTTTCTTTCTTGATATTCAATGACAGCAACTTAAAGAATAAACTGCTTGTCCGCTTTAGGGGTATTCTTGCCAGTTGAACAGACTTATAATTACATTCAAAAATAGGGAAAGATGACATTAAATTCGTTGTCTGTTGTTTTTAAGTAAAAGTTAATTGAATCATCAAAGTTAATATCCTTTGGTCTCGAATGTATGTTAACTAATTAATGTGTTTTTATAGGCTAGCTCAAATCCTCATCCAAATAATATAATCTATATGTAATAATCCCTTCCTTCCACACAGAGATTTAATGCCAAGCAGTAGACATATAGGTACTAATTAAGTAATTAAATGAACAATAGATAACAATAATTAATCATAAATGTGCAAAGATGTGAAAACAAAAGTATTCGTAGATATTATATTCCGCTTCGGTAGAGTTATCTTCAGATAGTTTCAGATATTAATTAATACATGGCTTTCAAAAGTCTAACTCGTACATTTTTTTGCCTAATTAAGACAATCAAAATGCTTTGGTTAAGCTATTTCTAATTTCTAAGTTCCCCTTTTTTATGAGACATAAATCAAGGACAAGCGGTGTATATCATTTCATTCTGACACATGAATTAGGTTTCCCGTCTTTAACGAAAATTGTTTATTTCTTAGTAAATTAACTTATTTGAATTCAAATAAATAATCATGATAATAGCACCAAATATAATTAAATAATTCCACGCGATCTATTTTTATTCGTCACCAACTTGAGTATGTACTTTAAATGTGTGTATTAAATGCTCCCTTGTTTTATAATCCACTGATCCGAATAGACAGTCACACCTGGCAAGGTGTGCCCTAGAGGCGTGGTTAAATACTGAAGTGCAAATAACAATTTACCTTTCATCAACAAGCCAACTACGAGTATTGCCACAGAACCGTGAATACACACACAGTCATAGCAGAGGTAGTAAAAGGTCAATCAATAAGAGTACACCAACATATTGTCTTAACAGATTATTGTACGTTAATTTATTCACTTAATTAGTCCGAAAATGCATTAATTAAAAATAAATTTATAACTTTTTGTGTTGTCTACAAAAATAATTCAAATATATACGTTTTACATAGAAAATTTATCTCATGAATGTGTACAATTGCACGTCTGTGTGTTTTATCTTCTTATTATCAGATGGTTATTAGATAAAGCATAAGTCATTGGTGAGCTTACAATTACGTTAAAATATGATTAAAAGCCAAGACTTTTAATGATTGTATTTTAAATCCCAGTATGCAAAAACCAGGCGAAAACGTCACGACCTACAGGAAGTAGTTAATATTTTTTCATTAATTATTGCAGGGCTTCGTTGTTTCTTATGAAGTTTTTGAAGTAACTATGTTATTAATTACCTGAAAAGAAAAATTATCAAAACGTCAGTCATAGAATGTTGGGAAAACTTTAGATAATAAACTTTTGCATTCTAGCTGCTTGATGCATTTTAATGCATGCTAAAATCTAGTCCAAATAATTATGACGTCTGGCAAGGCCATTTTATTTTTTTTCTGGGACGACTTTCTAAAATTAGGTGTCAAAGTTCCCCCCAAAATTTGCTCTCAAACTCCAGATGTAAAAAATGGCTTCGGCGTTATGACGTCGTAGGAAGGCGTCCCAGAAAAAAATTAAAATAGCCTTGCCAGACGTCATAATTATTTGGACTAGCTAAAATCCAACCCCCATATAGATCATGAATTTATACATTTTTAGAATTATTTATATTTATTTTATCAAATATTATAGGATGCCGAATTGACTTTAAATAGGTGCTGATTTGACTAGTTCCGATTTAACAAGGTGCCGATTTGACCAGGTGCCGATTTGACTTAGTTGTAACTTGTACCCATTATAAATTGCCTTCCGACAGAATTTCGGCTGTAAAATCTCGTCTCTGTCCACATTTCAGTCCTAACCTTTTGAAATGTGATGTAACATCCCCCTGGCAATCAAACAACTTTACTAAATGTGTGCCATGAAGATGTAAACATAAAACATAAATTGATAATGTTACAGCAACCATGTTGTATACAGCGCCATCTATAAATAGTTCTAAAGGGAGATAAGGTAAACTTCTTCTTCTTCTTCCAAATTTTCACATCCTTTGTAGGACAACCACACCGTTTACGGTGTGTAGAACAAAACCCACCACCATGAATGTAGGAATATAATATGTACACTATATATTGAATAATGATATCCTCCACTAATATATACAGGATCACTTTCTAGTTGCACAGAACGGGCAGATTTAATACTGCTGTTCCTCAATCCCAATCTTAACCAGCGCATACCAAATTTAAAGCACAGAGAACTTGAGAAAATACGTCGAGGAAAACGCACCAGAGAGGAAAACTGCACATTGGGACAATTCGTGCCAACAGGCCATAAGATTGAGGATTGAGGACGTATAGAAGAGGGACGAAAGATACCAAAGGGACAGTCAAACTCATAAATCTAAAACAAACTGACAACGCCATGGCTAAAAATGAAAAATACTAACAGACAAACAAAAGTATACATGACACAACATAGAAAACTAAAGAAAAAACAACACGAACCCCACCAAAAACTAGGGGTGATCTCAGGTGCTACGGAAGGGTAAGCAGATCCTGCTCCACATTTGGCACCCGTCGTGTTGCGTATGAGATAACAAATCCAGTAAATAGTCTAATTCGGTAGGTCACATAGCTTGTAGTATGCATTCTTAGTTGCGTTAAAAATTGTTAGGCTAGTGTAATAGATGTGCCTTGATGTGTCTAGGTTAATTCCCCTTAATTTGGACAGATTAATTATTTAGTATTTAAATGTTTATTTTAAGTTTAATTTTATTTAAACACAGTAAGATAAAAGTAAGGATTGTTAATTTAACTGTTTTAGTATTTAACTTTCGATGTTTTTATAATGTTTTATGAATATTTATTTATTCAACTTTTCTTCAGTACCGTTTCAGTTAAAGTTACCCTGTTTAATCACAAGTTTAGAATATCATTTGATATTCAGTCGGAGACGGCCTTGCACAGGCCTCCAAATACTCGCCGGACTGTATCAGTTCACTTGAGTTTAGAGTTAGCCACCACTTCGGTGCAGTTCGCCACAGTTAGTCACCCATTTATGGTGCAAATCTCACTACTTTAAAAACACAACGCGAAGCAAATTTACTTTACTTTTTATACTAACTCTGAGAACACTTCAATTTCATTTTACCTTTGAAATTACTCTATTTTTGAACTTCAGTTTAGAAAGTTTTCTGACTCCTGTTTATATCCGACTATGTTTAATACATGCAATTATTGTACATATGTGAATAAAATATAGTTTCGTTTGATCATTGTCTGTTGTTCAGCCATAATCTGATATCAGGTATCCCAATGGTCGAATAGGGGCGAAGTACTGGCCGCTACACGTCCCGGAAGGTGTCGTCACCGACCCCCTCCGTTACACTAGTTACCGGACATATATACAGGGGGGATTACAGTGGCGGATCCAGAACTTTTCATAAGGGGGCCCGTTGACTGACCTAAGGGGGGCTCCAGTCATGCGTCAGTGATTCCTTATATAAGCAACCAATTTTTCCCACACACAAAAGGCGGGCGGGCCCCCAGGCCCCCCTGGATCCGCCTATGGGTTATATATGTTTACGTAGTAAAATAGTAAAAGATAAATGTTGTAAAATAAATTACTTCACTCACATTCACACTGGTAAAAAGAATAACAAGCTTGCAGCATTTAAATCTAAAAATAGTTCGCTTTTCACAATATAGACTAAGGATCTAAAAGCTATAACACTTTGTCTTCTTTTCATCAGAGACTCTGTTTTCATTAACTAAAATCGAATAAAACGTTCATAGTGTCTACATACTTAATCCACGCATAGAATTTGTCGTTTTACATCATAACATCTAATAAAAAGGTTTTAAAGATTTCATCGTATCTATATATTAGCACTTTGTGTGACGTTTACGATCTAGGCACGCACTGTATATGTAAAGCCAATTGTCATGTTTTTATTTACTTAGATCTAAAACTTAAAAACTTGTCTTCGTCTCAACTCGGCCGATTCCGTACCCTCATCTAGGAAGGAGCTAGAGTATCGGATTCTACCGAGGATTGTCGAATGCAAACCACCCTTCAGCTAATCAGAAAATGTTTCACGACTATTTTTCTGACTTACAGTGTTTTTTTGGGGTTTTTTTTTTGATAACCTTCTTCAGTTCAAATAATGATAACCTAGAATTTATTGTCGTTCTTTGCAAATCAAAGAACTGTGTTTTGTTTTTTTACAATTTTGGTATGGATACATACAGGATCATAAAGGAGGGGGAATAGGACCTTTATTGGGACTCCCGGATCGGGTGTTTTTAAACTCGGGATTTCGGGATTGACCCTAGCTTTCGGGATCCGGGAATCCTTTTTTTCGGATTTCGGGATGTCGGGATTCGCTTTATTTAAATTCGGGACCTCGGGATTTCGTTTTTTTCAAGTCCGGGATTTCGGGATCAAGACCCCTTTATCCGCCCTCATAAAGGGAAACTGATAATTTTTTGTATGATATGTGCTCATGTTTTTCAGCGATGATCCTTTTGTGCTGGGTTTTATACTGAATAAAATTAGTTAGTTAGTTTCTATACTTTTTTTTATTAAATGGCTATCCGCAATATGTTTAATAAGATCATTTAGTCTGAGTTGTTTGATTGAGTATCGAGAAAGAAAAAAAAATTCTGATGTATGCAGCATAAACACGAAAATTTTGATAACTACATGGCAGAGGGAGGGGCAGGACTTTTTCGGGACGTCGGGATCGGGTGTTTTTAAGCTCGGGCCTGAATTCGGGATTGACCCTTTCGGGATCCAAGATTTATTTTTTCTAATTTCGGGATGTCGGGAATTAAATTTCTTTAAATTCGGGACCTCGATTATTTAGATATAGAGGTTGTTTTTTTTTTTTTTTTTTTTTTTTTTTTTTTTATAAGACAGTTTTTGTACTAGTGTAAATTGATATCATTTACCTGAATGGTCTCAAATATTAGATAGTATCAGATAGTAGAGAAACAACAGTCATATCACATCCCATATATATGATAATAAGAGATGTTTCTGGAATTACGTATATCAAAATATTTAAGTTTAGTGCTTTTCGGTAAAATCCTATTTATTACAGAAATGCAATCTAAAACAAAAACCAAAGGCATCTTTTTAAATAACAAGATACCCAAGTCGGAAGAATTAATATTTTAATTAATGATTAAAAAAAGGAAGCTGAAAGTATCTATTTAAGGTCTTTCATAACAGCGGTATTTGTTAAAGGGACTGAAACGATTAGACGCGTGCTCAAAATCAGCATGCATGATGAGTTGGTTACCGTTATGTGGTTAAAAGCTTGATAAGTGAAATGACAACTTTATTGCACCTACGCCTACGCAGGTCAATTCAGTTCAATGATGCACCGTCTAATAGTTCTCGCACTTATATCATTAGCAACGCCAAAGTAAATACATCAATTGAGTGAAACATTTATATGCAACAGTTTTATCAAAAGGTGCGAAAAGATGTAATTTAGTATTATGATTTGTATTTTTTTAAAACTTTACATCAGTAGGATACAGTCCTGCATGATCTAAGCCGTGGAGATTTTTTTCTCAGTTATAAAAAGGCAAAATAAAGCTATTAATCTGTTATGGCATGCAGATAATAACATGCTAAAACAACAAGTTCTAAGGTTTTGGGATTTTCTAATAACCACTCAAAGATAGAAAAATATAGTACATGTTCTAGAAATGGGACAACTTTGACAGATTATCTATACACATACATTTAATGCATTAAAAAGAATGAAGGAAATTGAAAAGAAACTTCAGTTTTACATATAATATTAGGTTTACATGCATTTAATAATCTAACCATACTCATTTTTTTCTAATAACCTATAATGAGACTTAATTAATTAATTAACTTAATTAATTTTTGTTGTTTTGTTTTTTTCAATGTAATAATGTCAAACTGTAACTAGGTTGGTCCCCTCCGTAAAACATTCAGTATGCCTTCGGAATATACAAATATTAACGGTCGGTATGAGCTAATGATGGCCTTGAACTTGAACGTTTCGGTTCCCGGTTTGACGACGTCCTCATACGGTACCAGTTGAAATGGCGTTAAACGTCAGTCTACTGAAGTAATTTCTTGATCAGTTTGTGGAAACATCACAAACTCATTAATTCTTGATTTTATAATAGGGGAAACATAATTATATGAAAGCAAAGGCTTTTTATCGGGCATCGGCAAAATAGCAAATATGATATTTGACCAGCTCTGATTAATATAACCAGAGACATATAATACAATAATTAAATAATTGCATGTTATTATATGTCTGTGATATAACTGACCTAATTAATATAGAAATATATTGCATCATCATAAATTTGATAAAAAAAAATATATAGACAAATATAGACAACCGCATAGCTCCAAAAATATTGCTTTTGAAATAATAGCTAGCTATTTGATTGGTATACCATATCTTTAAATAAAATAGTTTTCACCTTGACTTCCGCTTACCAGGGACTTACTATTCTAACGGGACTTGTCTCTATTAGTTTTCATTAATTTTAATTAATTTATTATCATGTATACATAATGATAAAATGTCCCTCTGCTAACTTAATATATTCTATTTTTCCAGCGCCGGCAAAATGACACTAAATTAATGGTGTCAGTAAAATAGCCATTTCTATAGAAATAGGCTATTTTGCCGGTTTGAACTAAGATATTTCACACAGTGCCGGCAAAATAGTAACTGCCTTTTATTTAACAACAAAGAAATATAGATTACATGTCGACTGCTTTCCTCATTCAATAATTTTCGTGAAATGTACGAGCTTATCATAGATATCATAGATAGCCGATAGAGCAACAATATAATTTATAGGTCAATAAATGAGGGGGGTTAGGAAGGGTCCTGATCCCGAAACCCGGGCTTAAAAACACGAAATCCCGAGGTCCCGAATTTAAATAAATTAAAATCCCGACATCCCGAAATCCCGAAATTCGGAAAAAGAAATCCCGGATCCCGAAATCCTGAGCTTAAAAAAAACGACCCGATAAGCCCTCCTATCCTTTCCTCTTAAATCTCATAAAGGCTGAAAACAAAACTTTATTGGTGGTACACCATCAGGCTTTTGTTTGATATACATGAGTGGGGGGGGGGGGGGGGGGGGGGGGGGGGTGCTAAATCGCTGTTATTTTGAAACTCTCTCCCTTTAAGCTTTCATTTCTTGAATTACACATTCCAAGCCCCCACCCCCCCCCCCCTCCCCATTTCCATTTTTTTAATCCCACATCCCTACTTTTATCTATCCCTGTCCGGTATTAAAACATAAAAACAGTTTTGCTATAATTATGCACTGACCATGACTGATTTGATTAAGCCTTTTAGGGATTTTTTTTTTTATATATTTTTACTGAAGGGAAATGTCAAAATAGACCATGTCTGTTACTAGTATAAAGATAAGTAAAACATTTATGCCCTCCTTTCAACTGGTGTATTGTAGTTTTTTTTGTCCCAAATTTGTTTAAAATATGAAGCCTATTCTTGTTTTAAAGCATCCCACCTGGACAATTATTATTATAAAGTACATGCCATTCTTTCAACTTCCAAACTTTTTTACAGTGCTTTATTTTTTTGTATGCTATAAACCAATAAACATTTACAGTAATGACATGAGCGCATCATGATACGCCCGTCACATTTTCATAGAATAAATTTAATTTGAAATTTATAAAAATCAAACAGGAGATTACATTAATAGATATAAACAATTCACCAAAATTTCATAACATTTGCTGACGCATTGTTTAGTTATTGTTCGAAAACGGGAAAATCCCACCTTTTTTTAAGTGAATAAAACCCCACAACTCAGAAATGTAAAATCTAAAATTTATAAAATTATAAACATCAACAGATATAAACTATTTACCAAAGTTTCTAGTCCGAGATTACTCTGACGTCCAACGGTTGTTTTGCCAGACAAGCTTGGGCCGTGGGATCACGTCTTGCAGAGTAATCTCGGACTACAAAGTTTCATGAGAACTGCTGAAAGCATTTTTTAGTTTTTGTCCAAATCTAGAGAAATCCCTTTTTCTGACAAATATATGACTCTGTAACTCAGAAACGTGAAATATTAAATTTATAAAAATCAAAAGGGAGTTCTTGTCAATAGATAAAAACAATTCACCAAAATCTCGCAAGTTGGTGAAAGCATTCTTTTTAATGAAAAAAAAAATTCAACTCGGAAACGTAAAATATATTTATCAAATAAAACAAAAGGGAGCTCACGTCAATAGATAAAAAACAAAGTTTTCTGAAAATTGGTAAATGGGTTTTAAAGTTAATGTCCAACATGTTGACGACGGACGGACAGACAGTCAACTGAATAACACAATATGTTCCGTAAACGGGCATATACAAATTATCTTGATTCTTAATGTCTTTTCTGTGGCCATCTTAACTAGTTGAAAAGATATAAAGGTGAAGCTATATCTTAATACAGGAAATAAAATACTATATATAGTACCCGCCTTAGAACAATTACCCTCAAACTCAATCCCAGCCTTCTCTTTGTACATGTAGTACAATTTTAGATAGATATTCTTAAACACAAGTTACTGTCTGGAAACTACAAAAAATGCCGGTCTATGGTCCTGGATTCCTGTATGTTTTGAGCAATTAGCTTTAAACTCAATCCTAGCCTTATATTTGTGATATGGAACCTTGTGGTCAAGGTCACATGAAACCTGCCAACGGTCAAGTGTGCCTTACAATCATTTCACAAATCAACTACAGTTTACCTACAGTATCAAAGTTATCTGAAATGAAGTTGAGGTCAGGTAAACCCTGTCTAATAGGCATGTAGACATTGCAAGGAACCAATTTACCAAATAGTAAACATATTACTCATAATCATGGAAATTCACACAACAAAAATTGAAATGAGCCAGACGTCACATCTTGATACGACTGCAGATGTTGAACCCTGAAGGCTGAACAATATTTGATAAAACGTTCAAGCTTGATACAGCTTTGTATTTCGATTGTGATTAAAATTTGACAGAGTAAAGGTTTCCGAAACCGAATGAATGTGGTCTATGCATGTAAAACCAGATGCTCCACAGGGCGCAGCTTTTTACGACCGCAGAGGTTGAACCCTGAACAGTTGGGGCAAGTATAGACACATCATTCAAGCTGGATTCAGCACGGATTGTGATTAACTAGTTGACACAGCATAGGTTTCACAGAATGAATGTGGTCTAAGAACTTAAACTTAAAAACTTAAAAATTTTAAATTGGACATTTACCATTTATGGTCCAATATTTAAAATCTAAATACATGGTTAGATTCAACATATCATACAACCCCAAGAATTCAATTTTTGATGAAATCAAATAATGTTCAATTTTAGATCCTTTAGACCTCAATGTGGACCAGTTGATAACCGGGCCCAAATGTTAAAAATCTAAATACATGGTTAGATTCAGCATATTGAAGAACCCCATATATTCAATTTTTGTTGAAATCAAACAAAGTTTAATTTTGGACCCCGATTTGGACCAACTTGAAAACTGGGCCCATAATTAATAAATAGTTGACACAGCATGGGTTTCTGACACAGAATGAATGTGGTCTAATAAACTTAAAATCTGTTTTTTGCCTTTGAGCAATTCACTATCCTGTTGAATATTAATCCTCTCAAAAAAATGTTTGAAGAAATTTCTTTTTATTTATGAAATCTGAAATGAGAAAAATTGAACCCCCCCCCTCCCCCCAATTTTTTTTTCACATCCCCCTTTCCCTTTTTCCAAAACTGATCTCAATTCAAATTTCTAATGGAGTTTTCAACAATAACTACTCATTTAAATACATCATAAAATATTAAAATGTAAAATAAAGTGCTTGTTATCACTGAATGGTAAAGATTGTTTTAATTTATCAGTTGGTAGTAAAAGTGAATATACATTGTCTATTGTATAAAACAATGATTTAAGTTGATTCAACTACTATTCTGGACAAAGAAAGATAACTCCAATTGAAAATTTCTTGCTATTGCACAATATTGTGCAATTAGATATTTCTTGCTATTGCGCAATACTGTGCAATTGAAAATATTTGCTATTGCACAATACTGTGCAATTGAAGATTTTTCGCTATTGCACAATACTGTGCAATTATAATTTCTTGCGATTGCACAGTACTGTGCAATTGAAGATTTCTTGCTATTGCTGAATACTGTGCAATTGAAAATTTCTTGCAATTGCACAATACTTAATATAATAATTTTGGCTCCTGATTTGGACCAAATTGAAAACTGGGCCAATAATCAAAAATAGATTCAGCATATCAAAGAAGCCCAAGAATTCAATTTTTGTTAAAATCAAACTTAGTTTAATTTTGGACCCTTTGAACTTTAATGTAGACCAATTTGAAAACGGGACCAAAAATTAAGAATCTACATACACAGTTAGATTTGGCATATCAAAGAACCCCAATTACTCAATTTTTGATGAAATCAAACAAAGTTTAATTTTGGACCCCGATTTGGACCAACTTGAAAACTGGACCAATAATCAAAAATTTATGTACAATTTTAGATTCAGCATATCAATGAACCCCAAGGATTCAATTTTTGTTAAAATCAAACTAAGTTTAATTTTGGACCCTTTGGACCTTAATGTAGACCAATTTGAAAATGGGACCAAAAATTAAGAATCTACATACACAGTTAAATTCGGCATATCAAAGAACCCCAATTATTCAATTTTTGATGAAATCATACAAAGTTTAATTTTGGACCCTTTTGGCCCCTTATTCCTGAACTGTTGGGACCAAACCTCCCAAAACCAAGCCCAACCTTCCTTTTATGGTCATAAACCTTGTGTTTAAATTTCATAGATTTCTATTTACTTATACCTAAGTTATGATGCGAAAACCTAGAAAAATGCTTATTTGGGCTCTTTTTTGGCCCCTAATTCCTAAACTGTTGGGACCAAAACTTCCAAAATCAATCCCAACCTTTCTTTTATGGTCATAAACCTTTGTGTTTAAATTACATAGATTTCTATTTACTTTTACTAAAGTTAAGTGCCAAAACCAAATGTCTTTTGACGACGAAGAGGCCAACGCGATACCAATATACGACCAAATTTTTTTCAATTTTTGCGGTCGTATAAAAATTCAAATTAGACATATACCTACATTTGCATTAGGGTCCAGTATCCAAAATCTAAATGTTTAGGTAGATTCAGCATTTTAAACCACCAACAAAACATATATTTTTTTAACTAATTTTTTACCCAATTTGAAAACCATGACAGGCCAAAAATCAAAATTCCAAGTACACTGTTACTTCCAGCATATCAAAGAAAACTAACAAAATTCATTTTATGCATGTTGAAACCAAACAAAACTATATTTTGGACCTAAAATGACTTTTGTCATTTCGGGGCCTTTTATAACTGACAATGCAGTATGGGCATTATTCCTTGTTGAAGGCTGTACAGTAACCAATAGTTGTTGATTTCTGTGATTTCTCTTGTGGAGAGTTGTCTCATCTGCAATTATACCACATCATCTTTTTTACATTCAATGTGGATGAAATTCCAAAAGGACTCGTAATGTTTCATTTTGGACCTTTTGAACCTTAATATGGACCAATTTTAAAAATTAGACACAAAATGAAAATTCTGAATACACAGTTATATCCAGCATATCAAGCAAACCAACAAATTCAATATTTGTAGTAATCAAACAAAATTAAAATTAGGATCTAAAATTAGCTCAATATGGACCAAATTCAAAAAGGACTAAACAAGAATGTGTTCCTAGTACATGGATGCCCCACTCGCATTATCATTTTCTATGTTCAGTGGACCGTGAAATTGGGGTCAAAACTCTAATTTGACATTAAATTAAGAAAGATCATATCATATGGAACATATATACTAAGTTTCAGGTTGATTGGACTTCAACTTCATCAAAAACTACCTCGACCAAAAACTTTAACCTGAAACTGGACAGACGAACAAACGAACGAACGCACAGACCAGAAAACATAATGCCCCTCTACTATCGTAGGTGGGGCATAAAAATTAGAAATAGTGTGTACACTGTTAGTTTTGGCTAATCAAAGAGACTAAATAATATTTTTTTTAATGAATTCAAACAGTTTTTTTTATTTTGGATCCTTAAAACCTCAATGTTGACCAATGTAAAAGCAGGACCCAAAAATCCAAAATAGCAATAAAGTTTGATTCAGCATACAAAAAGACCCCACAATTTCAAGACTTTGAATTAAACCCCATTGAAACAATACCGTTTGTATAAATTGCTTAATTCTTAAAATACATTCTACTTTTGCCCAAACAAACAAGAGACTACTATATTGGACTAATGTCAACAACAGGGCACTATTAATCCATATTATCTGTCACATAAACATTATAGAAGATACACAATCAATTTATGAAATAATAAATTGTAGAAAAGTAGAGACAATAACCTCTTTTTGGGCAGCAATAAACTCAGTAAACAAATAATGATTTTAATTCTTAAATTCATTATTTTTTAAAAATACATTTATGGAACACAACCGGATCTTTTCTACGAAAAAAATAACAATTTTATCCCAGTGTTTTAGTTCATATTTTGACAAAATCCATCCATGTATCTGCAAATAACAAAATTTTGCACAAATTCTGACACCTCAGGTTGTATTGTCTGACTTCACGTTACTCTTTTATTCATTACTTCACACTTTGGTAGTTTTAAACCATCAGTTCACTTGTTTATCATTGTTCCTGAAAGAAAAAAGTACATATTATTGTACATGTATATAATAAATGTTGATGTACAATGTATGTAAAACAAAAAATTATGCATACATCATGTCCATTAATGTGGCATGGAAAAAAATCCCCTTCTAGTTTTTATACATTTTGTATATATCTCTTCTTGTTATATGTCATGGTATTTTCTGATATTTTTAATGCAGCAATTAAAAAAAAAATGCTGACTTGTAATTTATCATTTGGCAGAGGTAAAATTTCATATTTCTGACTTGTGATTAAGCTCAGAAACACTGATGATGAATTAAGACACTTGCAAGTGAATAATTCAACCTCATTGAATCCCTATTCATGTGATCTTCAATTAAACCCTTAGCTAGAAATGGATTATGCATGGTTGATGTGTGTTAGGCTATTAATCAGTTATTAGAAAAGAATGTCAACATTGAAAGTGAAATAAAGGTAAATCATTAGATTGACTGATTCGATCCACAAAAAAATCAGTCTTATACAGGTAAAATCGAAAACTAGCTTATTTTTTTAACCTTACAAGTTTATACATGTATATAAATACTTGTACATACTTGTATATATCAGTTAGACTGAAATGGGTGATCTTAAATCACTGATTCAAGTAACATTTTGTCCAGAAATGTTGGAAGTAAGAGTTGTCTTTCTTTAATAATCATCAATTTTAAAAGTACTAGTAGTATAAATAAAACACTAGACTAAGTGATTTAATTTTATTGTACTTTAAATATACTGTACAATTTTTATGAATCAGGGACTAATTATGTTCATATATGAAATCCCATTTAGTTTATTTAAAATCACCTCAGTAAATAGTTTCTAGTGTTTTCTTTCATTATCAGGTATGGAATGTCAGACCTTTTTACTAGGGTCATCCCTCTGACAAACATGCAAGAAAGCTAGTCCTACTGTACCTAGGCCTTCTCGTGTCAAATACTGGTAGACCATTTCTGAAAGACAATTCAACTATAAACATTGATTTCAAAAATTCGGATAACACAAATTCAAAGTGAGGTCAATAAATACTCTTTTACATGTTTTAATCAAAACAAGTTTTAGATCTATAGAATATAAACAAATTTCAAGACCTGCTTTCTTTCAAATTCCCTCATGAGATTTGTTGACCTGAATTTTCATACTCTATTATATAAACAATGATATTTAAAACAGATATTCAAATGATTTTAAAGGATGTTTAAGCTTAAACAATATAGTTAGTACTGTTGATTAAAACACTTGTGACAATATACATTGTTAAAGGAGGATGACTGAAATTTTATTGATACACTTTACATATGCATGCTCACAAAATTTTGAAAAGTTTGCAAGTACAATGTACATGATGTATGAATATTACTGAAACATACATGATGATCATCTGATGAGTTGAGCCTTTTCAACTAATATTTAGGATAAATTACATTGAATTAAAAAGGCCAAAAATTTACAGTAACTGACAAAAAAATGTAAACAATTACAAACAATGTACATGTTCTAAAGGTATACATATTTTGCCTTGCAAAAGTCTGCCTTGAGTCACAAGCCCAATGTCTGAGTCTGGTACATGCAAATTTAAAATAGATACAAATTTAGTAAAATAATTTTTGAGGGTCTTATGAAGGAAAAATGTGGAAATGTCTGGTGGCCATGCTGAAAGCATTAATATGTGATCCACTGTTTTAGGGTTTGTATGACCAAATGATTTATTGTCTGACATTTTGAGGGTCACACAAAGTTTGTGATACATAGCTGAAAGGCTTCAAAGCAAAAAAAATGTAAAAGCCTTTCAATACCTCATAATTATTTGGACTAACACCAAGCGTCATCGGATACAGACAGCCTGAGAACCTTTACTAAATTTATCAATATGTTTTTTTTTATCTTAGGTTTGTACATTTGTACTTCTTTCCAAAATTTCACTTGATGTAGCTGTAGGCCTCAGATCAAAATTAAGTCCCTTTGTTCGTGGTCTAGGAATATAGTTCCCAATTATTATAGGGTATTTCTTCCCAAGTAATCTGTCTACTGTTTTCTATGAAATGTTTACTATTAAAGTGGTCCTATCAGTTGCATTTATATTGAAATAAGTAAAACATGTGGAAAAAAATTATTGTTGGAAGTGAAAGTAGTGATTTGGCCAAAATGAAAGTAGGGTAGAAATTAGCCTTCGTCATTTATTCAAGATTCAAATCCTACCATTGGCATGCTAATAGGGCCCTCAAAAGAAAAAGCACTGATGGAATTTGTCCTGGGACAAGTATATTTTATCAGAATAATAATGGTCTATATTAAAGCAGTTAAATTTATTTCATGTTTGTAGCGGTGCAAATTTTTTAATTCAATTTGACTGTAACTAATAAATGCATTGTAGCCAAGGGGAAGAATAATTTCTGAGGCCTGTATATGCCTCTATATAAATATGACACCGGGTGACCCCCCCTTTTTTTGGAGGGGGTCTACCATAACATAACGAATCCGGGTCCACTATAAACCCAGTTCTTTGAGTTGTAGACATGTTTTGAGGATCACCAGTGATCACTGCTTCTGAAATTGGTTGTGACTTGTGTACGCCTTTTTGAGACCCCTCGCCCATGTTTCACATCATAAAAACACAACTTGTACAAATCTTTCTTTGTAAAAATAGAGGAAATTACTGATTTTTTCGTCAAAAAAACGAGCAGCACGTTTATATTTTACTTAGAAAGCTTGCAAAGTTGTTTTTAACAATTTCTTGGGCTAAAGTTGCGAGTTTGACACAAAAAGAAGGGCCTCGCGGCCACTTCAAAAGCTTGCCCATCTGTGGGCGATTAATAATTGTTCAAAAAAATTATACCACACGAATCGGGTGAGTTTTGGCTATCTTACTTTCAAGATGGGCAACTTAAAATTACTCCACTCACCTGTATCGTGGCTTTCTGTAACCCACTACCATCTTCGAAGCGGCAAAGAGGAACAACAATGCGTAACTGCGCATGCTCGAGATCGTTCATTTCAAATAGTAAAATTAGCCCATACCGGACTGTATTGTCAAGAATTTCAATAACGGCCGGGAAACAGACTAAACTGTAACCAACACAAGAATGACGTTAAGATTTATACCGAAAACATGAATTTGGATGGTTTCGTTTTCCTGCGTTATGATATAATAGACCAAACATCAAAAACAATGTATGGATATAAGTTGTTTGCTTCACGTCCAATGGACAATATTTCATGATATTCAGGACGATACTAATTAACAAAAACACTCAGTTGTATTAGCATTAGCAAAACTCATATCCGTGATTCAAGATTCAAGATTCAAAGTTTTATTTAGAGTCGATATTCAATAAACTACATAACACAAGCTCTAGTGAGCTTTTCAAATCGACTTAATAACAAAATACAATACACACATACAAAAGTCATGAAAAACAACACAACTTTAAACATATAATGCATAGTAAGATACCATAAATGACATATATAAGTTAAAAGCATATAGTACACTTAAAACATAGCACAAGTTAATAATAAGATTGCACAAATCATATAGTCACACAAAAAATAAAAGCAAAATAAAACAGGCATAAACACTATATGCATGCACTCCACTGGCATGAGCTATATTATGAATATTATATGAATGCATGGTCGACTTTGAAACTTTTGCTTATATATTATATATACTTTCTATGTTGAAGTTTGTGATGGAATGTCTGTCAATCAAAGATGGACCCATATAAAGCTGCTCAGTCTTAATATTTGGTATGCAGGTGTAATAATATTAGAACATCTCATTTCTTTGCCGCAGAGTACATGGCCCAGCAGGGGCGGATCCAACCATTTTAAAAAGGGGGGTTCCTAACCCAGGACAAAAGGGGGGGGGGGTCCTAACCCAGGACAAACAAAGAGGGGGGGGGGTTCAATTACATGTCCCCATTCAAATGCATTGATCGTCCAAAAAAAAGGGGGGTTCCAACCCCCGGAACCCCCCTCTGGATCCGCGCCTGCCCAGTCGCCACAGTCCGCATAATGGACTGTTCACCGACTGGAACTTTTCTTCTATGGTACTGGCACGATTTAATTTATGATTATCATGATTATAGGTCCCTTATATTAATGATATATAGTACGCAATTGGATTAACATCGACATATCTCAATTCACTGAGATAATTTTACTCTACAATCAATGAAGTTTTTCACCAGTTATTTAATCGTGTAATCTTTCGGGGTTTCCCTTACAAAAAATGCTTAACTAGTATATTTATATATATAAATATAGGAAGATTTGGTATGATTGCCAATGAGACAAATCTCCACATGGTCAGAGAACAAATGCACAAGAATTATACAACTATTAGTTAACGTACGGTCTTCAAAAATGAGCAAAACCCAAACCACATATAGCAAGCTATGAAAGGCCTCAAATGACAAATATAAAACAACTAACGGCCTGACTTATGTACAACAACAGCGGAAAATTATTATGATATATAGCAATAAATGCAAGCATACAGATTTATACAGGCTACTAACTTGCTACATGCACATTTAGAATGACGCGGATTTAAACTAGTTTGCTGCCTCAAGAACTCCCTGATAACCTGGGACAGTGCATGGTGAACTAGTACATAGAACATAAGAACAAACTATAAAAAAAATCATTGAAAAGGGCTTAACTCATCAGATTGATCGAAAGCACAAAACAACTAACAGAACACATCCTGGACGTGCCAGGTATTTATTCAACCCCACAACAACAACAGACACATAACGTTACTCGCAGTTACTAACAGTTAGTTCAAAGTCAATAACAAATAATTAAAAAAATATCTAATACAGATCTTATCAAAACGGGAAGCTCCCTTTCTGAATTGTATTGAAAATAGGTTAAAGGTTCCCCATATTAAGTTTTTTCTGGTGCAATTGAATACCTATAAACTGGTATCAATATAAAAATTAATACATGGTATGATTGCCAATGAGACAACTCTCTACAAGAGACCAAATGACACAGAAATTTACTATAAAAGGCTTCAAAATGACAAATGAAAAAAATGAAATATGTACTAAAACAATGAACGGAAAACAAATATGATATACAGCAACAAATGACAACCTCTGGTTTACAGGCTCCTAAGTAGGAACAGGCATATATATTTATATACATGTATATATACATAATGTGACAGGGTTAAATCATGTTAAAGGCGCCAAGCATTCATGACCTTGGAAAATGGTGTAACGATTGGAATATTCGATTAAAAAAAATAAAATAATTAAAAATGAGCTTACCAAAATTTTCTGTACTTGTAAAACGAAGATGTGGTACGATTACCGATGAGACAACTCTCCACAAGAGACAAAATTACACAGAAATCAACAGAACAGTATAATCAATGATCGAGATCTTCATTTGTACTTGTGAGAGAACGAAACGGATGCAATCAACTGAAAACCAAGATATCTTATCCTAATCAATTAATAAATCAATATGTCTACGACATCTTTAGAATTTCACTCATTTCAAGTGTTTATTTCATCGCATGTTATTTAAAGCAAATGTCTAAACTTCTTGAGATAGCGGATAACTGCAAGCTATTTTCTTCTAACTAGAGTATTAATATAGAAAAACATGTATGAGAAATCTGATAAGGACAGAACAGCCCATCTCCGAACCGTAACCACCAACAGAAGTTTCATCTTTAAAGACATTTATGAAGCAACATAATAATGAGAAAATGTAGTAAAATTGCCAACGAAACAATTAGTACAGACGAGAGTCAGATTTTGAACTTTTGTTTAATTTTGTAGACTGGGTATCTCAAATCTTTTTATCTAAAAAAAAACGAAATGCCTTTAGTGGGAACTCTCGAGCTGAAACCTACACTATTCAGGCTAGCTGGGACAATATACTTTGTTATTTAGTCTTGTCATTTTTGTGCATGGGATCGTTAAAGAGACTGTCAGTGGTTTAAAGCATTGCTTGTCAAAGACATAAAATTGAGAATGGAAATGGAGAATGTGTCAAAGCGACAACAACCCGACCATAGAGCGGACAACAGTCGAAGGCCACCAATGGGTCTTCAATGTAGCGAGAAACTTCCACACACGGAGGTGTCATTTAGCCGGTCCCTTAACAAGATGTATACTAGTTCAGTGATAATGGACGTCATACTAAAATCCGAATTATACACAAGAAACTAATACTAAAAATCATAAAAGACTAACAGAGGCCAGAGGTCCCTGACTTGGGACAGGGGCAAATTGCGGCGGGGTTAAACATGTTTTTAGAGATCTCAACCCTCCAAACATGCTCCTTTTGAATAGCGACTGCTCTCTTTATTCTCAGAATTACTCTTTTCTATTGGAAATAGATATTCTACATTATTAGGTGTCGACTTTAAGTAAGGAATGTAACCTTATCCTTGGAAATGTTATATATCTTCTCATTACTTATTGTTTTCCATTAAGGTAGCTGACACAATATTAAGATAGTTTTGCTTTAAAATTATCTATTCCACTAGTTGTTCAAAATTATTAGAGTTTGAGCTTTTTCATATCCAGCGGCACATATTACAGTGTAATCCGGATTCACTATTAAACGATTCGGGGAAATTTCTATTGTCAAATTCAATTTCAAATAATAATATTTATGTTTAACAAAACTATGATCTGTTTGTGAAACGTGAAGGATATATAATGATTGGTGTGTTCATTGTTGGTCTTTAACGCCACTTTTATCATTATTCGCTATTTCATGGCATGTAGAGAAAAACTGGGACGCCTGGAGAGAGACACTGACCTTCGACATGGAATCTGTCCATCCTTGTCAACTACGAATGAAGTGAAACTAAGCACCAAGTGTTCAAACTCTGAAATAAGTAATGAAGCAGTATTTTTCGAATTCACTAATGAAAGAAAATTCAGTTTTCGTTTTATTTGAATTTTTCAAATTGGAGAAACAAAGAGGTTTTAAAAACGAACTGAAGAATAAAAAGGTAGCAAAATGCTAAGTTCTTTCAAAAATATTCTTTTATCGCTAAGAGGCTGGCTTGTCATGCCAAGAAATTGCCTCCGTTGAAATTTCAAACATCCAATAGAGCAAATTACATCGATGATTAATATTGACCTTATGGTATGGGCACAGGACGTTTGCGCTTTTTTACCTGAAAAACGATAGGACATTTGCGCTTCAAATACTATGGACATTTGCGCTTTATGTTTTGATTCACCTGTATTAAATTGATTGGACATTTGCGCTTTTTACCTTTGTATAAGTGAACTTGGATGTTCCAAATTTGCAGACTATCTGCAAAAATTATGTGACAATTGAATCACGATTTACTTGACTCATCCTGCTATGTTTATCTTGTTGAAGAGTGTCATTGAACAACACTCAGTGAATTACATTTAGATTCATTATATTGATGATCAGGCATTCCAGTCAAGAACTGAGAAAGAAAAACTTGATTTTTGTATTTGAAATGTGGACAAAATACCAGTCAGAATAGATAACAAGAGCTACTTATTTTGACTCTTTAGGCTTCAGATATTAAGCGAAACATGAACTGTGATGACTGTTCGTGTTTTATGTGTTTTAAAATGTTAACTTTTAGCTGTATATAAACTTTTAAACATTTAAAAAAATATGCCTTGTCGGTCCCAAGCCAGTATAAAAGAGGAAGGAAGTCATAAAAACAAATATCGCAAAAGCGCAAATGTCCTATGTAAAAAGCACAAATGTACATTTTTAAAAAGCGCAAATGTCCTATGATTTGAAGCGCAAGTGTCCAAAATTAAAAGCGCAAATGTCCTATGAAAAAGCGCAAACGTCCCGCGCCGTATGGTATATGGCCGTTTTCTAAGCGATACGTACATGCAGGTCATACATTAAATTAATTTGTTTAGTAAAAACAAATCTTTAACTACTAATAGGTGCCGTAGGAGGTCCACAGAATTTTTAGCAAGGATTTCTTGGCTAGATCAGACAATTTAAGAACAGAAAGCATTGCACTGATGTATTTCCATTATTAATTTTTCAGTAGTCAAAATTCAATGTTAAGTGATGTATCTTGAATAATGATATATAGTTTGTATTTCTGTTTTCAAGATAAAAAGTGAAGGTTCAATGTATGGACAACCTGAAAACCAAGACATATATATAATTCGGCGCGAGACGTTTGCGCTTTTTCATAGGACATTTGCGCTTATTTTTTTGGACACTTGCGCTTCAAATCATAGGACATTTGCGCTTTTTAAAAAAGGACATTTGCGCTGTTAACATATGACATTTGCCCTTTTGCAATATTTGATTTTTATGACTATCATATCTTCCTCTTTAATACTGGCAGAATAATATTTTTTCTTTATGGTTAAAGGTTTAAAAAAATCATTTAATAGCACATTTCATAGCACATTCATTTCATAGCACATTGATATGTGTTTAAAAGTCTATATACACTGAGCTAAAGGTAAACATTCTAAAGACCAAAAACACGTACAGTCATCACAGGTCAGTTTTCGCTTGATATATGAAGACCAAGGATTGGACAAATTTAGCTCTGTTTATCTGTTCAAACTGGCATTTCGCACACATTTCAAATATATATTCAATATTCTCTTTCCCAATTCTTGACAGGGGTGCCTGTTCATCAATATAACGAATCTAATGTGATTCACATACTGTTGTTCAATGATGCTCTTTAAAAAGATAAAAATATCAGGATGAGTCGAGTAGAACTGTTCATTATAATGTACAGGGAATGATTCTGGACCATTTGTCGTACTAATGCCAAATATAAGTTAAATTTATTTACGCAATAATTACTTCTCTTTAAAATTACAGATAGACGACAATAGGTGCAAAAGTGCAAATGTCCGGTCAATTTAATACTGGTGAATCAAAATTTAAAGCGCAAATGTCCATAGTATTTGAAGCGCAAATGTCGTATCGTTTTACAGGTAAAAAAGCGCAAACGTCCTGTGCCCATATGATTAAGGTTATTTTTTTTTTATGTATTTGCTGTTATTTATCCCCTGATTATAAAACATGTCTATTGAGCCACAATGATTACTACATTGGTTACGGAGGACCTAAATATACCAAAAACACGCAAGACAAGAAAGAAATGCCCAATTTTGATTATAATGGAATGGATATTTTAAGTAATGGAATGGATATTTCAAGTAATGGAATGGATATTTTAAGTAATGGAATGGACTACAACGACCCTTCAGTCACTAATTACAGATATACTTTATACCTTATTCGAAAGTTTATTTATTGAGGAACAAAAGGTACATAGTTAATTGTGTTCCACAACGCATATTAGAGGAGTAACAATACCTACATATCGAAATACGCGTGAACATTAAGAAATAGCTTATTTTAAATGATGAAATGAACTGCTGCGACATTTCATCCCTTAATTCAGGAAAACTTTATGTACCATTTGAGAGTTCATTGCTGTCGCAATGACCATTAGAAGGATTACGGAGGATCTAAATGACAAAAATACGCGTGAAAAGAAAGAATTTTGAATGATAGCATGGATATTTTGAATAATGACATGATCTGTTGCGACCCTTCATCCCCTAATTTCAGAAATACCTTTAACCTCATTCGAAAGCTTATTTATAGAGGAACTAAAAGTTTATAGCTAAAATGTAATGCGGGGAGTAACGAAAGACAAAAAATCGAAATACATGTGAGCATTAAGAAATACAATTGTAGCTTATTTTAAATAATGAAATGGATGAATGCGCCCCATCAGCCCATAATTAAGGAAAACGTTATAACCATTTGAAAGTTCATTGATAGAGAAACAAAAATGGTTTAGATTATTAATAATATGTGCAGCAACGACCATTAAAGAGGTTGAGGACATAAATGCCAAGATAACAGTGAAGATTTAAAAATAGCCAATTTTGAATGATGGAATGGATTGCTGTGACCCTTCAACCCCTAATTACAATATACATAATACCTCATTAGAAAGCCTATTAATAGCAGAACAAAATGTATGTAGTTAATATGTTCCGCAACGCATATTATAGGAGTAACGAAGGATCTTAATGTCAAAATATGCATAAACATTATGAAATATGGTTTTTTTAATAATATAATGGACTGCTGCGACTCGTCAGTAACAATATCGTTGTTTAGAGGCAGTAACTCAGGCCCTAATTAGCGAAAACTTTATAGACAAAGTGAAAGCTTATTGATAGAGAAACCACAATGACGTTTAATAGGGTTACAGGGGACCAAAATGCCAAAATACGCGTGAAAATAAAATAAAAATAGCCAATTTTAGATAATGGAATTGATTGCTTCGATAATTCAGATCCTAATTACAAATAAACATTTTACCTCATTCGAAAGCCTATTAAAAGAGGAACAAAAGGTATATAGTTAATATGTTCCACAACGCATATTGGAGGAGAAATGAAGTACCTAAAAATCGAAATACGGGTGAACATTATAAAATAGCTTATTTTGAATCATGAAATGAACTTCTGCAACCCATAAGCCCTATAATTAAGGAAAACTTTATACACCATTTGCAAGGTTATGAATAGAGGAACAAAATTTTTATTGATAATATGTGCCCCAATGACAATTAGAAGGGTTACGGAGGACCTAAATACCAAAATACGCGTGAAAATTAAGAAATAGACAATTTTGAAAATTGGAATGGATATTTTGAATAATGCAATGGCCTGCTGTGAACCTTCAGCCCCTAATTACATATGAACCTTATATCTCATTCGAAAGCCTATTAATAGAGGAACAAAAGATATATAGTCAATATGTTCTGCAATGCAAATCTGAGGAGTAACGAAGGACTTAAAAATCGAAATGGGGGTGGACATTATGGAAAAGCTTACTTTGAATAATGGAATGGACTGATGCGACCTGTCAGCCCCTTATGAAGGACAACTTTATACACCACGTGAAAGCTCATTGATAGAGAAACAAAATGTATCAATAATACGTCCCTCAATGACCATAAAAGAGGTAACGGAGGACTTAAATGCGTGAAAAGAAAGAAATTGCCAATTTTGAATAATTGAATGAATATTTTGAAATAATGACATGAACTACTGTGACCCTTCAGCCCTATAATTACAGAAATAACTTCAAGCTCATTCGAAAGCTTAATCATAGAGGAACAAAAGGTATATAATATGTATATTGCTAATATGTTCCGCAACGCGGATGAGTAACGAAGTACCTAAAAATCGAAATACATGTGAACATTAAGAAGTACAAATATAGCTTATTTTAAATAATGAAATGGACTGCTGAGACTGTCAGCCCCTAATTAAGGAAAACGTTATAACCATTTGAAAGTTCATTGATCGAGAAACAAAATGGTTTAGGTTATAAATAATATGTGCCGCAATGACCATTAGAGAGCTCGAGATTACGGAGGACATAAATGCCAAAATAACCGTGAAGATTAAGAAATAGCCAATTTTGAATGATGCAAGGGATTGCTGCGACCCTTCAACCCATACTTACATATTTACATGATACCTCATTCGAAAGCCTATCAATAGAAGAACAAAATATATGTAGTTAGTATGTTCCGCAACGCATATTAGAGGAGAAACGGAGGATCTAACATGTCGAGAAATACATAATGCATATTATGTGTCATTTAAAACTCTTATGGACCGTTGTCTCATTAGAAATCATACCACATCTTCTTTTTTATATAAAAATTAGGACATAGTTCTTTTTAAGAAAAGAATGAATTGCTGTGACTCGTCAGTAATAAAACTTTATTTAGAGGCAGTAACTCAGTCCCTAAATAAGAAAAACTTTAAATACACCATGTGAAAGCTATTGATAGAAAACCCACAATTACGTTCAAGACGGTTACATAGGACCAAAATGCCAAAATACGCGTGAAAATTAAGAAATAGCCAATTTTGAACAATGGAATGGATATTTTGAATAATGGATTAGATTGCTGCAACACTTCAGCCCCCAAATACAAATATACCTTTTACCTCATTCGAAAGCCTATTAAAAGATGATCAATAAATATGTTCCGCAACGCATATTAGAGGAGTAATGAAGTACCTAAAAATCGAAATACGGGTGAAAATTATAAAATAGCTTATTTTGAATCATGAAATGAACTTCATAATTATTTTTTTTTTCTAAATGAAAATCAAATATTTGTTTAGCCCCAACATTCATTTTTTCAAGGGGGTATAGTTATATTTGCTCGGAACAAACATTTGTTTTCCAAATCGAAGGATAAAACGCCCTGGAACAAACTAACATATTCCCTTTTTTCAATATACATGGTTCCTTTTATAAATGAAAAGATGGTCGATGTTTAAAAATAGTTAAAAAAAGACTGTTGCAATTTAAAGTATCATATTAATAATTTTTTGATTCTTTTTTATATCTAATCCTTTATCGGTGAAGCAAAATACTTTAGAATGATGTCGAGCACTGTCAGATTAATTATAAATTGCAGCGGAAACTAGAGGATGGAATGCGTACTTGTGGTAGAGATGATAAAACAACGACCTTCCCTGTATCAAATATCCGTGAGAAATGCGTAATCAGCATGTTATGTATAATAGCTTACAGTTATATTTCCCGCTTCATTCGCCCTATCATCATTTAACAATTTTGGACACTATCTAAATAAACATGTTAGTTGGGTTAACATATGCTGATTTATAATGTATAGCTTACAGTTACATTTCCCGCTCCTTCTTAGTCTCAAAACAAACCAAAGTGTTTGTACATGTATCTGAGTATTAATTTGGAGAACAATTTCGTTTTGGTGTTAAATATATGGTTTTAACAAAAAGACTTTGAACTGGGAAATATCATTATATAGAAAGATCTTCTGATCTGCACAATTATAATATAATTAAAACAAATAGATGCATGCATTTCTTATTTCTTTTAATATTTAGACATTTGTTTTAAGGTGACTTCTCACACACATGACCTTTTAGCATATTTATATCTCTTAGAGATCTGAATAATAGGTGGTGTGGGTATACATCGACGAGACAGCAATCTAACAACACAAAACTTTTGGGTTTTAACTATTTGTTTATTAACAAATGGTGTGATGAGTGAAAATGGTTTAAACTTGGACTATGGATTTTATATAACTACTTACTGTAGATTCAGAAACCATTGCGTGCATTTATTATTGCGATTTTGTCATTTTAGACTTAAATGCGATTTTTAACTTTTACGAATCTTATTATTGCGTTTACAACTCTGTCGCAATTTTCGCAATAATTAAAAACCTCGCAATAATTTAAGAATTTACAGTAATATACCTGGCAGTCTTTAAAGAAATAAAGTAAAATACTACATATATAAGATCTTTAAACTTCATTATTTGCATTTGAAAAACTCAACTCTGTGTGTGTTTACGGCGCTTCACTATATATATATATCTCGATAAGAGTGGGGGCCCGGGCCTGAAAAACCCTTTAAATCCGTGAAAATTAAGAAATAGCCAATTTTGAATAATGAAATGGATATTTTGAATAATGAAATGGACTGCTGTGACCCTTTAGTCTCTAATTATTAATATACCTTATACCTCATTCGAAAGCTTATTAAGAGAGGAACTAAAGTTATCAAGTCAATTTGATCCGCAACGCATATTAAGGGATGACATAGTAACTAAACATCGAAATACGCTTGAACATTAAGAAATAGTTATTTTGAATAAAGGAATGGACTGCTGCAAGCCTTTAGTCCCTAATCAAGGCAAAATTAATACACGACGTTAAAGCTTATTGATAGAGGAATAAATTCATAAAATTTAGAAAGGAAATGGGGAATGTGTCAAAGCGACAACAACCCGACCATAGAGCAGACAACAGCCGAAGTCCACCAATGAATCTTCAATGTAGCGAGAAACTCCCGTACCCGTAGGCGTTCTTCAGCTGGCCCCTTAAAAAATATGTATACTAGTACAGTGATAATGGACGTCAAACTAAACTCCGAATTATACACAAGAAACTAAAATTAAAAAGCATATACAAGACTAATAAAGGCCAGAGGCTCCTGACTTGAGACAGGCGCAAAATTGATGCGGGATTAAACATGTTTGTGAGATCTCAACCCTCCCCCTATACCTCTAGCCAATGTAAAAAAGTTAACGCATAACAATACGCACATTAAAATTCAGTTCAAGAGAAGTCCGAGTCCAATGTCAGAACATGAAACAAAAGAAAATAGATAAAATGACAATTATGATACATAAATAACAGCAGACTACTAGCAGTTAACTGACATGCCAGCTCCGGACCTCAATCAAACTGATTAAAAGATTATGTTTTCATCATTATGAATATCAGGCATTAATGATATGTGCCGTAATGACCATTAGAGGGGTTACGGAGGACCTAATGTCCAAAATACGCGTGAAAATTAAGAAATAGCCAATCTTGAATAATGAAATGGATATTTTGAAAAATGGAATGGACTGGTGCGACCCTTTAATCTCTAATTATAGATATACATTATACTTCATTCGAAAGCTTATGAAGAGATGAACAAAAGGTAAATAGTCGATATTTTCAGCAACGCATATTAGAGGAGTAACGAAGGGACTAAACATCGGAATACGCTTGAACATTAAGAAATAGCTTATTTTGAATAACGGAATGGACTGCTGCAAGCTGTTAGCCCCTTTTCAAGGAAAAATTAATACAACAAATTAAAGCTTATTGATAGAGGAATAAAATGAGTATTTAAGATATGTGCCGTAATGACCATTAGAGGAGTTACGGAGGACCTAATGTCCAAAATACGCGTGCAAATTAGGAAATAGCCAATCTTGAATTATGAAATGGATATTTTGAATAATGGAATGGACTTTGCGAGACTTTAGTCCCTAATCATAAATATACATTATACTACATTCGAAAGCTTATTTAGAGATGAACAAAAGGTATATAGTCGATATGTTCAGCAACGCATATAAGAGGAGTAACGAAGGAATTAAACATCAAAATACGCTTGAACATTAAGAAATAGCTTATTTTGAATAACGGAATGGACTGCTGTAAGCCGTTAGCACCTTATTTTGGCAAAATTAATACACGGAATTGAAGCCTATAGATAGAGGAATAAATTTAGTTTAAACGATATGTGCCGTACTGACCATTAGAGTGGTACGGAGTACCTAAATGCCAAAATACGCGTGAAAATGTAGAAATCGCCAATGTTGAATAATGAAATGGATATTTTGAATAATGGAATGGACTGTTGCGAGACTTTAGCCCCTAATTATAGAAATACCTTCAACCACAATTGAAAGCTTATTAAGAGAGAAACAAAATATATATAGTTGATAAGTTCCGCAACGCATATTAGAAGAGTAACGAAGGACCTAAACATCGAAATACGCTTGAACATAAAAAATAGTTTATTTTGAATAATGGAAAGGACTGCTGCAAGTCATTAGCCCTTAATCAAGGCAAAATTAATACACGAAATTAAAGCTTATTGATAGAGGAATCAATTGATAAAATTTAGAAGGGAAATGGGAAATGTGTCAAAGCGACAACAACCCGACCATAGAGCAGACAACAGCCGAAATCCACCAATGGGTCTGCATTGGAGCGAGAAACTCCCGTACCCGTAGGCGTCCTCCAGCTGGCCCCTTTAAACATATGTATACTAGTACAGTGATAATGGACGTCATACAAAACTCCGAATTATACACAAGAAACTAAAATAAAAAGTCATACAAGACTAACAAAGGCCAGAGGCTCCGACTTGAGACAGGCGCAACATTGCGGCGGGGTTAAACATGTTTATGAGATCTCAACCCTCCCCCTATACCTCTAGCCAATGTAGAAAAGTTAACGCATAAAAATACGCACATTAAAATTCAGTTCAAGAGAAGTCTGAGTCCGATGTCAGAAGATGAAACAAAAGAAAATAAATAAAATGACAATAATACATAAATAACAGCAGACTACTAGCAGTTAACTGACATGCCAGGTCCGGACCTCAATTAAACTGATAAAAAGATTATGTTTTCATCATATAAATATCAGGCATTAATGATATGTGTCGTAATGACCATTAGAGGGGTTACGGAGGACCTAATGTCCAAAATACTCGTGAAAATTAAGAAATAGCCAATCTTGAATAATGAAATGGATATTTTGAATAATGGAATGGACTGGTGCGACCATTTAGTCCCTTCTTATAGATATACATTATACTTCATTCGAAAGCTTATTAAGAGATGAACAAAAGGTATATAGTCGATATTTTCAGCAACGCATATTAGAGGAGTAACGAAGGAACTAAACATCGGAATACGCTTGAACATTAAGAAATAGCTTATTTTGAATAACGGTATGGACTGCTGAAAGCCGTTAGCCCCTAATCTTGGCAAAATTAATACACGGAATTAAAGCTTATTGATAGAGGAATTAATTTAGTTTAAACGATATGTGCCGTACTGACCATTAGAGTGGTTACGGAGTACCTAAATGCCAAAATACGCGTGAAAATGTAGAAATCGCCAATTTTGAATAATGAAATGGATATTTTGAATAATGGAATGGACTGTTGCGAGACTTTAGCCCTTATTATAGAAATACCTTCAACCACAATCGAAAGCTTATTAAGAGAGAAACAAAATATATATAGTTGATAAGTTCCGCAACGCATATAAGAAGAGTAACGAAGGACCTAAACATCGAAATACGCTTGAACATAAAAAAATAGTTTATTTTGAATAATGGAAAGGACTGCTGCAAGTCATTAGCCCTTAATCAAGGCAAAATTAATACACGAAATTAAAGCTTATTGATAGAGGAATCAATTGATAAAATTTAGAAGGGAAATGGGAAATGTGTCAAAGCGACAACAAACCGACCATAGAGCAGACAACAGCCGAAATCCACCAATGGGTCTTCATTGGAGCGAGAAACTCCCTTACCCGTAGGCGTCCTCCAGCTAGCCCCTTTAAACATATGTATACTAGTACAGTGATAATGGACGTCATACAAAACTCCGAATTATACACAAGAAACTAAAACAAAAAATCATACAAGACTAACAAAGGCCAGAGGCTCCTGACTTGAGACAGGCGCAAAATTGCGGCGGGGTTAAACATGTTTATGAGATCTCAACCCTCCCCCTATACCTCTAGCCAATGTAGAAAAGTTAACGCATAAAAATACGCACATTAAAATTCAGTTCAAGAGAAGTCGAGTCCGATGTCAGAAGATGAAACAAAAGAAAATAAATAAAATGACAATAATACATAAATAACAGCAGACTACTAGCAGTTAACTGACATGCCAGCTCCGCACCTCAATTAAACTGATAAAAAGATTATGTTTTCATCATATAAATATCAGGCATTAATGATATGTGTCGTAATGACCATTAGAGGGGTTACGGAGGACCTAATGTCCAAAATACGCGTGAAAATTAAGAAATAGCCAATCTTGAATAATGAAATGGATATTTTGAATAATGGAATGGACTGGTGCGACCATTTAGTCCCTTCTTATAGATATACATTATACTTCATTCGAAAGCTTATTAAGAGATGAACAAAAGGTATATAGTCGATATTTTCAGCAACGCATATTAGAGGAGTAACGAAGGAACTAAACATCGGAATACGCTTGAACATGAAGAAATAGCTTATTTTGAATAACGGTATGGACTGCTGAAAACCGTTAGCCCCTAATCTTGGCAAAATTAATACACGGAATTAAAACTTATTGATAGAGGAATTAATTTAGTTTAAACTATATGTTCCGTACTGACAATTAGAGTGGTTTCGGAGTACCTAAATGCCAAAATACGCGTGAAAATGTAGAAATCGCCAATTTTGAAAAATGAAATGGACTTTTTGAATAATGAAATGGACTGTTGCGAGACTTTAGCCCCTAATTATAGAAATACCTTCAACCACAATCGAAAGCGTATTAAGAGAGAAACAAAATATATATAGTTGATAAGTTCCGCAACGCATATTAGAAGAGTAAGGAAGGACCTAAACATCAAAATACGCTTGAACATAAAAAATAGTTTATTTTGAATAATGGAAAGGACTGCTGCAAGCATTAGCCCTTAATCAAGCAAAATTTATACACAAATTAAAGCTTATTGGTAGAGGAATAAGCGGAGTATAAACGATATGTGCGACAATGGCCATAAAAAAATCAAGAAATAGCCAATTTTGAATACGAAATGGATATTGATTTATGCAATGGACTGCTGCCACCCTTTAGCCCTTAATTATAGATATACCTTATACCTCATTCGAAAGCTTATTAAGAGAGGAAAGAAAAATATATAGTCGATATGTTTTGCAACACATATTAGAGGAGTAACGAAGGATCTCAACATCGAAATACGCTTGAACATTAAGAAATAGCTTATTTTGAATAATGAAATGGAATTGCTGCAAGCCCTCAGTCCTGTAATCAATGCAACAAGTATACACCAAATTAAAGCTTATTGATAGAATAATTAACTGAGTATAAACGATATGTTCTGCAACGCATATTAGAGGAGTAACGAAGGAACTAAACATCGAAATACGTTTGAACATTAAGAAATAGCTTATTTTAAATAAAGGAATGGACTGCTGCAAGCCTTTAGCCCCTTATCAAGGCAAAATTAATACACGAAATTAAAGCTTATTGATAGAGGAATCAATTGATAAAATTAAGAAAGGAAATGGGGAATGTGTCAAAGCGACAACAACCCGACCATAGAGCAGACAACAGCCGAAATCCACCAATGGGTCTTCATTGGAGCGAGAAACTCCCGTACCCGTAGGCGTCCTTCAGCTGGCCCCTTAAAACATATGTATACTGGTACAGTGATAATGGGCGTCATACTAAACTCCGAATTATACACAAGAAACTAAAATAAAAAATCATACAAGACTAACAAAGCAAGAGGCTCCTGACTTGAGACAGGCGCAAAATTGCGCGGGGTTAAACATGTTTATGAGATCTCAACCCTCCCCCTATACCTCTAGCCAATGTAGAAAAGTAAACGCATAAAAATGCGCACATTAAAATTCAGTTCAAGAGAAGTCCGAGTCCGATGTTAGAAGATGAAACAAAAGAAAATAAATAAAATGACAATAATACATAAATAACAGCAGACTACTAGCAGTTCAACTGACATGCCAGCTCCGATCTAATTAAACTGATAAAAAGATTATGTTTTCATCATATGAATATCAGGCATTAATGATATGTGTCGTAATGACCATTAGAGGGGTTACAGAGGACCTAATGTCCAAAATACGCGTGAAAATTAAGAAATAGCTAATCTTGAATAAGGAAATGGATATTTTGAATAATGGAATGGACTGGTGCGACCGTTTAGTCCCTACTTATAGATAAACATTATACTTCATTCGAAAGCTTATTAAGAGATGAACAAAAGGTATATAGTCGATGTTTTCAGCAACGCATATTAGAGGAGTAACGAAGGAACTAAACATCGGAATACGCTTGAACATTAAGAAATAGCTTATTTTGAATAACGGAATGGACTGTTGCAAGCCGTTAGCCCCTTATCAAGGAATAATTAATACAACAAATTAAAGCTTATTGATAGAGGAATAAAATGAGTATTAATATATGTGCCGTAATGACCATTAGAGGAGTTACGGAGGACCTAATGTCAAAAATACGCGTGCAAATTAGGAAATTAGCCAATCTTGAATTATGAAATGGATATTTTGAATAATGGAATGGACTTTGCGAGACTTTAGTCCCTAATCATAAATATACATTATACTACATTCGAAAGCTTATTTAGAGATGAACAAAAGGTATATAGTCGATATGTTCAGCAACGCATATTAGAGGAGTAACGAAGGAATTAAACATCAAAATACGTTTGAACATTAAGAAATAGCTTATTTTGAATAACGGAATGGACTGCTGTAAGCCGTTAGCCCCTTATTTTGGCAAAATTAATACACGGAATTGAAGCCTATTGATAGAGGAATAAAGTTAGTTTAAATGATATGTGCCGTACTGACCATTAGAGTGGTTACGGAGTACCTAAATGCCAAAATAGTCGTGAAAATGTAGAAATCGCCAATTTTGAATAATGAAATGGATATTTTGAATAATGGAATGGACTGTTGCGAGACTTTAGCCCCTAATTATAGAAATACCTTCAACCACAATCGAAAGCTTATTAAGAGAGAAACAAAATATATATAGTTGATAAGTTCCGCAACGCATATTAGAAGAGTAACGAAGGACCTAAACATCGAAATACGCTTGAACATAAAAAAATAGTTTATTTTGATATAATGGAAAGGACTGCTGCAAGTCATTAGCCCTTAATCAAGGCAAAATTTATACACCAAATTAAAGCTTATTGGTAGAGGAATAAGCGGAGTATAAACGATATGTGCGACAATGGCCATAAGAAAATCAAGAAATAGCCAATCTTGAATATGAAATGGATATTGATTTATGGGATGGACTGCTGCCACCAATTAGCCTGAACTATAGATATACCTTATACCTCATTCGAAAGCTTATTAAGAGAGGAAAGAAAGATATATAGTCGATATGTTCTGCAACACATATTAGAGGAGTAACGAAGGATCTCAACATCGAAATACGCTTGAACATTAAGAAATAGATTATTTTGAATAATGAAATGGATTGCTGCAAGCCCTCAGACTGTAATCAATGCAGCAAGTATACACCAAATTAAAGCTTATTGATAAAACAATTAACTGATTATAAACGATATGTTCTGCAACGCATATTAGAGGAGTAACGAAGGAACTAAACATCGGAATACGTTTGAACATGAAGAAATAGCTTATTTTGAATAACGGAATGGACTGCTGCAAGCCGTTAGCCCCTTATCAAGGAAAAATTAATGCAAAAAATTTAAAGCTTTTTGATAGAGGAATAACATGAGTATCAATGATATGTGCCGTAATGACCATTAGAGGGGTTACGGAGGACCTAATGTCCAAAATACGCGTGAAAATTAAGAAATAGCCAATCTTCAATTATGAAATGGATATTTTGAATAATGGAATGGACTGTTGCGAGACTTTGGTCCCTAATCATAGATATACATTATACTCCATTCGAAAACCTATTAAGAGATGAACAAAAGGTATATAGTCGATATTTCAGCAACGCATATTAGAGGAGTAACGAAGGAATTAAACAGCGAAATACGCTTGAACATTAAAAAATAGCTTATTTTGAATAACGGAATGGACTGCTGAAAGCCGTTAGCCCTAATTTCGGCAAAATTGATTCACGGAATTAAAGCTTATTGATAGAGGAATTAATTTAGTTTAAACTGTATGTGCCGTACTGACAATTAGAGTGGTTACGGAGTACCTAAATGACAAAATACGCGTGAAAATGTAGAAATCGCCAATTTGAATAATGAAATGGATATTTTGAATTATGGAATGGACTGTTGCAAGACTTTAGTCCCTAATTATAGAAATACCTTCAACCACATTCGAAAGCTTATAAAGAGAGAAACAAAATATATACAGTTGATGAGTTCCGCAACGCATAATAGAAGAGTAACGAAGGACCTAAACATCGAAATACGCTTGAACATAAAAAAATTTAGCTTTTTTGAATAACGGAATGGACTGTTGCAAGCCGTTAGCCTATAATCAAGGCAAAATAAATACACCAAATGAGAACTTATTGGTAATGGAATAAACTGAGTATAAACTATATGTGCAGCATTGACTATTAAAGGGGTTGTGGGGGACCTAAATGCTAAAATACGCCTGAAAATTAAGACAAATAAGAAATTTTAAATAACAAAATGAATGATTGCAATAATGGAACGGACTGGTGCGATCTTTTAGCTCTAATTATAGATATACATTATATCTCATTCGAAAGCTTTTTAGCAGAGGAACAAAAGGTATACAGTCGATATATTCCGTATCGCATATTCGAGGAATAAAGAAGGAACTTTACCTCGAAATACGCTTGAACATTGAGAAATAGCTTATTTAGAATAACGGAATAGATTGCTATAAGCCGTCAGAGCCTATTCAAGGCAAAAAAAATACCCCAAATTAAAGAAAATTGATAATTGAATAAACTGAGGATAAACGATATGTGCAGCAATGACCATTACAGGGGTTATGGAGGACCTAAATGCCAAAATATGCTTGAAAACTAAGATTAGCGAATTTTGTATAATGAATGGATATTTTAAATAATGAAATACACTGCTGCGACCATTTAGTCCCTTATGATAGATATACCTTATTTCTCATTCGAAAGCTTATTAAGAGAGGAAAAAAAATATAGTGGATATGTTCTGCAACGTATATAAGAGGAATAACGAAGAACCTTAAAACGGCAAAATACGTTTGAACATTAAGAAATAGCTTATTTTGAATAATGGAATGGACTGCTGCAAGCTGTTAGCCCTTATCAAGGCAAAGTTAATACACCAAATTAAAGCTTATTGATAGAGGAATAAATTTAGTTTAAACAATATGTGCTGTAATGACCATTAGAGAGGTTACGGAGGACCTAATTTCAAAAATACGCGTGAAAATTAAGAAATAGCCAATCTTGATTAACGAAATGGATATTTTGAATAATGGAATGGACTGGTGCAACCCTTTAGTCCCTTATTATAGATATACATTATACTTCATTCAAAAGCTTATGAAGAGATGAAAAAAAATATATAGTAGATATGTTCAGTAACGCATATTAGAGGAGTAACGAAGGAATTAAACATCGAAATACGCTTGAACATTAAGAAATAGCTTATTTTGAATAACGGAATGAACTGCTGCAAGCCGTTAGTCCCTAATGTAGGCAAAACTAATACACTAAATTAAAGCTTATTGATAGCTGAATAATTTTATTTGAAACGATATGTGCCGTATTGACCATAAGGGGTTACGGAGTACCTAAATGCCAAAATACGCGTGAAAATTTAGAAATAGCCAATTTTGAATAATAAAATGAATATTTTGAATAATGGAATGGACTGTTGCGAGACTTTAGCCCCTAATTATAGATATACCCTCAACCTCATTCGAAAGCTTATTAAGAGAGAAACAAAATATATATAGTTGATATGTTCCGCAACGCATTTTAGAAGAGTAACGAAGGACCTAAACATCGAAATACACTTGATTTATGGAATGGACTGCTGCCACCATTTAGCCCTAATTATTGATATACCTTATACCTCATTTGAAAGCTTATTAAGAAGGAAAACAAGATAAATAGTCGATATGTTCAGCAACACATATTAGAGGAGTAATGAAGGATCTAAACATCGAAATACGCTCGAACATAAAAAATAGCTTATTTTAAATAATGAAATGGACTGATGCAAGGCCTAGGCCTTTAATCAAGGCAAACTGTATACAAATTAAAGCTTATTGATAGAGGAATAAACTGAGGATAAACGATATGTTCTGCAACGCATATTAGAGGAGTACAGAAGGAACAAAACATCGAAATACGTTTGAACATTAAGAAATAGCTTATTTTGAATAACGGAATGGATTGTTGCAAGCCGTTTGCCCCTAATCAAGACAAAATTAATACACCAAATGAGAGCTTATTGGTAATAGAATAAACTGAGTATAAACGATATGTGCAGCATTGACTATTAGAGGGGTTACGGAGGACCTAAATGCCAAAATACGCGTGAAAATTAAGAAAAATAAGAAATTTTGAATAATGAAATGAATAATTTGAAAAATGGAATGAACTGCTGCGACCTTTTAGCTCTAATTATAGATATACCCTATATCTCATTCGAAAGCTTTTTAACAGAGGAACAAAAGGTATACAGTCGATATATTCCGCAACGCATATAAGAGGAATCCTGAAATTACTCCCAACACTTGAAACTTTAGTTATAAAATCAAAATCATTGTCTCTAATTTCACAAAATCGACATCGTTGAAACACGGACAGCGAAGAGGACCCCAAAATGAACTGGTTTGGAAACAGAAATGTTCATATTACTGCTTGCTCAACGTGGAATTGGGGTAACAGGACAAGTACAAAAAAGCAAATATTTATTTGTATGTACCTGTTATTTGTACAATAGTTGGCTAATTGCAGGATTCATTTTTATACCCCACGCAACGAAGTTGCGGAGGGTATAATGTTTTTGACCCGTCCGTCCGTCCGTCAGTCCATCAGTCCGTCCGTCAGTCCTATTTCTTGTCATCGCGACTCCTCTCAAACCAAACAACAGAATGTCATGAAACCTTTTTAGATGAAAAGGACATATATGTAGTTGTGCATATCGTCAGGAAATTACGATTCAATTTTTTTCTAGGAGTTACGCCCCATTGAACTTATTTGCTTCAATGTACTACTGCAACAGTTTGTCATCGCAACTCCTCTAAAACTACACTACAGAATTTCATGAAACCTTTTTAGATAATAAGGACATACTATTAGATGTGCATATCGTCAGGAAATTACGATTCAATTTTTTTTCTAGGAGTTACGCCCCTTTGAACTTATTTACTTAAATGTACTACTGCAACAGTTTGTCATCGCAATTCCTCTGAAACAACACAGAATTTCATGAAACTCTTTTAGATAATAAGTACATACTATGTAGATGTGCTAATCGACAGGAAATTGTGATTCAATTTTTTTTATAGGAGTTAGGCCTCTTTGAATTTTTTTGCTTTAAGGTACTTCTGCAACAGTTTGTCATCTCAACTCCTCTGAAACCACACAACAGTATTTCATGAAATTTTGTAGATAATAAGGACATACTACATTGTGACACAACAGCCGACAGTTTATTTTTGTGTTGATTTAGATGTAAATGTGAAAATAAAAGAAGATAAAAGATAGACGTTTTGCTATATAATATTTTGATATGAGCGTCACTGATGAGTCTTATGTAGACGAAACGCGCGTCTGGCGTACAAAATTATAATCCTGGTACCTTTGATAACTATTGCTACATTTTTGTTGATAAACAAACGCCACTCCGTCAATCACGCTCGTCGTTGGGAGATGTCCGACGTGGAGCGATTTTGCTTTTATAATTATAATCTCATCCGTTAATTCACTGACCAATTCAGATTCACAGTCACTGTCATATGACGATTCCGTAGTTGAATCGGGAATGTCATTGTACACACGAGTTGTCGGACTAAACTGGTCACCCGCTGATTGATACTTCGGCACACGATAACAGTGAAACAACAGCAGGGGTCCAGTTTATTCTCGGACTTTATCGTTGCTAAATAACTAACGGAAGTCTTCGGGAGCATTCGAATCAAATATATAGGGCCTCTAATGGGAATCCAGCAATCGAAATCCATTGACCTTGTTGTGTTGCACGACTTCTTAATCCGGTAAAGGCTTTCAAACTATTATTTAATTAAACAGTTTAGCTACAGAATGGCAGTTTCGATTTTGTGGCCGTAATTATTTGAGTAAGGTTCATTTAATTGATCTGAGGGAAAGTTCCTTTCTTGTCATTATCGGCGATGGGGGTAACTGACCAGTTTAACGTTTCTTTACGAAAAAATCACTTTATACATACACACAGACATGCTAATTAGTTTGTAATAACAACTCACAAGTTCATTAAACCTCAAATACCTTCGGGATACTCTGCCACCCTGTGTTTGTTTAATTAAATCATGCAAATAATTAATTATATTTTATTGTTTTGATTGGTATTGATCGATTTTGACAGGTAATTTTTAGATACAAATTTACTAACGAGCCTTCAAAAAGCGTTCGGAATTCGGTGTTGACAGGGTTCGGTTTTTTCAGGTTAGATTAACGTTAATTAATAGGGAAATTGTGTGGGACTTTGAAAATTGTTCGGTTTAAACTGAAATTCGGTTTTATCAGGGTTCGGTTTACCCAGGTTTCACTGTATGTAGATGTGCATATTGACAGGAAATTATTAGTCATTATTTTTTCTTATACAATTTTGTTTTTCTTACACTTATTCAATTTCTCCAGTGACAATGTGGGGACGTGGGGTATGTGAGCGTGCTCACTAAGGTTCTTTAATTTTATATGCTAAGACTTCATAAAGTTATCCTTAAAGTGAAAATGTCCTTAAGACCTTAGTAGTACTCCTAAAGTTGGGACCACCATTAGGACATCTCTTAAAATAAGATCGTTTCAATAACATGGCTAAGAGCAAAAAAATATCCTACGATGGTCTTGGGACATGTCTTAGTCCTAAGACACCTTCGATGACACGACTCCAGGTCACTACAATTTAATTTATTTATCTACAATGTACGCTTGCGTTAAACAATGAAATTAACACTGTATTATAATTCTGTTGACTGGTAAAGAAGAATTTTACAAGCCTGTCGAAAGAAATTGTACAAGCCAATTCCGTAGAAATTATTGTATAGCGTGAAGATTGTATGTTTTTCTTGTATATGTTTCGACATTTTACAGATCGTTTTCAAAACTCCATTTCATTACTCTGTAATATTTTCCACTGAACATACACAAAACACTTTTAAGGATAATTATATAAAAACCGCGCCCAATAGTCAATAGTGTCCTGGTTTTGATTCCAAAATATGTAGTCATACTTGAATGCAAATGTTTTAGCTCACCTGACACCAGGGCTAGGTGAATAATTCTCATCATTTGTCGTGCGTTAACTTTTACAAACATAAAAGAAAATGTGGTATGATTGCCATGCAATGAGACAACTCTCCACAAGAAACCAAAATGACACTGAAATTAACAACTTTAGGTCACCGTACGGCCTTCAACAATTAGCAAAGCCCATAACGCATAGTCAGCTAAGAAAGGCACCAAAATGACAATGTAAAAAAATGAAACACTTAAACAAAAGACACCGGTACGTCTAAACACCGCTCAGGACGTCCTGAGTGCACGCAGGACATACAAACTGCACTCAGGACATGAAATATATGTTTTAGTGTGTTGTGAAGGTATGCATTCGATAGATAATATAACTCTTCATCTAATAATTTTTGTTTTGATAAAATCATTTTAACATTTTAACATTTAAGGAGTTATCGAAGTTTTCATCGGCCGTTTTTGTGAAATATGTCAGGCATGACCTAGGATTATATATATTGAATACCAGTTTATTTTGCCTAGCCAGCCAAGGTCGTTAAAAACTTCCATTTGTTGTTGTTTATTAGGTCATTTGGTCTTTAATAGTTAGGAGTTATTAGTGATGGTACTAACCGCATACAAGTAAGCTTGGCAAACAAACAAAATAAGATGTCTTTTGAAATATCAAAAAACAATGAAGATATATTGTTTTAGAAAAAACCCGCTAAATAAACATTTTTCTTTTTGTTTGTAATAATTGAAGACAGTCGAGAAATATGAGTAATCTACATATATAGTTTGGAAATTTTAATTCAATAGACCACTTTCGAGTTCATCCGTCACCGGAAAAAAACTCGTCAATTATACGCGCCTTTATGACGCGTATTTCATTTACCAGATAGAGGCGATCGCCTGTATCCCTGCACTATTAACGTTCATCAAGCGTCTTAGTGATCGTCATTATGCAGGATAAACTAGAAATAATGCTTGTTATATAGGTACTTAATGACAATTCCGAATGACAGTAGTGCTGATTGTCAATTTTGAGAATTCAATTTGCCGTACAATATAGAAGTATAGTTTTCCAACCACTCGCTCAATATTGGAATGGAAGTGACGACGCCCCTAAACGCACAAATGACGTTCACTAAAACTAGAGTTTTTGACGGAAATGCATCGAACTCGAAAGTTGTCTATTCATTTAATTTCGTACACTATATTTTATTTTAATTTCGTGCGATGAAAATTCTAGTTTTATTCTTGCTTCAAAAATTAGGAATTTTTATTATTAGATGTATTAACGACTAACTTCTTTCGATGACAGAAACCAACCCGCGTCAGCATACACTCCAAAATTCATTTTTGATGGGGGAGTGTTATGACGACAAACGCTCGAGAGCTGTAACCGAGGTGTTGAATAATGGGCATTCATTTTAACTGTCTCACGACTTTGGTACTGATTATGCTACCTGTCATCGTTATTACTACGTCAGAAACTCGTAGACTAGTACGCCATCATCGTTGTTAGCGGGCTATCAAGCTAACCAACCTGGGCCTGAAAGTAGCCGTTGTGAAGTACAAAAGAAACATCAAAAGAGTAAACAAACCAAAAATAACTCAGCATAACCAAGATGGCCGCGCACCAAAATAGCGGCCTTCAACCTGTTGCTGATTACCAAGGATTTGTATAGTAAGTCTTGTGATTACCAACTGCAGAAAATATCTAAAGCTCACCAATTGCCCGCGGGATGTATATCCAGTCAATGTCGTTAAATACTTCCATCATCAACATGTTAAACCACGTACAAAAAGATCAAAAGTAAAATCACAAAAATACTGAACTTAGAGGAAGATCAATTGGGAAAGTCCATAATCACATGGCACAAACATGATAAGCAGATAAAAAGCATTATTATAGTCCATTTGCCAATTCCCGACCCTGTAATTAGATACCTTTTTTTAGTTGTCTCCATTATGAGGGACATTCATTTTTTTTATTACAATGGAGAGCTAGCAGGAACAGCAAATTTACCTGTGCGTAATCTTAGATTTTGAAATCTTTTAATTACATTAATTTGTTGTTTAGATACATACTTACGACATCAGAAATTATTGTTAAAAACTTCCAAGTGCTCCACGAAACCTCTTTCTAAATTATTAACATCTATTTTATCAGCAATCAAAGATGGGCTTCAAAGTTATTGTGAAACTGCCTATTCTAGAGGTGGCGTGAATCAGATGTGGATACTAGTACTTAAAAATTCCAAAGATCTTTTAGAGTACATACAATCTAACTCTCTTTCATCTTGTAACAGTGTTAAAACATTTGACTTTTCTACTCTTTACACAAGTATTCCACATTCCAAACTAAAAGACGAAAGAGTTGGTATTACTTTGCTTCATAAAAAAGAACGGCCAACGTAGATACAAGTATCTTGTCTTAGGGAGGGATAAATCATATTGTAAAGAATCACTCTGATTCAGACAAAAAAATCTCTGAAACCGATATTATCAAGATGCTTGATTTCTTGATTGACAACATATTTGTAACGTTTGGAGGACGTGTTTTTCAACAGACTGTCGGCATCCCAATGGGAACAAACTGTGTCCCTCTACTTGCCGACTTGTTTCTTTATTATTATGAAGCTGACTTCATGCAGGAACTTCTTAGGAAGAAAGATAAGAAGTTAGCAATATCCTTTAACTCTACTTTCCGCTATATAGATGACGTTCTTTCACTAAACAATTCAAAATTTGGTGACTATGTGGAACGCATCTATCCCATCGAATTGGAGATAAAGGATACTACAGATACAGTTAAGTCGGCTTCATATCTTGACTTACATCTAGAAATTGACAATGAGGGTCGGTTGAAAACAAAACTTTACGACAAAAGAGATGATTTCAGCTTTCCAATTGTGAACTTTCCATTCTAGCACTTCAGCAGCACCTGCATACGGGGTATATATCTCCCAATTGAAACGATATTCCCGTGCTTGCATTTCCTATCATGATTTTCTTGATAGAGGGTTACTGCTCACAAGGAAGCTATTAAACCAAGAGTTCCAAATGGTGAAGTTGAAATCATCCCTTCGTAAATTTTACGGACGCCATCACGAGTTGGTTGACCGTTATGGAATAACCCTTTCATGAATGTGACCTACCGAATTAGACTATTTACCGGATTTGTAATCACATAAGCAACACAACGGGTGCCACATGTGAAGCAGGATCTGCTTACCCTTCCGGAGCACCTGAGATCACCCCTAGTTTTTGGTGGGGTTCGTGTTGTTTATTCTTTGTTTTCTATGTTGTGTCATGTGTACTATTGTTTTTCTGTTTGTCTTTTTCATTTTTAGACATGGCGTTGTCAGTTTGTTTTATATTTATGAGTTTGACTGTCCCTTTGGTATCTTTCGTCCCTCTTGTTGTTTAGATAAATACTTACGACATCAGAAATTATTTTTCAAACAAAATTAGTTTAACCGCCGATACATCATTTTCAATCCATCATACTTTGCATTGGCAAAAGCCAAATTGTCCGGTATGGAACCAGTCTCAGATTAACAAAGGGAAGTAATTTGTTTAAAAAGTTTGTAATAACAGAATCAAATCGGACCAAACATTTTGCCTTATTTTGCATTAGAAATGCACAGAAGACTAAGTTGATGATATACATGCATTGGTTTAAGAATGGGATAAACATTACTTTTAACGAGTGACTCACTTTAAATATTGGTTTTATCGTGCAAAAAAACAAAAAAGAAGACAATTTTCATTCCAAATGTAATTAAGATTAATTGTTTTCGATGTATACCACCAGGACCAGTGCATCTATCCATTTTCAATGATTTTAATCTGAGGAATCTGCTCTAATTTCTGCATGATGACATTTTCAACCTTTCAAGCAACTGTGAAGTGCTGCAATATATTTTTAAGCAGCACATAAACAGTTATTAGAGAGGTACTTTCAGCTGAAACGAGAAAATATATTAGTTTTGAAAAAACACTTTATACACTAAATAAAACATTTCAGTATCTCTTTTTATAATTTTTTTTTTTGTGTTATAATATTTTTTTGAATTTTACATTTGTTAGAGATACATGAAGTACCGGTACCTTATCCCGGCCTCGTGTTTCTTGTTTGTACACCTGATTTCTCTCACAGTCTATTAAAAAATAAACAGGGACTAAATTTAAAGTCAGTCCGGAGATTTAAAAAAAAATATGTGTTCCAGGGTTCACGTTCCCCTTTTCTAGCCCACTCTTCATATTCTTTGTATGTACTTCATGTCCAGGTAAATGAAATGTGAGGTGAATATCAACTAAGGTGTGATCAAGTATAAAAAAATCAAATGACACTCTCTCTAAAAGAACAGATATTATGAAACCATATAACATTTTAGTTCCAGGAAAATATCTTAAGAAGGTGGAAATAAAATTATGTTATGTTTGTTCCAAAGAACTTATTACCATTCAAAGACTTGTTCCAGGGGGAACAAGTATTATGGGAACAACAATCATGTTCACACCACTATGAGAATAAAAAGTTTTCTGGCTTTTGGCTTCAGTTGGAAAAGTTTTAAGATCTGTCATACACTAGATGTGTAAAAGTTAAATGCATTTTGTGTTTCAGAAAGATAATTTCTACAGGGGCGGATTCAGCCATATACATTATTAGATAAAGAACTTGTGTTATGATGAATCTTGAAAAATAAGTGATGAAAACTGCATTAATATGACCTCAATTGGAGATATAACCAGAGCCCAGAGGTGGATTTAAGGGGGAGCAGGGTGTTATTTCTGAACAATTGGTGGAATATAAAGGGAACACAGACGGATTAACCCATTTTAAAAAGGGGTTCCTAACCCGGGACAAAAAGGGGGGATTATATAGGGAACACAAAATCTTACCGCTTTTGAATCCGCCACTGTGGAATCACTGAAGAATGACTAGAGAGGGCCCCTACTTTATGAAAATTTCTAGATCCGCCCGGGTCTGTGATAAATTTAAATCTAAATAAGCTATTGTTATTTATTACATTAAGTAGTCAACAGCTCATCTAGCTAATAAATATATTGTTGTGCCTTTTTATGTATATGGCTCGTTGTAGATTAACATCTAAGAAATAGTTAAATTCATGTTTATGATTTGTGTCATTATTGTTTCATTATTGTAACAATTATAAAAATCATTGTAATAACGTATTTAAGCACGTGAGATTCATTGCTATAAAAAAATAAACAGCTTACGCCCGACGTCTTGTGTGGAAGTTTTATGCAATAATCATAAATAGTTTCTGAGGAAGTTTTAAGCAATAACCATTTATTGTTTTTGAGACACGGCGGGACATGTGAACCCCCCCCCTTTCCCACCCTTTTTTTTTTACAAATATCACTAAAATAAAATTTTGAATCAAACCAAAAAGTATACAGATCTTTTAAATTAGTATAACAAAGAAGTGTGTACAGTTTCAAGCAATAATCATAAATTGTTTTTGAGCTACGGCGCGACATGTAAAAAAAAACCTCCCCTTTTTTACAAAATACTCAATAACTCAAAAATAAAATTTTGAGTCATCACCAAAAAGTATACAGATCTTTAGATTAATATAACAAGAAGTGTGTAAAGTTTTAAGCAATAATCATAAATCGTTTTTGAGATACGGCGCGACATGTAAAAAAACCCTCCCCCTTTTAACAAAATACTCAAAAACTCAAAAAGGATATTTTGAATCATCACCAAAAAGTATACAGATATTAAGATTAATATAACTAAGAAGTGTGTAAAGTTTTAAGCAATAATCAAGAAACGTTTTTGAGATACGGTGCGACATGTGAAAAAAGCACACCCCTGTTTTAGTTACAAAGTGCCGTAACTCAAAAAGTTTAAATCTTATTTTCACCAAAAAGTATACAGATCATTTGACCATCATAAGAAACAACTATTTTAAGTTTCATGAAATTTGGATAAGTCGTTCTCAAGTTACGGTGCGACATGTTTACGCCGGACAGACGGACAGACGGACGGACAGACGGACGGACACCAGACATTTGTATACCATAATACGTCCCGTCAAAATTTTGACGGGCGTATAAAAAAAACCTTTTAACGAGACGTATATCGGTTTATTAAAACTAAGAAAGTTGGTTTTACTTAATTTAAACAAAACATTAAGGTATCTTACATCTATTTCATAAATAAAAAGCAATATATATATAATTATATATCGTTACAGTTTATGTATAGAGGGGAAATGCATACTTAAACCCGGTGCCTACTTTGGTGTTTGTACACCTGATTTCTCTAATATGACCTCAATTGGAGATATAACCCAGAGCCCAGAGGTAGATTTAAGGGGGTGCAGGGAACTATTTCTGAAAAATTGGTTGAATATAAAGGGAACACAGGCGGATCAAGCCATTTTAAAAAGGGGTTCCTAACCCAGGACAAAAAAGGGGGGATTATATAGGGAACACACAATCTTACCGCTTTTGAATCCGCCACTGTGGAATCACTGAATAATGACTAGAGAGGGCCCCTACTTTATGAAAATTTCTAGATCCGCCAGGGTCTGTGATAAATTTAAATCTAAATAAGCTATTGTTATTTATTACGTTAAGTAGGTCAACAGCTCATCTAGCTAATAAATATATTGTTGTGCCTTTTTATGTATATGGCTCTGATCTGGTTGTAGATTAACATCTAAGAAATAGTTAAATTCATGTTTATGATTTGTGTCATTATTGTTTCATTATTGTAACAACTATAAAAATCATTGTAATAACGTATTTAATCACGTGAGGTTCATTGCAATAAAAAAACCTTTTAACGAGGCGTATATCGGTTTATTAAATATATCTTTTTAAACTAAGAAAGTTGGTTTTACTTAATTTAAACAAAAAATTAAGGTATCTTACACTTCATCTATTTCATAAATAAAAAGCAATACATATATAAAAATATATCGTTACAGTTTATGTATAGAGGGAAATGCATACTTAAACCCCGTGCCTACTTTGGTGTTTGTACACCTGATTTCTCTAATATGACCTCAATTGGAGATATAACCCAGAGCCCAGAGGTAGATTTAAGGGGGCGCAGGGTTCTATTTCTGAAAAGTGGTTAAATATTAAGGGAACACAGGCGGATCAAGCCATTTTAAAAAGGGGTTCCCAACCCAGGACAAAAAAGGGGGGATTATAGGGAACACAAAATCTTACCGCTTTTGAATCCGCCACTGTGGAATAATTGAAAGTTGACTAGAGAGGGCCCCTACTTTATGAAAATTTCTAGATCCGCCAGGGTCTGTGATAAATCTAAATCAAAATAAGCTATTGTTATTTATTACGTTAAGTAGGTCAAGAGCTCATCTAGCCAAAAATAACAACTAAATGCATTTAATACCTATCTATTATATCTATTATACTGACAATAAACAAATAATACAAATAAAATCCTATTTGGAATTCTCATACCTTGATAAACTCGTAATATAGTGTAAATCTCAAAATATATAACTTCCATTTTCTACAGACTGTACATGATATCAAATGTCCTTCACATTACATGTGACGTATTTAATCACGTGAGATTCATTGCTAGAAAAGAAAACCCTTTTAACGAGGCGTATATATCGGTTTATTAAATATATCTTTTTAACTAAGAAAGTTGGCTTTATATAATTTAACCAAAAATTAAGGTATTTTACACTTTATCTATTTCATAAATAAAAAGCAATATATATATCAGTTTAAATGAGAAATATATGATTAAAGGCCGTGCACTCTTAAGTTATATGTTTGAAGCAAGCGCATAGGTCATCATATATACGTCTTGAAATTTCGAAGTGTCGGCATTTCACGAAAATAAACGCAATTGAGCTAATTTTTGGTGCATGTGGAAGATAATGTAAAAGACTTTAAGAGTAATACCGTAATTCAATGAACAAATAAGTTTTTCATAGAGAAATATATCGCTACAGTTTAAGTATGCAGGGAAATGCATAGTTAAACCCCGTGCCTACTTTGGTGGTCATTTTTACGCACGAAATGCTGACTTGTACGCCAATAATTGATATATATATATATATATATATATATACAATGTATTTTAAAGAGATAATCCTTCCTAAAAAACGTAAGATATCATGGATACAATTAAACAACGACACAACTTCTAAAAACGATAAACAAAGGAACAGGTTCATAAAAAACAACATGAGAAAACTGAAGATTATACAGCATGTATAGCTAAAAAATGGAGTTGAACTCAGATCAGGAGCTCCGGAGGGACGAGCAGTTTCTGTTCACATGCAGAATGAAATAAAAATTGTCGATAATTCAACAAAACCAAACTATATTATATTTTAATATATCATCTTTATTCTATAATTTGAAATATCTCTATTCGAAGAAGAAAAAAATATACAAAAGTGTAATCTGATTTTCGGTAAATACAAATGAAGTCAGCATTGATATATTTGTAACTTCTATAAATTATATATAGTTCCTGGACAAATGTTAAGTTCTACACATCTGGTGACGGGACGGGTCAAATTTCGCTTACCGACCTTGCCTGTGGTGGAAACGAATCGGCATTAATTAATTGTGGTCATAGCAGTTCGACTTTTAGCAACTGTTATCATGACAAAGATGTGGGAGTCTGGTGTTTTGATGCAACTGAAGGTAAATTAGCTAAAACCTACGAGTACAGATTAAACGAAAGAGTTTATCGATTGAAAGTAGGTTTCTCTTATAATAGTCTAGACCTCAAACAAACTTCTAAACGATTTAATTCAGTTTATTTGTTGTACATGTTGTGCTATAATATATCGAGGTACATCTATAAAAAAAAAATGGTATGAGATAGTTGTGTATTTAAAAAATTAGAGAATAAGGAAATGACACTAATAAATGACCTTATCATATACTTGTGTAAAACATTTACAATTTTAAAAAGACTTCGAATGGATTTCTACGTTTATTTTTCATATTCCTAATACTTCTCGGTGTGCTGATAAACGAACCTTTATTGACTGGTTCCGGAATGTTATCACATGCCTTTCCTTTAATGTCCGTGACGTTGGTGACATGCAACTACGTGCATTTCCGGAAATTTGTTTTTCAAAAGGACATACGATCAAATTTTATTCATTTTAATGCATTTTTATTTTTGTTAATATGCAGATTATTGTTCAAACTTCTCTGCATCCTTTGTACTATCATGGTTTTATGAGAATAAACTATCTAATACGGCTGCGTTTGTCTAGGAAAACTGCACGTGAACTAAGAACATGATAATTGTTGTGATATTTGACATGTCACATGTTTGTTATATAAAAAAAATAAAACAATTAAAGTTAAAAAAATTGTATTTGAATGTCTGTAAATTATTAACTTAAAGTTCAAACAAAGATAACATTTTGATAGTTTCTTCTGCTTAAGTATATGATAACAAGATCATTTCATGTCATTTTCCATATTACACTCTTTATCGGCCATCGTTCATGATAAATAAAAATGCCAAACAAAGTATTTTGTTGAAGGGCATGGACGACCAAACATTCAAACAGATCGAATGATGAACGATAAATTAAAAGTTGCATCAAAGTGTTCTTTATTTCTTCAAACATATCAGGTGACCTTAGATTAAATGGTGGGACGAATTATGGTAGATTGGAAATATACCACAGTAATTCATGGGGATCAATTTGTGACGATAGCTTTACCAAAGACAACGCTATCGTTGCATGCAGGCAAATGAAATTAAGGTAATTTTTCTTAGTTTTATTTTGAGATTCGTGTAATAAATAAGGATGGTAAATTTCCTCAAATGTACCTTACTTCAATTTCAATAGTCAGTCTCATTTGCAAATATAATTTTATGCCCCATGTATGGGCATTTTGTTTCCTGGTCTGTGCGTCCGTTCATTCGTCCGTCTGTCTGTATGCCCTGCTTCAATTTGAAGGTTTTTGTCAAGGTAGTTTTTTATGAAATTAAAGTTCAATCAACTTGAAACTTTGTATACTTGATACCTGTGATATAATCTTTCTTATCCTATTCAAAATTAGAGATTTGACACTAATTGCACGGTTCACTGAATATAGAAAATGATAGTGCGAGCGAAGCATCCCACATTTCAACATATATCAAAATCTTGAATGCAAAAAGAATCTTATTCGGAAGACTCCATATACATAGTTTTCAATTGTAATTATATTATTTTGTATATAAATGACACCTAACATCCACGCATTCCAACATCTATCCAAATCTCGAATGCAAAAACAATCTTATTCGGAAGACTCCGTATACATAGTTTTCAATGGTAATTATATTATTTTGTATATAAATGACACCTAACATCCACGCATTCCAACATCTATCCAAATTCCGAATGCAAAAACAATCTTATTCGGAAGGCTCCCTATACATAGTATTCAATTGTATTTATATTACAATATAATGATAAAGAAGATGCTAGTATTACTAGACTTGTAATTGCTTACATCAATCCAATTCATCGGGATTTGGATAGATGTTGGAATGCGTGGATGCTAGGTGTCATTTATATACAAAGCACTTAGATGTAATATAAATACATATGTCAAAGGCATGTACACCAAAAGTTTTATAGATTACTCCACATTTAATTACCTTAATAATGGTAATCAAATTGATTATGGGCCTGGGTATATGCATATCTTGCCTACAATACACCGATTAAATGAACCGGAATTAGTAAAAATCAATAAATATGGGTTTAACATTGATAACATAATGCCACCATGCCGGCCAATCATATCTCAGATTGGTACTGTCAAAGAATTTATTGGACGCTATATCGATTATTTGTAGTACCTTTATTTATGGTACAAAAACAACACACTTATATAAGGAATTATAAGTATGATCTGATATACAAGTTGGAAAGAATTAAGCCTAATGCAGAATGCTGACTGTGTAGTTTTTATGTAGTATCAATATACACTAATTGTCCGATTAAAGGTTTTGTAAATAAGAAACTAGAAAATTCAGTAAAAACATTTGTATTCATAAGAAAATTGTCTTATAGGCATTTTTACCACCATTAAACTGCCAATTTAAAAATTATTTTTGTTTCCATTGTTTTAAATTGATATACTTGTTGGATAGGCAATTCAAAGAAATTAACGAGGAAAGTCGCCTTGTATGGCAGTAACTTATATAATAAGCATAAATGTAAAGAAGGGAAACATGATATCGTTAATGTATACATTGTAAACATCACGAAATTATAGACATAAGCGATGTGAAGAAGTATTTTAAAGTTTTTAACAATGTTAACACGATATTTATATTGCTATGCATTGTATACATCACGATGTTAACGATGACAACGACGCAAACAGTATATAAAAGGTATTGCAATAATAACAATGTTGACACGATAAAGTGTTAATACTAGACTTATTATCGCGATGTACACGATATATCGTAACTGTATTTTTAAATATCGTGATCGTCAAAAAGTAAACAGCATAAAGGAAGTCTTACAATGTAAACAACGTTAATTCAATATCGCGTAAGACAAGTCCATATTTTAATGTAAACGAAGAAAAAATGTTATCGTTACTAAATTGTTTACATCACAATGTTAACTACTAGTATATCATCGATACCAACATTTTAATTGAGTACTTGCAATGATATTGATGTCGACACAATATTGTGCTTGTATTGTAAATATCATGACATAGAAAATAATTGTTTACATAATGCACTAGACATCAGGGTATGTTCTGAATTTATATTTTCATTTCATGTATGTATGCATGCATTTGGATTATAAGATATATTATCAGACTTATTGTTAGAAATGCTGAAATAATTATGTCACTAACATAAACAGTAAGAAGACAATAACAATCAAAACCAAGGTGTAAACAAAGACTCACAAAAACCAAGGGACATTTAAATCAACAGTTATAAATAATAAATAAGAAACAACACGAACTCCACTAAAAACCGGGAGTGAAATCAGGTGCTCCGGAAGGGTAAGCATTTCTTTCACAGTATACGGCACCCGTAAATATAAAGATAACGACAGCTATGGTGCACAAAACTGACAAATTTTATTACATAATAAATTATTCAGTACAAATGCTACTCGTTTCCTTATATTAAGCTTAACTACACGCATTAACAAATGCGCAACGAATCTATACAATCATCGTTTTACATCAATTCTTTGTTGACATACTATATTCATGATGTGTTTCAACTAGGTGGTGCTAATCTTATAATACATTGATAAATTACAACTAATTATCCATAGCCCTTTTGCATTTATATTACATGCGGCAATTTAAAGCATTCTTCAAAATAGCTACTTTGTTTTGAATTCAAATAAATTTGGAGTAATTTTATGTCATACGATATCCAATCTTGACTTCTGCCAAACAAATTAACATTACTTGAATTGCATTTTTAAGCGCACTGATGCCTTGCAGCTTTGCTCATGTACTTCTTATCTGAATTACAGGACAAATGAGTCTTCAGATTATAATTTCATATATCTATTCCATCATGCAAAAGAAACTTTCAATGTCTTTGCGTGATCACAAGTCTCTAAGTTTTTTTTTGATACCGAATTTACCCAATTATCTTGCTTATTTTGTTGTTTAAAAACATGAACTACTTTCTGACCGTGCCCGAATTAGTTAGTATACCTGCAGAGAGTTCATACAGTTTATTTGATTGGATGATGTTATACAAATGTAATATATTATGGTCACAGAAGTACACATGCTGAGTTTTATACTGCTGGTAATGGTGTTGGTATGATATGGTTAGATGAGGTTATCTGCACTAAAACATCAGATGGCATAGACATGTGTAGGCATAGAGGTTGGGGGATGCATGATTGTAGCCACGGTGAAGATGTTGGTGTTAGATGTATTGGAGGCTATGAAATATTCCAAGGTAATAAGATGAATATTCCAATATGAAAAAAAAATCATAACATGTCTATGGTTCTTATCGTTTTATTTTGTAAATCAGCATGATTTATCTTTTATCAGTGTTAAGTTTAATTTACTTATATGATTGATAGTATAGCACAGTAACATATTGTAAATCTTACATAATCTGAATATTTTAATACTAACTACCAATTTAATGTTGAACTGTCATGCATCTTTTTCTATATGAAACATAACGTTTTTAGGTGATTTGCGTCTTGTTGGAGGTAGCAGTCCACGAGATGGTCGTCTTGAACTGTTTTACAATTATCAATGGAGAACAATATGCCATGACCACTTTGATGTTGTTGATGCACGTGTTGCATGTAGACAGCTTAGATATAGGTATGTTCTTTCCAGTCACTTACCATTGAATTTGAATACAATTTCGAAATGCTTAATCGGTTAAGTGAAACATACTGTGATCTGGTCATTTAAAAATATAATGCATGCTGTACTTTATCAATAGAACATGCATAGCAATAAATATGGTACATGCTTTTTGTTTCATAATGGAATTATGCACTGCAAGCACACTAATAAAAAATTCAGATTCCAAAACTTTAATATCCAGAACATTTCGTTTAACATATGCAGCATGTACCAAAAGCTAGATGACTATGGAAAATCAAGTCTTTGTTTTTGTAGACATAACGCAACTACACCAGCTTCAGAATTTGATGTAGCCCAAATCTAGTGTTTTGTTATTCCATATTATTACAATAACAACCGCAAATCTGATTTTTACTTTTGGAACGATCTACGATGAAAGCCATTAGAACTATCTTTGACAGGCAATCCTAAATACCGAATTCTAAATTGAAACCTTTTGTTCATCCTTTAGTCAAAGTCATAAATTTAAATGTTTTCAAAAGGTTTATTTTCACTTTGAACGGATACTTGGATCCAGTATATTACGTTTACTTAATAAACCATCCTACTTGTTTGATTGTGTTCTTATATGCCGATATAAGGTGAAAGTGCATGTACAGTTGATAGATACATTTATTGTAGAACGGATGCTGTAGAGATATATACAGCTACAGGTGCTTCATCAAATGCTAAAATATGGATCGGTGACTTCAACTGCTATTCAAGTGATACAAGATTGATAAACTGCAGACTACAGAGTTGGGATAGGAATAGTTGTAGTCATTCTGATGATGTTGGTATTAAATGTTTTGGCAAAAATGTTGGTAAATATACGAGCTTTTTACGATTATACATATACAAAATCATACTGGTTAAAAGGTTTTAATATGCTACTGGTGGCCAAATTACGCAAACAGTTCTTTCTTAAAGTAAAAGCAGACATTTTCGTGGAGGATTCAATTTTGTTTATTTCGTGGAAAGAATAAATCAACGAAATTAAAACCCCACGAAAATGTAACCTACATATCATATTACTTCCATTTACTGGAAACCATGAAATTAAATCCGATTGAAATCTTATATAGAGACAAAAAAAGACATTTTAACCCAACGACATGTAATGTTTCTACAGTATTGGTAACTTCAAAACTGGTCCATGTTATATATTAATCTTGTCAGAGTTGTTTCAGTTCGGTTTGATAACATTTGCTAATAATGAGTTGTTTTTTTTTTGGTTCCATTTGTCATAGTTTTTCGTTAAATAACCTGCAAGTGACAAAGCAATACCAAGTACCTGCAAATAGGATAAGTAATATTAAGTTCTGTGTTATCTAACAGTATTAAACTGAACATGCTGAAGACAAAGAAGAACGCTGTTTTTAACTGTAATTTACCAGTGTGTATCTCGTTCTTCTGAATGCGATCGCCGTCTGGATGGTGTTTGGCATTCAAGACAGTTAGAAGTTTGATAATCAACATACGCATGCGGATATGTGTTATGACTGTCAATTTGTAATATTCACATATTTATTTATAATGAATTTGGAAACAAGTTTTGTAACTTATATTAATCCCTTTCTACTGTGCGGGTGCAAGTGCTGCCTTGTACGTGCTCTTTTTCGAAATCTACAAGGGTGTTTTTAACGTGCAAGAGATATGGCTCTCTTTTAACACGAGTCAGCCATTTATTGTCCCCTTACGACGGACTATCATCGTTTCCTCAAGACCATACTCGTAAATCGTGTCAAGAGTGAGCCGAACATTCAACCCCTAAAATTTTCGTCCCAGAAATAAGATAACTATATATCAAAGTTTGGTAGGAAATGAATGAAGGCAAATAAAGTCAACCGTACAGCCTTCAAATCTGAAAAACCCTCACACAGTATAGTTGTAATAAAAGGATCCGGCATGACAAATGTGGAGCACTACAAAACGAAAACAACTAACGGAATTATCTATTAAAAAAATTAACAAAGAAAATAAATGATAGATATGAACCAATAACAACCGCTTTAACATAACTACATACATAAAATGATGGGTTGCACATTTTTGTGACTGCTAAATCATACATTGTTGTCGCTTTGACACATTCCCTATTTCCATTCTCAATTTTATTAACTAAAAAGGAAAGGTATGAGGTACAAAAGAACTACATGTAACTTTTAATTAATATGATAGTATTCGCAGCTACTGACAAATAGTTAAAGGCCACTTACAACTTATAAAAATCGTGTTTTCCAACACTTTAAACATGCTAAAGTGTTAAATAGTATACATAGAAGCACACAGCTTGTCTAATGTCAAAATCTAGTTTAACAGTATCGACAGGATGTCAGGTCATCAGGTGTTAGAACTGAAGGTAAAAAACAATATATATATAAAGATCCTTGAAGACATGTTAAAAAATGAAACCAATAGAATACCATGGAGGATATAAGAAACATTGTGAACATTTTGATATAGTAATAGACAAAATGTAAATATTCATATAGAATATAAATATTTGGTGCATTTTCAGCTTTATTATTTTTTTCTTATATATATGTAGATATGTTTTAATTTTTCAAATATTAACATGATGAAATCAATAAGAGTACTGGTAAAAATGATATCGAACTTTTTAGTACAGTCAAAGTAGTAATTAAAATTTAGTTTTTGTAAAGGATCAATTAGATTACATGGATTTTATTTAACTTATCTAAACTTACCGTATTTTGGTTAACTTGAATTTATTGTTTAAGAAAGTGGAAACTGGGGCGAGTGGTCCGTTTGGGATAGTTGTTATCCTTCATGTGGTTTAGCCAGTCAAAGAAGGAGGCGAAGATGCAACAGTCCATTTCCTTCTGCAGGAGGCAGATATTGTATTGGACAAAATAGTCAATGGCAAAGGTGCAAATTAGCTGTATGTCCAGGTATATATGATTTATTAAGATACGTATGATTCTAACGTCAAACACTCTTAAATGTTTGTTTTGTTTTGTTCTATTTGAGATTGTGACACAGTGATGACTGGTGTACCCCTATTTTGACAATTTTACCTATTATGTCTGTTTTGTTCACGCATCGTTGTAAATATAATGGAATTTGATGCGATTGTCCTACAAGTGAGAGGTTTAGCGGTATAAAACCAGGTTCAATCCACTATTTTCTGTATTTGAAAATGCCTTTACCAAGTCAGGAATATGACAGTTGTCGTCCATTCGTTTGAAGTGTTTTATCATTTGATTTTGCCATTTGATTAGGGACTTTTACGTTTTGAATTTTCCTCGGAGTTCAATCTTTTTTGTGATTTTACTTTTTGTCATAAATTAAGAATTATCTTTGTATTCTCTTTTACACGAATTTAGTCCGCTTTAGCCTATTTTCTTTTCATTCTTCTTATAAATTTACACCATGTGGTTTGACAAGACATTCTTGCAAATATTGTCATTGTTTTTTTTTTGTTTTTTTTTTAAATAAATGAAAAAAACGACGTTATTATAAAATTTATGAAATCTAATGGGAAAACAATTTCTCGCTGTATTTTGAATGGCTTAATAACAAAAACACAGATTTGTTCTTTTTTTCTTCTTTTTGGTTTTTAGTTCCATTATTTATATGGTATTGATTTTGAAATTATTTTAATATAATATGTTGTTTCGAAACGCAACAGCCAAGATCCTACATACTGTTATATTCGAAGACATAAAGTGTTAAAGTGTTAGACAATTAAGTAAGACGGCATTGTGTATCATCAGCAGTATCAGTTTTGACCATGCATTTAGCATGTTTAGTATATATCAGTATTATTCGATATGATCTTATTTTTTAGTAAAACAATGATTGGTTTTAATTAATTGATGATATTGTAGTAGGAACAACATAAGAGTAAAGAAACAGGAGTTTTGTTTTTAAATAACACTTACTAACACCTATATGTAAAATGCATGCTTGCAAATTTAAAACATTAAGTTAAACATAAGAATATTAAGTGCACTAAGTTTATAAATTGCTAGAGCCTTTCTGTAACTTCCATGCAATGGTAAGTGTAAAGTAACCATCACGACATGTTAAACTTGAATGATTCATCACACAAAAAAACCATAGCAAACATAACTCTCCAGAAAATCAGATACAAATAAACTCATCATAGATACCAGGACTAAAATGTTATATTAACGCTAGCTGCGAGTTTCGTCTACAAAAGACTCATAAGTGACGCCCGAATCAAACGGTCAAATAAAGTACGAAATTGAAGAGCATTGAAGACGAACAATTCCTGAATGGATATAAAGAACATTGTGAACATTTTGATATAGTAATAGACAAAATGTAAATATTCATATTGAATATTAATATTTGGTGCATTTTCAGCTTTATTTTTTTTTCTTATATATATATATATATATATATATGTAGATATGTTTTAATTTTTCAAATATTAAATGATGAAATCAATAAGAGTACTGATAACAATGATATCGAACTTTTTATTACTGTTAAAGTAGTAATTAAAATCTAGCTATTCGTTTTTGTAAAGGTTTCGTCTACAAAAGACTCATAAGTGACGCCCGAATCAAAAGGTCAAATAAAGTACGAAATTGAAGAGCATTGAAGACGAACAATTCCTGAATGTTTTGTCAAATATAGCTAAGGTCATCTATTCCTGAGGTAGAAAAGCCGGTTCATTCCCTCTATTCCCACTTTTTATAAATCTTGTAAGAAAAGGTAAAATTTCATGTGGGAATAAAAGGAAAACTTGTGCAAACAAAGGATTATACTATAGAAACATTTTGTAATTAACTGTCAATTGACCAGTGTTTTTTTTATTAGAACAGGTAATAAGTTATTTTTGCATCTGTATGAATTCTCGTTTTTTTTTAAACAAAATAGATAATGAAGTAAAGTTAACAGTTTTCACCCATTATTTTATATCTTTGATTATTGGTCCAAGTAATTAATTAAGGTCTTTCCTCTACGCGAGGAAAGACCTTATTGTTTTTCTCATGTTTTTTTTTTTTTTTTTTCATCCAGCATTTGTTTGTCATGGCCTCCTCTCGTTTCTACTGGAGTTATCAAGACCAAATATAGACCATCGGTAGACCTCAGCATGAAGTATTACCAGATGAGGCTGTGTAGGATTTCATCATCCCCTGTAGAAGTTATCTCCCTTTTATTATTTTTTTTTTCGACATGGCTCCCCCTCGTTGTTTTTAAAGATATCATGACCTTATCTGGACAACAGGTAGACGTCATCATAATGTATTACCGTATGAGTCTGCCTAATATTTCATCATCCCCTTTGAGAGTTATGTCCCCTTGAAGCAATCTCTTTTATTTGCATTTTCTTTAAAAGTTATAGAGATAGAATCGATTTGAAAATGGCAGCATGTACAAGAACAGATGGCAATGTTTATAAACATAAACAATTTATCTGTTACTAAGCCTTATAAGGAGTTATTTCCCTTTAAAAATTATAAATAATTTTTGAAAAATTCTATTTCGAGAACCAGAAGTCATAAAGACTTGGAACCTTCACCAATAATCTTTAATTCATGTGACCTTTAATATGCACCCAAGGTCAAAGGTCACTGAGTGCAAAAAAAAAATACGCTGCAATTTCAAGCTTGTATATTAGGAAAACGATAAGACTTTGCTGCATACATACAGCGTATAAATTGTTCCTCTCGACGAGCTCTTCATTTTATACAATAATCCCAAAAATGTCTGACCGTCTATTTAAAAGTTACAACGGGATGATTCTTTAAAAGTATAGTTTTGTGTGCTTATCTTTTTAAAGGTCACAGATATCAATGTACTATAAACTGCAAAGATGATCAGTAAGTCAAGACCTTCAATTTGAGATCAATGAAAGGTCATGATGAAATTTCACCTTGATCTTCACAGTATACTATGTCATTGACATCAAAAATAAAGGAGGAGCAGGGCTAGGAATTGTCCTGTCCCAAAACACCTGACTTTTGATACCTTTTCTGAAATTCTCCATCAATTAAATCTTTTACAAAAGTTCATTATAACAAAAAAAAGAAGGTGTGGTATGATTGCCAATGAGACAACTCCCCACAAGAGACCAAAATGACACAGAAATTAACAACTATAGATCCCCGTACGGCCTTCAACAATGAGCAATGCCCACACCGCAAAGTCCTCGAAATGCAATGTAAAACAATTCAAACGAGAAAACTAACGGCCTTATTTATGTACACAAAAAATGAACGAAAAAAAGATATGTAAGGCTTTGACATAAACAAACGACAACCACTGAATCACAGGTGCCTTACTTGAATGTTCTTAATATACTAAATGTATGTTCATATTGAAATTAATAGAAAACAAAAAAATGGGAATTTGGGAAATAAAGGAGGGATAAAAAAAAACATTTTCCTGTCCCCAAGTACCTATGACTTTTGATACTTTTCCTGAAATTCTCCAGTAATTAAATCTTTTGCAAAATTCTTCCTACAACACTTTACATACTTTCAACCACGCTCTGTGTTCTAGTATATATAAGATTATACTTGGTTATAATATTATTTATATCATGATTTATTAGTAAAGCAGACAATTTTTTAAAGTTACAAATTCAAAAATTTCAAAATAAATCTAACTCCAATCTATTTATCATAATTTTTCTCAATTTTTAAGTATTTATTTGATGAAAAAAGAAACATATTACAACTAAACAAGGTATTATACCTAAACAGTGTACCAAATATGTTATGCTTTAAATAAAAATACAGGTAAATCTTCGGTTAAATTCTAATCAACCCTGATTGTTATAAAAACAAATTATTTATTAAAACATCTATTGTTATTTGCAAGTGGGAATAGAAGGAATAGTATTTTTAAAAAGTGGGAATAGGAGGAAGACACCGAAAAGCCTTAGTATTTAAAAAATTCTGAGTTTTGCTAACAGTTTATTTATAATTAGGATTTGATAAATTATAAGTAATTACGAAACTAAATTAATTATGCTTTATCATATATGATATCTGTATGTATGTAAACATGGTAAGCTACAAAGGCTTTACGATATCAGCAGTATGTTTTCGTTAGTAAAGAAATGAAATGTGTCCATCGATATTAAAGCAATGAGATATAAATGAAAAATACAGAATGTATACATCGTACATATTTTATTTTCTGCATTTTATTATGACGTCAGGCATTCAGGTGAAAGTTGAAAGTGAATAAAACAAATGAATGAAAAACATATGGGACATTTGTTTAGATAATGTTGCCCGTTAGCTGCATTATTTACATATACACAATATATGTATAATTCGTACTTTTAAATTAATTTGGAACTATAAAGAAATACATGTATAAATGTTGTTTTTGTTATCAATGTTTTAAGATTTTAGTGATTAAGTTATATTTGTTTTAGATTCTTCACAAATATTTCTTTTTTAAATTTATTTTATACTGCAGCTGTGCTATTTGCACAGTCAAACTACAATGACCGTATAGTCATTTGTGATATACAGTCACTGACCGTATATTTCTTTGTGTATGACTTAGACACTGCGTTTCCGTAGAGTTTTATTTATAACGTCAATAAAACATTCAGGTTCGGGGAAATTTTACGCCGTCCACTGAATATTTAAAAAGATGTTTTTACCCTAACTATTTCATTTGGAATAGTTATAAGAGTTGCATTATATATAGAAGAACCATACATTGTCTCGAAATATAAATTTAAGCTGTACTCAGCTCGAAACAGTTAGAAATGCTCGCTACAGCTTTGCTTTATATCTGTTACTTAGCCTTGTACAAGTAACATTTATATTTCGAGACGATTTATTGTTATTCTATATATAAACATCTTTCTTTTTCTATATTTAAGTCCATGGCAATTGGGGAGAATGGTCTTCCTGGAATATCTGCAGTGCAACATGTAATAGTGGAATACAAGAAAGGACTCGTGCTTGTGACAATCCAACACCATCCGATGGAGGACGTTGTTGCCATGAACGATCGATAGAAAGTCGTCTTTGTAACACAATTGATTGCAAAAGTAATTTCTTACATATATCTTGCCGTAGCGTATGATTCATATCTGAGATACTTATCCATTTATATTCTCTCCTATGATATAACTGCATGGAAAAAGGATGTGGCATCCACACTCACCAATTTAATTATTTTTAAGTGAAGTACAACAACTAACATTGAAAAAATCCTGAACCCAGAAGAACTGCATGTATAGCAGAGACGAAAAGGTTATAAGTTGGAAAAAAAAATATCATTTAAATTATAGTTAATTTCAATAAAATTGGATTAACAATACAATTCATACCATATTATTTTCTTAAATGAATGCGATAGATGAAAACAAAGGCAAAAATAATAAACCACTATTCAAAGTTCAAACGTCCTCGGAGTTACTGAAAAACACTTTATCGCAAATCACAACTTATAATAAATCGTATTTCCCCAGACAAAACATAATGTGTCGTGTAGTACACATCGAACGGATTCAGTGTTAAAACGTCCGAAAAATACCAATAAACACAGCTCTTTTTTATATCAAAATATAAGTTAATATAGTATCCACAGGATGTCCGATCATAAGGTTACAAAACTAAACATATACAAGAAAATTTATCTTTGTATAGTTATTTTTTTAGATTTTAAGAATAGAATTAATGTGAGTACCGATAAAAACAATATCGAAAGATTTACTACTGTGATAAAAAAATACAATAGGTTTTTGCAGTGGATCAATTGTTTTTTCATATATTATTTCTGACATGTCTAAACCTATCGGATTTTGTTTAACTTGAATTTACTATTTAAGTAAGTGGAAACTGGGGCGAGTGGTCCGTTTGGAGTCGTTGTAGTATTTCCTGTGGCCTAGGACATATAACAAGGAGGCGACAATGTGGCAGCCCAATTCCTTCTGCAGGAGGCAGAGATTGTAATGGGCAAAATTTTGAATGGCTATGGTGCAAATTAGCTGTGTGTCCAGGTAGATACAATTTATCTAGACACGTATCATTTAAGTCGTTGGTTTTTTATAATGTCTTTGTGTCAGATATTCAGAATTCTCTTGTATTACCTATTACCTAATGTTGTCCGCCTACCCATTTATTTTTCTCATTCTTTTCATTCTCCTCCGAGATTTATAGTTTTACAAGACATTTGGAAAATCTTAATAAAGTCATTTTTAATTTTATGATAAATGAAATAAAACGATGTCATAATCTAGACATATAATAATTTCCTGCGTATTTTAAATGGATAAATCACTAAAAACAAAGACTTTCATTTTGCTTTTCGGTTTTTAATTCAGTTCTTTATATGGTACTAATGTTGAACAGTCTTTTGATAAAATACGTTGTTTCGAAATAGAACAACTGATATCCTTGATGCTTTTATGTTCGGTGACTTAACATGTTAGACACTAACCGTGGATTAATAATTATTTGTTGCATACCAATGTTTGTTGATTTCGTGGGTAGAGGGAAACCCCGTGAAAATACAAATCATTTACATATCTGGCTTTAAACTGTTTGGGTTCATCGTATTCATATGGGAGGACGGTGATACATAAACGTGTCTCGGACGTATAAAACTAATAAAATGTTATCTGTATTTAGTGTTATAACGCCATATTTTCTATCATATTAAATTGTAACATATATCCATGTTTTAAAGCGTCTTAGAGAATACGCAACATATACTTCTCAAACAGTTTTACAGTTGATTGGATATTATTGATCATTTTTCAGCACTAACCAGTCAACGTTCTAGTGATACGCAGAGTGGCGTTTATGACAGTATTAATATTGGTGATCGTACTAATACTTAGATGAATTGCAATAATTAGGACATATATGAGAATCGGAAATAATAGCGAAATAATAAAACTTAAGATATTTTATGTTGTTTTTTTCTTCATTATTAGTATTAAATTTTAATTTCCGTTGTTTAAAGGTAAATACTGTACAATTTTTTTAAAAGTGCCAATTTAACAAAGACTAATAGGGGAAAATCAATGGTGGTACTACACCTATTTATCACTGTTTAGCCATCTGAATCCGTTTATTACCAGTATGTCTGTATTGTATCTGTTTAATTCCGCCTCCACATCTGCAGTCAGTTTTACCCGTGCTATACATAGTTCCTACATTCCAACTGTCTAAAAGTATATTTACTTTTGCTGTACACATGGATGTCAGCTTGTGGACCTCCCGTGGGCTTTCGTCCACCAGCGTCATTTCCAGCAAACCATGTTGCACAGCAGAGGTGTTATCCTCATGCTGGTTTTCTAATGTATCTTGGTTTTCCATAACGGTCATTTATGGAACGCCTCAGCTGCCTTATGATAACACTATCTATATCATTAAGGCTAAAGATATATCATGAAGAAAATGTTCTATACTATAACGGCATTTGACTATAATACTCTGTCAATTTGCTATATCACTAAAGTAAATGTATATACTATAACGGCATTTGACTATAATACTCAGCTCGAAACAGTTAGAAATGCTCGCTACAGCTTTGCTTTATATCTGTTACTTAGCCTTGTACAAGTAACATTTATATTTCGAGACGATTTATTGTTATTCTATATATAAACATCTTTCTTTTTCTATATTTAAGTCCATGGCAATTGGGGAGAATGGTCTTCCTGGAATATCTGCAGTGCAACATGTAATAGTGGAATACAAGAAAGGACTCGTGCTTGTGACAATCCAACACCATCCGATGGAGGACGTTGTTGCCATGAACGATCGATAGAAAGTCGTCTTTGTAACACAACTGATTGCAAAAGTAATTTCTTACATATATCTTGCCGTAGCGTATGATTCATATCTGAGATACTTATCCATTTATATTCTCTCCTATGATATAACTGCATGGAAAAAGGATGTGGCATCCACACTCACCAATTTAATTATTTTTAAGTGAAGTACAACAACTAACATTGAAAAAATCCTGAACCCAGAAGAACTGCATGTATAGCAGAGACGAAAAGGTTATAAGTTGGAAAAAAAAAGTATCATTTAAATTATAGTTAATTTCAATAAAATTGGATTAACAATAAAATTCATACCATATGATTTTCTTAAATGAATGCGATAGATGAAAACAAAGGCAAAAATAATAAACCACTGTTCAAAGTTCAAACGTCCTCGGAGTTACTGAAAAACACTTTATCGCAAATCACAACTTATAATAAATCGTATTTCCCCAGACAAAACATAATGTGTCGTGTAGTACACATCGAACGGATTCAGTGTTAAAACGTCCGAAAAATACCAATAAACACAGCTCTTTTTTATATCAAAATATAAGTTAATATAGTATCCACAGGATGTCCGATCATAAGGTTACAAAACTAAACATATACAAGAAAATTTATCTTTGTATAGTTATTTTTTTAGATTTTAAGAATAGAATTAATGTGAGTACCGATAAAAACAATATCGAAAGATTTACTACTGTGATAAAAAAATACAATAGGTTTTTGCAGTGGATCAATTGTTTTTTCATATATTATTTCTGCCATGTCTAAACCTATCGGATTTTGTTTAACTTGAATTTACTATTTAAGTAAGTGGAAACTGGGGCGAGTGGTCCGTTTGGAGTCGTTGTAGTATTTCCTGTGGCCTAGGACATATAACAAGGAGGCGACAATGTGACAGCCCAATTCCTTCTGCAGGAGGCAGAGATTGTAATGGGCAAAATTTTGAATGGCTATGGTGCAAATTAGCTGTGTGTCCAAGTAGATACAATTTATCTAGACACGTATCATTTAAGTCGTTGGTTTTTTATAATGTCTTTGTGTCAGATATTCAGAATTCTCTTGTATTACCTATTACCTAATGTTGTCGGCCTACCCATTTATTTTTCTCATTCTTTTCATTCTCCTCCGAGATTTATAGTTTTACAAGACATTTGGAAAATCTTAATAAAGTCATTTTTAATTTTATGATAAATGAAATAAAACGATGTCATAATCTAGACAGAGAATAATTTCCTGCGTATTTTAAATGGATAAATCACTAAAAACAAAGACTTTCATTTTGCTTTTCGGTTTTTAATTCAGTTCTTTATATGGTACTAATGTTGAACAGTCTTTTGATAAAATACGTTGTTTCGAAATAGAACAACTGATATCCTTGATGCTTTTATGTTCGGTGACTTAACATGTTAGACACTAACCGTGGATTAATAATTATTTGTTGCATACCAATGTTTGTTGATTTCGTGGGTAGAGGGAAACCCCGTGAAAATACAAATCATTTACATATCTGGCTTTAAACTGTTTGGGTTCATCGTATTCATATGGGAGGACGGTGATACATAAACGTGTCTCGGACGTATAAAACTAATAAAATGTTATCTGTATTTAGTGTTATAACGCCATATTTTCTATCATATTAAATTGTAACATATATCCATGTTTTAAAGCGTCTTAGAGAATACGCAACATATACTTCTCAAACAGTTTTACAGTTGATTGCATATTATTGATCATTTTTCAGCACTAACCAGTCAACGTTCTAGTGATACGCAGAGTGGCGTTTATGACAGTATTAATATTGGTGATCGTACTAATACTTAGATGAATTGCAATAATTAGGACATATATGAGAATCGGAAATAATAGCGAAATAATAAAACTTAAGATATTTTATGTTGTTTTTTTCTTCATTATTAGTATTAAATTTTAATTTCCGTTGTTTACAGTTACATGTTATTACACTCTAATAACACATACTTACACAGTTTTAATTCATAGTTTTTATATTAGTTATTATTCAGTCTGAACTAGCTGCCAGTAACTGCGAGTACTCACATATCTCTATCGTGTTTTGTTTGTGTATTTATACCATAGTACGTCTGGTCTGTTTTTTTTTTGTTAGGAGTTTTCTCCATTGTATCGATAATTAGCTTGTTTTCTCTTATTTTGTATTGTTACATCACTGTACCACTTTAGGGGAGGCTAGACACCAACGAACAGATTTAACCCCGCCACATTATAATGTGCCTGTTTGAAGTCCGAAGCTTACAACTCAGTGCTTGTTCGTGGTTTATAAGTGTTTATTTATGTTTTTCGTGAATTGTTTTATTGACAAATAAGACCGTAAGTTTGCTCAATTTTATAGTTTTATATTTTTCATTTCCAGGTGTTGTAAACATAAATCTGTGTTATGTTATGCTAAATGCCGTACGGTTGCCTTTAATTGCTAACATATAATTCATTTAAGGTTCGGTGAACAGCTTTCCTATTAGAAACCAAACCACATTATCTTATTCTAATTTTGTGTTTATATGCAATGAATTGATAGAAAGGCAAACATTACTAGCGATATTAAATATTTCTTTCAAGACGACTACCGCATACGTTTTCCAAACAAAACCGAAATATTTGGTTTAGAAATACATATTCTAAAGATAAAATTAAAGAGACCAAAGTGATATTCAAACGAATAGGTCGATGACAAACTAACTAAGCATAAGCCATTAGACCAAGCACAACATAAAAAAAAATAGAAATAAGAAAATCTGGTATGAGAGCTTATGAGAAAACTTATGTGAATACCCAAGTTGGCATAGAATGTATAGTTATACGTTTGTAGTTATCGCAACATGTTTGATTTCCTTTTTTTTTACTTTTCAACAATGAGACCTTTAGTCTACTCCTTTGGTATTTCATCTCCAATCCATATCATATTGTCAAGCTTAATCAAATATTGAGTGATTTTTATGGTATCTGCTTTAAGTATCTCAGCTGTTATGTAATTTATGCCTCCTGACTTCCCATTTTTAGCTCACTTGGCCCGCAGCGCCAAGTGAGCTTTTTCATCACTTGACATCCGTCGTCCGTCGTCGTCGTCCGTAGTCGTTAACTTTTACAAAAATCTTTTCCTCTGAAACCATTAGGCCAAATTTAACCAAACTTGGCCACAATCATCATTGGGATTACTAGTGACCCGGCCAAACTACCAAGATGGCCACCATGGCTAAAATTAGAACATTGGGGTAAAATGTAGATTTTGGCTTATATATCTGAAACCAAAGCATTTAGAGCAAATCTGACATGGGTAAAATTGTTGATCAGGTCGATATCTATCTGCCCTGAAATTTTCAGATGAATCGGACAACCTGTTGCTGCTCCCGAATTGGTATTATTAATGAAATTTTGCCGTTTTTGGTTATTATCTTTAATATTATTATAGATATAGATAAACATGAATAATGTTCAGCAAAGTCAGATCAACAAATAAGTCAGCTTGACCAAAATGGTCAGTTGACTCCTAAGGAGTTATTGCCCTTTATAGTCAATATTAAAAAATCTTCCCCTCTGAAACTATTGAGAAAAAAATCACCAAACTTGTCCACATTCATCATTGGGGTATCTTGTTTAAAAAATGTGTCTGATGACCCCGCCTGCAAACCAAGATAGCCCATATGGCTAAAAATAGTACATAGGGTAAAATGCAGTTTTTGCTCATATCTCTGACACCAAAGCATTTAGAGCAAATCTGACGAGGATAACATTGATCATAAGGTCAAGATTTATCTATCCTGAAATTCACAGACCAAGCAAGCAACCCGTTGTTGGGTTGCTAAATTTGTACCCCTGAAGTGGTAATTTTAAGAAAAATTTGCAGCTTTTGGTTATTATCTTCAATATTATTATAGATATAAATAAACTATAAACAGCAATAATGTACAACAAAGTAAGACCTACAAATAAGTCAACATGATCAAAATGGTAAATTGACTCAGTAAGGAGTTATTGCCCTTTATAGTCAGTTTTTGACAATTTTCATAAATTTTGTAAACAAATTTTTTACAAATATTTTCCTCTGTAACTACTGGGCCAAGTTCATCATAGATAGAGAGAATTTTAAGCAGCAAACATTTTCAGTAAAATAAGATCTACAAACACATCATCGTCACCAAAACATAATTTTGTCATGAATCCATCTGTGTCCTTTGCTTAACATGCACATATACCTAAGTGAGCGACACAGGCTCTTTAGAGCTTCTAGTTCAATCTTTCAAGGCTTTTGTAATTACCTCTTTCCTGATCGGACCAGTGTCTATCTCTCTTTTTCCTCGATTCAATAGTTTAAATTAATGTAAAGTGATTTTTCCTGTTCAGGTCTGTTCAATACTTATTGAAAGTGTTCTTACAATCTTTTAAGTTTGTCTTTATGGTTAGATAAGAGATTTACAGACTGGTCTTTGGTTTTTATTGCCAATTATTCTTTTAACTTCATATACTGTTTTCCTCATACAGTCGCATACTGATTTGTCTGCTTCTTCAATTTCGTTGTATCTCCATTTCCTATTGCCATTTCTCATACTTATCTTAAACTTCTTGTCTATTTTACTTAATTTGACATTTTAACTGTTCTGAACGCGTTCTGATCTACTGTAGTTAATTCTTCCTTAAACTGTCTTCTCTCATCTACAAGTGTCCATGACTCGTTGGATATCCAGGGCTTATGTCCACGCTCTTTGAAACCTCTGCTATTATCTGCTATTATGTTATTCATTCTCAGAATGTTTCTAATACCTCTTATTTGTCTAAGAGTTGGAACGTGTTCTTTACCTCAATTGAAAATGCCTTTCTTCTAAATGATTTGCAGTTTAGTTGTATCAAATCTCTTCCTTGTAGTATCTACTACTATATTGTGTTTAATTTGCAAATGAGGTGTTCGTGATCGCTGCTATTGTCTGCTCCTTTCATTACCCTTGTGTCCAGTATTGAAGTTATTTCTTGTCTAGTACAAGCTTTCCACTGTCTAGCCATCTGACTCCGTTTATGTCTGTATTGTGTCTGTCCATATCCGCCTCCCATGGGCTTTCGTCCACCAGCGTCATTCCCAGCAAACTATGTTGCACAGCAGAGGTGTTATCCTCATGCTGGTTTCCTAATGTATCTTGGTTTTCCATAATGGTCATTTATTATACTCTGCCTGGTGATTAGCCAAACGAGAAACCTACTTTACCTGTAGGATAGAGTTTTGTTGTCTAGGTATTCCTGTCTTTAGACGATTGCCTGACGCGCTCCATCTTCATGGCTTTTGTTGCTAAGTCTGCTCCCATAACCTTTAATTTTCCCAAATCCAACCAACAGGTATGATATACCCATGACTTGGTACATGACATTTTACGAAAAAAAATGCCGTAAACCTTTTTTTAGCCAAATATCCAACTGAAAACTATCGTTCAAGTGTATAGAGTACGGGACAGAAATACAGTGCCAACAAACGCCAGAACACTCAGCACGGAGAAACGTATAAATACATAATACAGAAGGAAATTACAATTTGTAAACCAAAGAATTACGACCGACATCTCCTTAAGTGACAGCACATGAAACCACAAAAAGTGACGCGTTTTTATGACGTTTATTTAATTTTGAAATTCATACAAGTGACGAAAGGTACCTAAGGGACCCCCTGAGTTAAAACAATCTTGCAGATAAAGGACAATACATGTTTTATAATTAAACTGCATGTCATGTTATATTTATTCAATGATGATTATAGATCATATATATACAATCTGTTGCATATAAATAGTAATGCAAACATTAATAAAAGTTGATTTCTGACAAAACTTTCAACATTGTTCCTTTTAAAAAAAAATGTGTGTCTGACAAATAAAAACTTGAAATTATAGATGTTAAAGTTAAGATCTTCTAAAATGTATTCTATAAATAAAAAAAATAAAAAATGCAAATATCAATAAGAACATTACTAAAACTTTTGTTAGAAATCACCATTTTTTTTTTTAACTTATCTTTTATCATGATAAAAAAAACCAAGGCTTTATGAACAATTATATGTTATCAAAATCTTTTCCGCATGATATATAATTTGTGAATAGAGTAGGACAGTGTTACTTGGATACCAGTACTATTAATTCAATCATTGAACTTGAACTCGGTACTCAGGTTTTCAACATCATTCGATTTTTCAAAATTTACATATAAAAAAGAAGATGTGGTATGATTGCCAACGAACCTCAGCAAAACTAAGGAAATGTCACATGTGCTCCTGAAGTACAAGAAGATCTAGCTTCGGCTGCACATTTGTGTTAAAAAATAAATATAGAGATATGTGTCACAGGGATGATCATGATATTGTGTGACATCTTTGCATGATGTTTTGTCATGCATTAGAAGATGTATAAATGTATGAATGACAAACGAATATGACAAGTCAGAAGGTTTAACTTTTTTGTTAAAAAACATTTTCAAAGAAAGTCAATATATATTCGTATTGTAGTTTGTTTTGCATTTGTAATGTTCATGTAGATTCAATATCAATCCTATAACACAAACAAAACAATTCATTTTATTGGTAGAATAATGTCTTATTGATTTTGTAGCTAGTGTATTTTGAATCTCTATAATAAAAAAAATATGTTTATTAAGATAGTAAATGCTACACATACATCTGTATCACACTATTCCTGTTTGCACGGCCTACCTTTAAGTACAGTTCAAATGACATTCCAGATTTGATTAGTGTGTCTTCGTTTCTGTATCTCAACGAGGAAGTCTATATTCAGTAACACCTGATTTTTATTTTTTGCGCTTTCAAAACGTAAGTTTATACATAATGTTGGAAACATATTAGTTTTAAAATTATGATCATTGTTATATGTTATATATGTTATATAGCTAGAAAGTAGCTACCGGTAAATGTTAACTGCAAAAAAACTAAAATCCTTTATCAATTAGATACAGGAAATGAAAATATTTTGAATTTTTTTATCATAAAAATGGTTAAGCTTATATTCAAGTTTCACTAAATTCCAAGAAGGGTTTCCACAAATAACCATGACTGATTTTCAAAATGATCATCATGTAAAAATAAAGAGATGTGCTAAGATTGCCCATGAAAACTATCTGTATGAACAATGACAGTTCAGTGGTTTGCTTTCAACCTTTAGCAAAAATGATTACCATATATATTGTAATAAGCTATTAATAAAAGCCCCACATTGTAAAATGTTAAACAATTAAGAAGTAAAAAACAGCGTCCTGATTTTTATAAGTTCGAAGAAAAAAATTGAGTCGTATTATGGTATGATGTCGTCGTTAGCGATGTATGTCGACACATGGTTTCCGGATAATTACATAGTTTAAGCGAATGGATATCCATGAAATTTACTACAAGGTTCAATACCAAAAAGGAAGGTTGGGATTGATTTTCGGGGTAATGGTACCAACAGTTTAGAAATTAGGGGCCAAAAACAAGCATGTTTGTAGTTTCCGGACAATCATTAACTTGTGTGTCGGTGTACTGATCTCTCTGAAATTGTTCTTCAAGGTTCAATATCACAAAGGGAAGGCTGGAATTGTTTTAAGGGGTAATTGCCTAAAACGTTCAGGAAATAGGGGTCAAAAACAAGCATTTTTCTAATTTCCAGACAATAACCTGTGTTTAAGTGTATGGATTTCTTTAAAATTGTACTGCAAGGTACCATACCACAAAGGAAAAGGCTGGGATTAAGTTTTAGGGTAATAACTGAAAGGGGGTTAAAAAAAACTGGGGGGGGGGGATTTTTTTATCCATAATTTTGATCACAATCCAAATACAGACAGTCTATGAAGCTTGAATATTGTGTCCAAACATGCACCACTGGTCAGTCGAATAAGGCTGTGCTCTGCGCATCATTTTCTTAATCATATTAATCTGACATGTTAAAGTTTGTACATTATGAAGTTACTGTTGATTTTGTGTATTTCAGATTATTATTGAAAAAAGAGCACTTTGAAGTACTAGGAGAATTTGGAAACATCTTGGTGAAATAGTCTGACTGAATATGACAGAACATCAAAAGAAATGACGAAAAATTACACATCTTATCAAAATACTAGAAACTATTAGCTACTTGCAATTTTCACTGGTTTTGAGCTCAGTAACAGTCTGACAAGGACAGAATTTAATGAACATGATTCATCTACATTCATCTATCTTATGATGTCTCTTGATAAATATTAAAACATATTGACTGTAAAATAATTACCAGCTCACCAATTATGTCTGTTGTTCACAAAATTTGTTATTTGGAAATATCTGTTGAATGTTTTGAAATTAAAATGTGTTAACTTAAATGATTGAAGAATTGAAGTCTTTAAATGATACAAAAGCAAGGATACATGGAACAATTGCAATTGAGACAACTACTAACCCTGCATAGTAGGGCACTGATGTAAACAAGTACAAGTCACCTGAAGTCTTCAACAATGAGCAAAATCCTTAACTGAAAGATCGTTATACATGGGCTTATTAAGTCCCAAGATAATGGTATCTACATCCTTTGCTTTCAAATTTTTGTTTGTATGTTTCTGATGAAGGTTAATTAAAATAAGCCCAGCACACTTAATTTGTGAACTGTTTTTTTTTATTTCAAAAGAGAAAGCTAATGAAAAATTTAAGCAAATAACAAAAAAAAAGGAAATCCATTTAATATGGCTGACAGCAACCAAACACGACCAGTGGACATAATGAACATGTTTTTGAGTGCTCAAACTGCACCATAACATTAGACACAAAAACATCTTATATAATACTGGATTACAAAAATGTGTTTTTCTTTTAAATCATCTGCTCTCCTCTGGTGTTTAAAAATTGTACAGATTTGGTGTCACGATATCTCAGTAGCATGGGTTCGAATCCCGGCGAGGGAAGAACAAAAAATTTGCGAAAGAAAATTTACAGATCTAACATTGTTGGGTTGATGTTTAGACGAGTTGCATGTACATGTACAATATATACAAAAAGTTAGCTGCTATTGAGACAAAGGCAAAAATCATAGTGCAACAAAACATGTTGATTACAGACATTATTACAAAAAACTAAATAACACTTACCACTACTAAAGGATTAGGAACTTTCAGGAACGAATTGAAGCTACTGTCCAGGTTATGTTAAACAAATTTTCACCTCCAACTGCTCTGTTCAGTGAAGAGTTTTTACCATTGAAATGAAATGTGAACACATTCCAATATTTTGGGAAACGTGGCATTTATACCTATATCCAAGGGTACCTATATCTGGTGGTGATGATACACAGTGATAATTAACGATTTTTTTCTTCTTTTTATTTAATTTTAAAAAAAAATGGGATTTGAACTTTTTTGTTAATTTTGTATTATTAATTTTTAAGGAAAAACAAATTTTAAATATTTAATTTTTTTTTAATTTTTGAAAAATTAGAATTTTTTGTAATATTTTGCATTTATAATTTTTTTCACTTTAAAAAAGTTAACTTTAGTTGCCTTCGTCCATGCATGCATGGAATAAGTCTGTTATGTTAGTCCATGCAAGCATGGACTAAGTTAGCGTTGGTTGCCTACGTCCATGCATGGACTAAGTTAGCGTTAGTTGCCTTCTTCCATGCATGCATGTACTAAGTCTGTTGTGTTAGTCCATGCCAGCATGGACTAAGTCTGTTGTCTTAGTCCATGCATGCATGTACTAAGTTAGCGTTAGTTGCCTTCGTTCATGCATGCATGGACTAAGTGATGTGTTAGTCCATGCAATTAACCCCGCCACATTATTTATGTATGTGCCTGTCCCAAGTCAGGAGCCTGTAATTCAGTGGTTATCGTTTGTTTATGTGTTACATATTTGTTTTTCGTTCATTTTTTTTACATAAATAAGGCCGTTAGTTTTCTCGTTTGAATTGTTTTACATTGTCTTAGCCTTTTATAGCTGACTATGCGGTATGGACTTTGCTCATTGTTGAAGGCCGTACGGTGACCTATAGTTGTTAATGTCTGTGTCATTTTGGTCTTTTGTGGATAGTTGTCTCATTGGCAATCATACCACATCTTCTTTTTTATAAGCATGGACTAAGTAACGTTAGTTACCTTCGTCCATGCATGCATGGAGTAAGCTTAGTTCCTAAGTTTTCATGTTTACATATCATGAAAATGTTTAGTCATACTATCAAGTGTTTGCAATTTATTTCTTAAGGTAAGTTTTAATGCACAATATGTCTTTAAATCATAATTAATCGGTTGAATATGAAAAAATCAACTAAACAGAAAAAAAAGGTAATTACATCAAATTAAAAAAATAATTGAACTAACACCATGAAATTAAGAGGTAAGAAGAAACGGAGGTTTTCTAAACTTGATGTTGATTTCCAGTTTTATTTAATACCTTGTTTGTAGCAAAAGAGAAGAATAATTGTAGTCTTAGGCCAGAAACACGAAAATAATTGAATTTAACAGAAAGGAAACAAATATCGGACTTTGGAAAATGGGAGAGGGATTTTAATACCTTTTACAAAAAAATCATTCTTCAACAGTTCACAAGCTGTATATACCCGCGATCTCGCGGGTGTGTTCTAGTTTCAATAATATCTACACGTGTAAATCCCATATACTTTAAATCAGTTAAACAATATGTACTTAATGGGCTTTATCTACACATTGCTCATGTCAAACTTTACATGCACTTGAGAGAAAACGAGCGTAACTGTGCGTATTGTCGTGTGTTTTTATTCTACATTGGCTAGAGGTACAGGGGAAGATTGAAATCTCACAAATCATGATTAACCCAGCAGCAGTTTTGCGCATTTCCCAAGTCTGGAGCCTCTGGCTTTTGTAAGTCTGGTATTATGTTTTAGTTTTCGTTCATTTATATGTTTTGGAGTTTAGTTTGACATCCATTTTCACTGAACAATTACACATGTTTATCTAGGAGCTATTTGCGTCCCAACCATGGGTTCGGGATTTACTCGCTGCGTTGAATACCAATTAGTGGCCTTTAGTTGATCTTTGGTCTGCTTTTTTTTTTGTCTTATTGACATATTCCACATTTCCATTCTCAATGTTGCTGGTAATATGTTGTACTTTCTATACGATTCTTGTGGAAAAAAAGATTGGTTACAGCAATTCAGTGTCTATACCATACAATTCTCTGATTTATTAAACACAAAAAACTTTTCCATCTATGCTATGCTTCAAGTCTTGAAAAAAAACCGACATATTATCATAGTCTATGATATATAAGATAAAAATCGCCCATAATATTTTTACACACATGTACAGCAAGCATTTGAAAAAATTAAAATGCAGTCGACTGGTGGGTTCAGACTTATCATAGACTAGTGACGTTTTTAACTAGTGTTAATTCAATCAGACTATACTACTACAAGTTGCACATACATGTGTAGATAAAAGTGTTCATCAATCGTTAGTATACATCAACGTAATCAACGCATAGCCTGTCCTATCTATACCGAGCCTTATAAGTTTTCAAATATTTTTAAGCATTAGAACAATAAACTCATCATAGATACAAGGACTAAATTTTGTATATACGCCAGACGCACGTTTCGTCTACAAAAGACTCATAAGTGACGCTCGAATCCAAAAAATGTAAAAAGGCCAAATAAAGTACGAAGTTGAAGAGCATTGAGGACCAAAATTCCTAAAAGTTTTGCCAAATCCAGCTACGTTAATCTATGCCTGAGGTAGAAAAGCCTTAGTATTTCAAAAATTCAAAATGTTGTAAACAGTTAATTTATACCCTCGGGAAATAAATCTCCACCAGCAGTGGCATTGACCCAGTGGTTGTAAATAAACTCTTCATAGATACCAGGACTAAATTTTGTACCTACGCCAGACGCGTGTTTCGTCTACAAAAGACTCGTCAGTGACGCTCGAATCCAAACAATTTTTTCTGTCTTCCTGAAGCTATCGCAAAATGGTGCAATATAAATTATACAGGATAAAATGAAAATTCAAAAACTTTAATCTAAAAAAGCTAGATACAAGTTTTCATAAAATGTGGAGCAATTTAGCTTTAAATATGTAAAAAAAAAACAAATGAATCCCCATATCCATTATTTTTTGTGGAGTAAATTTTTTTATTATTTTTCATATGAATATATATTATTAAATTAGTCAAAATTCGATAAAGCGTTTTCCAGATTTCTTAAGTTCCCCCAAAAAACAAGTAATACACATCGATTTATGAGTTTCGATCAGAGGTATACTACTATTGTCTTTATTTATTACACATTAAATTCTCTAGGAAACATATGTTCAATACTAAAAACTGTAGCCATATTTTTAAAAGTCCTGTGCATTGTTTAACAACAAAAATACGGTTACTTGTTATTTCTCATTGTGATTTGTGGCTAATAATACTTTTGAAGTTGAGTTATCGCATATATTTTGTTATTGACTTTGGTGCTGAAAGATAGATTCTCGCCACCGAGAGATAAATTTCTCTATAATTTTATAGACACTGCATTTAGCTGCGGTCTATGCTTACCAATAAACTAAAAATTTAGAACAATGAAACAAATTTGACACTAATCTTTATTATAAGATGTGTTGCGTCATTTGTGTTGTTAAGTATATTACAAAAAGGATATAAAAAGATGTTTAAATATGTCGACCTATATGTCCCTTTTGACTATTTAGTATTTCAAACGTGCTTTTTCATTGTGAAATTCAATATGATACACATAAAAGATAAACCAAACACGCAATACATGTGTATCGTTTCATGACCGAAGTAGTATCAGTTTCCCTTTTGAAATATCTGGTAAAACCTGTATATATCTATTATAGACAAATGCATTGCGCTAACACGGAAGTTCTTTTTCTAAGTCACTGATGAATAATAACTAGTTCAGTATTCTTTTGGTTTTGCATAGATACAAATGACATTAAATGTTACAGTATTAGTTTACTTCATTTGTTGTAACACGAAAGGTAGATCGTTCAAATATTAAAACAAACTGTATTTTATTTTGATTTCTTTGTGTTCATATATCTTCTATAATATTTGGTTTTCAATATTTCTAAATCAATATATGTATGAATGAGACAACAGATAGATAAGTGTATATCTTAAAAGTACTGACGTTTGATTAGGTACACCGATGAAACTTTTTAATCACTTGACGTTATCTTGTTTATGGTTTGATGAATGCCTAACCCACCAGTTGATCACATTTGCAGTAAACTTTGCGACCAAACCAGACACATTTTCAATTTAAACCAATTACTATTTTATGGTTTGTTGTAAATGATTCTGCATCATTTCAAAAATATATATTTATTCATTTGTATAAAAAGGTCAGTCAACATAACGAAACGTTGCATCTTTCGAGTGATCCAAGGTACATTTGTAATGGTCCGACTGTGTTTATTGTTATCGTAAATTTTGATAAACCTATCGACAGGACTACAATTATACAAAACAAACAGACTTAGTTCTTTTATAAAAAAAATTCAAATGAATTCGAAATCGATATTAACACATTAAACAGTAAATATGTCCTAGGCACTTTTCTTTATTTGCCTTCAGCAGGAACTCTCAGTCAGTTTGTTTGCACGAACAGTCAACTTTGATGTAGAAGTCGGATTTTTTTTTTAATTTATCGTTGAACCTAAGGGGGTAGGCCTTGGTAACACCAAAATGTTCCTCTCGTTTAATTTTTCTTATATTTACATCATTGAAAAGGTAGGGATCCATGCGTCATCTGCCAAAGTCTTAAGGAAATTGACCGTTTCATTTTATGTTAAGGATAATTGAATATGACCAGTTTTTGGGGTACCCTAAAAAACGGTCGAAAACACAAGTAGGCAAAACTCATTAAATGTTTTTGCACATGTTGTCATTAGAAATACCACTAACTGTTAAATTGCATAGAAGAAACATATCTTAAAGTAAATCTGAAACATCATGGGAATACAAATAGGCTGAATGTAAAAAAAAAACCCGGTTTTTAACAATTGATACGGCGAATAGTCTGGCCAGCTCAGATAACATTTATTTTTTCAAATTTAGCCAGAAAAATTTTTTGTCCTTTAATTCCTGCAAAAAAATATTTAAACAAAATTGTATCGAATTTAAACGTTCGAAATTGTTTTTTTTTTCAACAAGTTGGCTTACAAGGCACACAAAAAAAGTAGAATTTTGGGACAAAAAAAAATCATTTTCCCCTTACAAAACCTCCTACAGACTGTCTTTGCATTCTTTAAATGTGTAATGGTCAAAGGAGTACTGTCCCTATAATAATTGTAATTAATTTTATAAGGAAAAACAGTAATATTCAGTATGGGACGAGAATCGTAATGGGACGAGTTTCACTCCCCAAGACTACAAAATGCACCTGTCATCAATAGCAGACGCTATCAGAATTCAGTATTTTGACAGTCTGTCACTATTTAAGTACTTCTTTGTGTTAATGTAGACTATCTTTTAGCGTAAGCTTGTTCTAGGATTGATGTTCAGATCATATCTTCTAGAATATAGCCTTTTATATAGGAAAAAAACACAAACAGTAAATACAAACTCAGTATCAATGACGTAGCAATAAAACTATATGACTTCAATATTTAATTCATATGACTGTTCAAATCGAATTTCCCAAAACTTCCAAGGTGTTTTGCTATAATGATGCCACATGGTCCTTTAGTCAGTAAAGTTGCTCCAGAACTCATCAGACTCAGTTCATTGGTGTTTTTTTTTAAGCATTTCATGTATGAATGGAAATGTTCTACCTTTTTATCCACATTATTATAAAAAAATTGTTCTTTAGTTCAATGTTTGGTGCTTTCAAACATGTACAGCTTACTGGATCTTTCTGCATCATTCTCATAGCCAAATGTAAACAACACGAATGTACATGTTTGATCTCTGTTTAATTTACTGCTATGTTAAAACGCACTAATGACATTTAATACATGTGCAAGGGTTGTCTCCCATATACCAGGTCTACCCCCTGAAAGTTATATTTTGTTAATGTTTTGACTTGACCCACCTGATCGGGATTCATATTACTGAAAATATACATACCATTTTTTTTTATTTTGAGAATATCCTTTCTTTACCCCCGTTTATTATGGGTATTTGTTGCTTGGGCTATACTATAGCTATATTGTGTTTGGAAACATTGTTTCACCTTTTTTGAAAGCATTGTCAAATTATCTTCGTTTCATGAGTTAGTATATATATATTCGGTCATAGCGTTTTCGTTTTGTGACGATTATTGTGCAGCCACATTTAAAATGTCTTTCAATTGCCTTTTCACCGTATAGGTGCATTTATTTTTCTTTCAAAATCTAACAAGGAAGTTCAAGCTTTGTGAAAGTAGAGTATCGATAGGTTTAGAAAGAGATTTTAAACATAAACGTATAGACATATTGTGTTCATGAATGAAGAGGCTAAGTAAGTGTTTGATTTATTTTATATCGTTATGTAGAATAATAACTATATTCAACTCATATGTAATATGTAACTCATATTTATTCATGAACGAATAGACTAAGATAATAATTCTTTAATGAAGATTGCTACATGTAAGGCGTATTTTAAGATGATTTAATTAATTAATTTAGTTTTTTTTTATGCTCGTCTAACCGTGTATATTTGTCGTTTATTTTACTCATATTACCGAATATAGGCGTAAGACCTTCAAATTTGAAGGGTTTAATATAGCAGAAATACAAAAAAAATAGTATTTGAATAATTTCAAATTTCATTTTTGTTCATAACGTCATCGTTTACATTACACCTATTAACGCATGACTTGGTAAAAATAGAGTTTCATGGTTTGTATTAGTGATTAAAATTACAAAATAAATTGCATGTATTGTCGAATCAATTGACACAGATTTCGAAAAATCATGATACATATCACTCGATATGTCTTTCGTCTCAATTGCGTTAGGATCATATACTATTTTGGTATTTGAAATTAGAAATAAAGATTTTGGTGATATAATTCAAATCTGATTTTTCTATAAGATGGATGTAATTGGTAACATGATGATCCCTTAAGGACAAAACGATATGGTAATTCATCAAATACACATAAATAAATCAGTAGTGATCTAGGACAAGTGAGGTGTACATAAAAAAATGTTGTTTTATGTTAGAACTATTTTGAGATCAATATTACACTAAGCGCGTACATGTACATGATGAATATTCTCTCTTGAGGAACATTTGTTATGTTTAAATATTTATACACAATGTCATCATCTTGTCACATTAGAATGAATAAAACTGAATTTGAAATACAGGAAATATGATATACATATTCTGTAATACGGGGTTTTAAATATGGTTTTAATGCTACTTAAGAGTTAGTTTCAATGTTTGACCAAGTGTTTGTATGATCCCCAACACCTTACCAGCAAGGTCACTGCATAGATTATGTGACTCTATTATTTTTTTCTTTCTGAATTGATGTTTAGTAATTAAAACTGTAAACATACATTAGCAAACATCAATACAATATAAAAAGAAGACGTGGTATGATTGCCCGTGAGACAACTCTCCACACGACACCAAACATGACATAGAAATTAAGCCAGTTTACACATCTTATACATTTATGAATAAAGTCTATTAAAATCATAATTAAAATGTATTTCGAAGTCTAAATATATCCCCACCACACACAACGTGTACACGTTGGTATTGTTTTGTTTGAATTTATCAACACACATTTACATAAAAATCATATCAGTGTCATCCGTGTGATTGCGTAAATAAACTTTTCAAATTTAGCACACTCCTACTAAAATATAAATAATTATCGATATTTTTTTATTCAGTATTTGATATAAGCATTGCTACTCAATTCACCTGGATCATCAGTAAAGTCTTATTTTTCCATAGGAATAATTATGCCGCTGTCATCATTTGTACCAATGATGAACATATATCCTATATTTTATCCTCTACTAACTCAATCTATATACAGAATCAGGAATGTAACATGGAAATATTTTGTTTGAATAACCTTCTTACATTAATGTTCTTTTATTTGAAAAACTGCCATTTATTTCCTTTTTAGACGTATTTATAAAGATTAGTATTTATTGTAATCATTAACAGAGAACATGTATACATAAGGGTACCGTACTGTACTGTTTTTTTCAGTTTTAAAAAAAATGAAAATCTCAGTTAAAACACTCAGCAGCAGACATAGTAAAACTCAAATTAAGTAAAGTTTTTGAAAAGGAAAACATTTACAAGTATAAAGTTATGATTTCACAGATTTCATTTAATTAAGGTAATTAGCATAATCACTTTTGCTATGCGTTGTTCGAACCAATAGCTGATATATATTTTTGAACCATAAAATTAGCAAACCATTTGACAAACTAATAAATAAATAAGCGATTATAGATTCGCGATACATAATATACCTGAAATGAATGTACAATCCTTAATATCAACTTAGAAACATTTGTTTTTATGTGATTCAAGTAGAAAGATAAGTAAGATGTAGCAAACTAGACAGCCATTAGCCGTCCCACTAACAAAATAATTAATCTAAAGGTCAATATACTGTTCTTAAATACCTGAGAGACAGATGCTCATTCATGCGTTAAGGTATACATAAACTGTACACTGGCCAACCACTTGCTCCTTTCTTAATCAACGTAATAACAGCAGATGCAAAGAATGAGACTTACAAAAAAACAGACGATAACAATGAAATTAACTGTGCAGTATTGATCGATATTACATGCAAAAAAAAAAAGAAAAAAAAAAAGTTACACAGAAAAGGTTATCAAATACTAGATACAACATTGGTTTTGATCATAATGTAAACAAATATTATGTCTTCAATCAACATAAATTCTCCCGTGGTACATCAACAGTTTTTGTAAAAAAACCGTCATTAACAATGCAGAAGCCAATGGCAGTTAGAAAAAAAATAAACTGTCAAAATTTCTTAATTGAAAAAACGCAATCATTTCAATTATGTAGTATAAGTTGCAAAAAATAGTCATAAATCAATGATTTAGGGATAGCATGGAAGAATTTTAACATTTATTTTACTCATATTCAGAAAATGGATCTAGACAGAGTGTTTCATCAGCATGCAGTTACATGGATAAAGAGTATTAACGTGGTTATATACTTTATGTTTAAATTTGTAATTACCCAAAAGGAAGGTTTGTTCAGTTTAAGTTTATGAAAACTAAAGTTTGAATACTAATGTAACGCTATATCGAATCATAATTTTATGTCATGTTTAGAGGAAAAATTATACAGACGTATGATAGAACAGGAAAATACCAATGTAAAATTTATTCTCATAAAAATGGAAGACTCACTAATAACACTATGATGGAAAACTGGAAACGTAAACAAAATTTAAACAACAGTCTATAGAACTAAACATAGACAACTAAAGACTGGCCATCTCGAACCCAACCAAACACCGGAGTGATCTCAACCATTCTGGTTGCATCTATTAGCAGATTGTACACCCTATTCGGAAGTAATCATACCACTCGTGAAAGTTTGATTGACGTGTATGTTGGAATTTCGATTTCAATAATCAGTGTATTCAAAGGGCATGGCAACTGCCATACAAATCCATTTGTAAACAAGACAGGAATATGATTACCAATGACAAAATAACACATCGCTGATTTTACGATGAGCAAATATAAGTTACCTTCAACCATAAGCAATTATTATACGTTCTAATCAGCTATAAAAGGATTGGTTTGACAAAATGAAAAAACAAAACAACGATACAAAAAATAGAATGTAATGTCTTCAAAGAATGAAGAAAACCACCAGTATACTATTCAAAATGTCGGATACAAAACATTTTACTCACTAACTTCACTTCCCTTATCTAAATCATTCGTTGATTAATCTAGATATCGTAAGACAGCTTGATTGTCGGCTGTCTAACGTGTTGAGGCTAATGTGTCAATCATATTGATATTGACCCAAAATGTTAAAAAAAAAAGATTTGAGCTCCCAAAGGCAACATTTAGTCATTAAAAAAAAATTGATATCATTGTTGTGTACAATTTGGTAACATAGCTCTTTACGGGGTTTAGTATTCATACATTCCTCGATATCACATTTGTTGTGCTTTGAAAATCCTGAATGAAGATAAATCCAGAAAAACGCTTTAGTCTGGTGAAATTTCAAAAAGTAATTTTAATTATAAACTAAAATCATTTTCCTATGCAGGAGAACTACGTCTTGTTGGAGGTGCATGTCAGCTACAGGGACGAATTGAAATTTTTCATTCTGGAATATGGGGAACTGTTTGTGATAACGGGTTTGGTTACAACGATGCTGTTGTTGTATGCAGACAGTTAGGGTCAAGGTATACGTTTATTTTTGGCTATTTTCATACATAGACAGCATATGTTCAAAATTATCCTGTGCCCTGGTTCACATCGGTATTTTAAATTTCAGAGGACCATCCAATGTAGTTTGTTCTCCTAATTAGAACATTATTTAGCAAAAACGCTTAACTATGACTATGGGTGACGAAATTGCAATAGATTAAACGACATCGAACTTGTCTGACACGAATCATAGTTATACATAAACCTAAACAAAAGTGCATCAAATGTAACTTACATATACCCCATGATTCCTTGGTTACAAGCAAAATATGTTTAAAAGAAATTTAGGTGTAAATCAATCAAATTAAAAAAAAAAAATATTTTAAAGACTAATATTCTCAACCAAGGATTCTAGCTAAGAGGAACAAAACAGCCGAAATCTAAAAAACACAAACATTAATCTCAAAATGTTCATTCAGTAGCTATAAAATATTCATGAAACTAAAAATTAATAACCCGCTATACATAGTCGGAAGGAAATTAAAAGAGGAGTCAACAAAAGTTAAAAAAGAAACGAATCACATTATACATAATAATGGAAAACTAGTTTTTATCTAATGTACACTAAAACACATCAAGTATCGAATTATTACACTACAACGATCATACACTGCAATACAACATGCGTACAACTATAACCTGTGCATTTGAATACATATTTTGTCTAAAAAATAGACCAAAGATACAAAGGGACATTTAAAAATAAAAGTAGAAAATAACACAAAACATAATGCCTTAAAAAAAGTAGTATCGCTGTTCGAAATTCATAGATCGATAGAGAAAAAACAAATTCGGGTTACAAATTAAAACTGAGGGAAGCGAATCAAATTTAAAAGAACTACGACACCACGGAAACACAACATAATTTAAAACTACAGAATAAACAATACAACAACAGTCCACAAAAAAGAGTAAATTATGGACTAAGTAGCTAGAACCCCTCTAAAAAACTTGGGGTTATCTAAGATGCTCCAGTATATGGAGCAGATCCTGCTCCATATGCAACAATATGTTGCTCATATAAGTTCATACCCAGTGATTAGTCTAACTCGGTAGACCATACCCGCTGTAAAGGGACTCTAGCTACGCGATATATAAACAAATATAAGATATGATTGTTTGGGTTAAATTATTTTTGAAAGAGAAATATTGAAATAATAATTCGCTTTTAACAGTCAGTATTGTTCAAATTTATCAATTTATCTAAAAACATTGATAAGGAATTATTCAATTGCAATTGAATAATTGGATACTAAATCATGTTAATTTCAATTTAACCTCTAAGCTAGAGATACATGTAGATGGCACATGAACTGTGCGTGTTAAGTTATTTCAAGGAATTTTTGTTTAAGAAAGGTAAATCATTTGATTGATTAATTCGATCTCCACAAACTAAAAATCATTCTGATACAGGTAAAAACGATGATCATCATATATTGTTAATCTACAATAAAAGATCAAACTAACCTAGAAAAATCCAATTGCACGAGTTCGATATCTTTTTGTATTTATATTCATTTTGATATAATGTATATGCCCATCGTAGGTCTTTGGAGTTCAACTCAATATGTAACTAGTTGGAGTATAGACTTAAATAAAAATGAAAGAAACTACATATTATCAAGCCCATGCCCTGTAAACTGTTTATTTTAGAGCCTTTAATAATTTGGAACAGTTTTTTTAAATTTTTATAAATCAACTATGAGATTTTAAGTCAAATCGGTAAACATGGAATTGACGGTTAGTGTCCCTTATAGAGAACTTGAATATAATTGCTTCCGAATTATACTTGCATGTACTATATGCTTTATAAATAAGTTAAACGGCACACACATATGTCACTTTTGTTGCGTTGATCCATATTGTGACACACAATATTTACTTCGTTTGCAGTTTCCTGTTTTCCTTCCATTGAATTATTAGAGGTGTCCGTTGTTATTCTGAGGTTAACATGTTTTGATGCACTAACATTATTTGCGTATTTACATATCTAGGATGAGAGTGTGTTTGTACTGTATATTATGTCAAGTAGTGTTGCTATTTTAGCGGCATTTTGAACATTGCCATGAAAGTCGGAAGTTTTGCTATCGATTAAACTGTACAAAGTCAGGAATATTGCAGTATGGTTGGTATTAAAACAGTCCACTTTTATATATTATGTCGTTTGTTTTTGTTGCAGTTTTCGGATGTGTTTTCTAGCCAAATCTATGTATGACTAATACATGTAGTCATCAGTGGTAACGTTTGCCTTTATTTATAGTTCCTGGACAAATGTTCAGTTTTATACATCTGCTGACGGGGTTGGACAAATTTGGCTTGACGGCTTAGCCTGCAGTGGAACTGAAACAGAATTAAGTAGATGTGGACATTCCGGTTGGGATAACCATAATTGTAATCACAATGCCGATGTTGGAGTCTGGTGTTTCGACGCATCTGATGGTAACCATGCATTTATTATCTTTTTAAACCATGCATATTTACACAAATATCATAATACTTCCAATTTATTGTTTCCATGTTTCTTTTGTAACTGATGTAGTACAAACTCATTACAATGCAATCTTATTGTTTTCAAATTACGCTAGTTAAACCAGGTGCAGTCAACAACTTTCTTCTTTAGAAATTCATGTCCTAAGGGAAAAAAAACCAACATTATTTAACATTCGTTTCGTTGGTTTGATGTTGTCAGTTGTATTGAGTACCCGTATTGACCTTACTTTGGAGTTCGATGTTATTATTTATTTTGTTTTAAAAAAATAGTATGAACTTAATGAAAATATTTTTAAATATAAAATTGCGAATTGAAATGGGGAATGTGTCAAAGAGACAACAACCCGACCATAGAATAGACAACAGCAGAAGGTCACCAACAGTGATACTGTTTTGAAAAATCGACAGAATCAGTAAACATGGTAATTTCTCAACGGAAAGAAGATTTAAAAGACTTTACTACATTATGACCCTCTTAACGAAAAAAATCAATTGCAACAAGACAGGCAATTTAAGAATAAAAAGTCCATAATAAGTAGGACAAATCACCCATCACAGAACTAAAATGCAAAAACTAGTTTCTCGCTCTAATTAATCATTATGTTTGTGTATGTATCATATAAAAGGTGATCTCCGAATAATTGGTGGAGCTGACAGTGGTAGATTGGAAATATACCACATCAATTCCTGGGGAACCATTTGCGATGATCAGTTTACTAAATACAATGCAGTAGTTGCATGCAGGCAATTAGGGTTAAGGTAAAGTGTTTATAAAACAGGAAAATATAATAACTTCTGCTTGAATAAGTCATTGTCATGGAGTAAGGAGGAATGTGAAAATCACTTGTTCATATTTGCCTTTTGTTGAACTTTTAAGATGCCTAATAATTATATCATAAAATAACATGACTCATTTATGACATACATATAGCGATGTTGTAGAACCGTCGACGCGAGAGAAATCCGACAATCAGAATATCAAAAAAGTATGAGAAGTCCCCTTAAACAATAAACCTGTGTTTATACAATAAACTATTGTCTTAGTCTAATCTAAAAGTAATAAACTGATGTTCGAATTGTATAGGCATCGAATTTAAAACGAATATAGGAAACAACCAAACTTCGTATAAATCTTAAGGCGTAATATACAGGAGAGAAGTATTGTTGATATTTTTGGATAGTTTTGTCTAACTTTCGTATGCACTATCCCAATAAGAATATTTTTCAAGATTTTATGGACCACTCTGAGCTAAAATTATATCTTGATTATCTCAAGATTTTGTCCAATAAAATAGTTCAATTTTCTAACAAAAATAATTATTTTTCTTTTTTTGTTTTTTATCTCAGAAAGGGTCAAGTGAGCTTTTTTCATCACTTGGCATCCGGCGTCCGTCGTCGTCCGTCCTCCGGAGTCAGCGTCCGTCGTCGTTAACTTTTACAAAGATCTTCTCCTCTGAAACTACTTGGCTAAATTTAACCAAACTTGTCCACAATCATCATTGAGGTATCTAGTTTAAAAAATGTGTCCGGTGACCCGGTCAACCAACCAAGATGGCCACCATGGCCTTAAATAGAACATACAGTTGGGTGCAGACCAAGCATTACATAAAGTAAACGCAAGTTAACGCCGCGTGCACATATTTCGTTAGTTAACTTCAAATCTCCCGTTTACTAGTAAACGCACGTTTACTATAATTACGTTAACGTGGTCGAAATGGAAATTTCTAATGTCTACCCTAGTAAACGGGCGTTTACTATGTGTCCGTTTAGTCAGTAGTAAACGGGCGTTTACTTCAGAATTCTTCAAATTTATTTTTACGTGCACTTAAAAGTAAACGGGCGTTTAGTACAGATTTTACAAGTGTATTTTTACGTGCACTTGAAAGTAAACGCACGTTTACTTTTCGCGTTAACTAATTGGGTAAATTTAGAAATAAACTTCAAGTTCATTTGCACATTTATTTTATAAAAGCGACCTTTAGTCTTTATATTTCACGTATATGTGTTTCAAACCAGAACAATTCAAAAACTCTTTTAATTCGAAATATTAAATTACACAAAATCACTTTCATAAAGTCCATTAAAAATATAAAACAACACGTTTAATAATTTATTGCGTCCGAAGCGCTTTTCTGGATTTACCTTCATCAGGAACGCTCAAAGCCAAACATTTGAAATCCGGAGATGTATAAGTACCGAAAATCGTTGAAGAGCTATATGTTAAAAATACCTAAAATAAATAGCCAAATTCATCTTACGCCAACTTTGCCTGAGGGAGTTGAAACCTTAGTTTCATAATAATTTCAAAATTTATAAACGGACAATTTTAGTAAAGTTTGTTTAATCATGTCAGTACCGAAGCACTGACTACTGAGCTGATGATACCCTCGGGGACTGATAGTCCACCAGCATTAACTTTACTGATTGGCAGATTTTCTATATTTTCCTTTCAAAAGTTACATGTGCAAATATCGATACGGAAAGAAAGGTTATCCGAGACATCGGGAGAATATTTTTATATGATGGGATATAGCCGCTGCTGGATAACTCGGACTAAAACAAAATCGGACTATAACAAAATCGGACTATAACAAACTCGGACTATAACAAACTCGGCCTACCATTATTTATATGCAGAAATATATTGAACAAACTCGGACTACGATTAGTAGATTGTTGTTTTTTTTACTTTTATAAATAATATTCTAATATATAAGTTTTTTTAATAAAACAAAAATTATATATTAAAATTATATACGAATTTATGAGATTATAATGAATATTTAAAAAAAAAGATCGTACATAGAAACGATTAATATTTGTTATATGAGTTGAATTAGATATATTTAAATGAGGATAATTAACTTATGTTTGAAATATTATTGTGATTTATTATGTTTATTGACAAAAGATATTTTAATGATTGGCGTGTGTGTTCGTGTTTTTATTGTGTTTAATCCTTGGTGTTTATGATTGGTAAATAAACAAAGAGAAATTTGATTGACAGTGAATGGCTTCTTAACAATTTCACTAATCTGTAATGGATTCAGCAATTGAAAAGTAATTATATTCAAATGGTCACATCAAACAGATACAATGTTTTTAGGGAGGCAAGCCGAGGCAAACATTTATTATACATGTATCCAAAAAAAGATTTGGAGTAAAATTGAAAAAACAACAGAGATGTCTTTGATCTTACTAAATACTTCTATAAAATAACATGAAAAAAAATCCATTATCATTTTCAACATGGGTACCGACCACTGCGTCGAGTGTTCTAGAAAAGTTACAACAAAGCAACATGCCTTACAGTGTGATTCGTGTAGTTTATGGCAACACAGAGTTTGCAATACTGGTAAGTGCTTCTATATATTATTCTTGTACATATTTGTTACTCATAAACGTTTTATTTGCTTTGGATAAAAAAATCTTGCTTGATAGATATAGGAAGATGTGGTGTGAGTGCCAATGAGACAACTCTCCATACAAATAACAATTTAAAAAGTAAACCATTATAGGTTAAAGTACGGCCTTCAACACGGAGTCTTGGCTCACACCGAACAACAAGCTATAAAGGGCCCCAAAATTACTAGTGTAAAACCATTCAAAATAGTTCTTTTAAAATAAGGAAATTAAATAAAAAATAACTTTTTTGTGCATTAATATATTCTTGATATTTGTTATTGTAGGTTAAACATTGTTAAATTAAGCAGAAAGTCTTCGAGACATACACAAGTCAGCACGACGTATAGTAGATGATCAGTTATGGGACCAGTACACAGAAGGTGATATCACAGCATCCCGTCTACTTCATGATTGTGGCAACATCTACGGTCCGTCCAACGACTAGCTGTTAATTGCTCCTGTCTATGTTTATACTCGTGCTTTTGCCTTGACAATAACATTCATTTTTGTATGTTTTGTATGTGCTATGTGTGTTTTAAATGTGCTATGTATGCTTTAAGTGTGCTTTGACAATGACCATTTATATCTGCATGCTTTCAGTCTTATATTATATATTATTGAATGACGAAATCATTGTTATGTTAATTGTTTGTTGACATCTACTGAAATAAAATTTGTAAACCCTATGTTTTCTATATTAAATAGTATTACATTGTACAGATAAATCACACCAAGAGACCACCATACAAAGTATGATCAGAAACCAGAAATGCTACAATTCACTGAATTGTCTTATAATAACACAAGATTTGTAATAAAAAAAAAATGAAGTCCAGTTATAGTCAATACAAGACAAGACACATTCAATTGGATATTTAGTTCCCAATTTCGTGTAATAACAGGTAGTTTTGTCCTGACTTGGGTGATTAGATAGGTGTCAACAGTACATGTGCCAGTTGTTTGTTTAACCTATGGTGATTAAAAAGGTGTGAACGATACACGTGGCATGATGTCATAATCAATTAAGATATGCATATAATAAAAACTTATTCTGAGAGAGACATTATTACAAATAATAATAATGAAAAGACAAATCAGTGGTAAATTTTAAATATATCAATATCAAAAAGAAGTTTTTTTTGTACTTTTTATTTTTATATATAACTTGTTAACATATTTTTTTTTATCCTCTTCAAAAATGTTCAAAAATAAATTATTTAATTAATTGAAGAGAAAAATTCATTTTAAATTAAGAATTGAAAATTAATTTCCAATAGCAACAACAACCAACATTATACTTATATTCTTCTAGTAGTCCGAGTTTGGTATAGTCCGAGTTTGTTATAGTCCGATTTTGGGAGGCCGAGTTTGTTATAGTCCGAGTTTGTTATAGTCCGATTTTGTTATAGGCCGAGATATCATGGATTCATAAACATCATGGTTTACGTTGTTTCGTTCCCCGTTTATAATTGTCTCTTCGAATTCCTAACTATAACTCGGTGTATTTAATACATTAATTTTTAATCGAAAATTCACCTTGTTTGCCTTGGATTAACATGATACGATTCTGTTTTGACAAATGATAAAAAAAAAACGTAAATTGAACAGTATATTGAAGGGGATATCAATAAAGTGTAATATAAGTATGTTCATTTGTACCATCTCGTCAATTAAAATGTTCAAATATTGCTATCTTTACATGGATATATAACTCATTTACTATGCGGCTATATAAATTTACATAATAGAATGCTTATATGGTCAGTTTTGGTTGTTGCAGACAAATAATTTTATTATATGAGTCAGTCTGAGGTATGAAAACTACTGAATTTTGTTTACGCTTCAATATTTTGAATAAAAAAGGACATGCTGGCACTCTAAATTGATGCGAACAAAATTTTGTAATCATAATATTCAAATATTGCTATCTATTTTCTTATACAATCAATCCTTACATGAAATTATAGCTCATTTACTATGCGGCTATATAGATTTACATAAGCAAATGCTTATATGGTCAGTTTTGGTTGTTGCGGACAAATAATTTTATTACATTAGCCAGTCTGAGGTATGAAAACTACTGAATTTTGTTTACGATTCAATATTTTGAATAAAAAAGGACATGCTGGCACTCTAAATTGATGCGAACAAAATTTTTTAGTCATAATATTCAAATATTGCTACCTATTTTCTTATACAATAAATCCTTACATGAAAATATAACTCATTTACTATGCGGCTATATAGATTTACATAATTAAATGCTTATATGGTCAGTTTTGGTTGTTGCGGACAAATAATTTTATTATATGAGTCAGTCTGAGGTATGAAAACTACTGAATTTTGTTTACGATTCAATATTTTAAATAAAAAAAGGACATGCTGTCACTCTAAATTGATGCGAACAAATTTTTTTAGTCATAATATTCAAATATTGCTACCTATTTTCTTATACAATCAATCCTTACATGAAAATATAACTCATTTACTATGTGGCTATATAGATTTACATAATAAAATGCTTATATGGTCAGTTTTGGTTGTTGCGGACAAATAATTTTATTATATGAGTCAGTCTGAGGTATGAAAACTACTGAATTTTGTTTACGATTCAATATTTTAAATAAAAAAAGGACATGCTGGCACTCTAAATTGATGCTAACAAAATTTTTTAGTCATAATTTTGAAATATTGCTACCTATTTTATTATACAATCAATCCTTACATGAAAATATAACTCATTTACTATGCGGCTACAAAAAATGTATATAGATTTACATACTAGAATGCTTATATGGTCAGTTTTGGTTGTTGCAGACAAACAATTTTATTATATGAGACAGTCTGAGGTATGAAAACTACTGAATTTGGTTTACGATTCAATATTGTGAATAAAAAGGACATGCTGGCACTCTAAATTGATGCGAACAAACTTTTTTAGTCATAATATTCAAATATTGCTACCTATTTTCTTATTCAATCAATCCTTACATGAAAATATAACTAATTTACTATGCAGCTATATAAATTTACATATTAAAATACTTATATGGTCAGTTTGTGTTGTTGCGGACAAATTATTTTATTAAATGAGTAAGTCTGAGGTATGAAAACTACTGATTTTTTTTTACGATTCATAATTTTGAATAAAAAAGTACATGCTGGCAATCTAGATTGATGCGAACAAAATTTTTTAGTCATAATATTCAAATATTGCTACCTAATAATAATTATTTATTACGAGTTAGTCTGATGTATGAAAACTACTGAATTTTGTTTACTATTCAATATTTTAAATAAAAAGAGGTCATCGCCGTCAGGCTGGTACAAAAATTACTTTCAATTGTTTTATATGGTCAATTATGGCATAAAAATATAACTGAATTACTTCTATATAGAATAAGATAACTTGTTAAGAGGTAAATATTGTCAGTTGTGGTGAATGATATCAAAAAGTTTTGTTTTACGAGTCAGTCTGTCTAAGATGAGAAAACTGTTTGATTTTGGTGAGGATTAAATTACATGTATTTGAATAAACATACTTAAACTATTATTTGCGAAGAACAAGAAATTTACTATAATTATTGTTCAATTAAATACAAATGTGTGACATTTTTAAATAACTGTAATCGTCAACATGTCAAGCAGAAATGACCAGTTGGTCAATTAATTTTGATGTTCCTTATCATTTCATATTTTAGGTCAGTGTATCCAAGTTACGATGACAATCTGCGTTAACGGGCGTTTACTACAAACAGTAAACGCGCGTTTACTTATTACAAAAATAGAAGACGCGCCTTTTTCCACGTTAACGCGGAGGTAAACGGAAAGTAAACGCCCGTTTACTCTTTACAAAATTAGAAGACTCGCCGTTTTTGCGTTAACGCGGAGGTAAACGGGAAAGTAAACACCCGTTTACTTTTAATGTCTACTGCAATTTCGGAGTTAACGCACAGTTAACGCGGCGTTTACATGAAGTGCACGCGAGTAAACGCCGCGTTAACTTTTTCGGCCCGTCTACATGTAATGCTTGGTCTGCACCCAACTGTAGGGGTCAAATGTAGGTTTTGGCTTATAACTCTGAAACCAAAGCATTTAGAGCAAATCTGACATGGGGTTAAATTGTTTATCAAGTAAAGATCTATCTGCTCTCATATTGTAAGATGACCCGTTGTTGGGTTGCTGTCCACAAATTGGTAATTTTAAGGAAAATTTGCCTTTTAAGGTTATTATCTCGAATACTATTATAGATAGAGATAAACTGTAAACAGCAATAATGTTAAGCAAAGTATGATCTACAAAATAGTCAAATGACCAAAATGGTCAGTTAACCTCTTACAGAGTTATTGCCCTTTATAGTCATCTCTAACCAATTTTTCATAAATTTTTGTAATCTGTTACAAAAATCTTCTCTTAAACTACAAGGCCAAATTTAACCAAACTTGGCCAAAATCATTTTTGGGGTATTAAGTTTAAAAAATGTGTCCGATGAATCCGCCCGTGAACCAAGATGGCCGACATGGCTTAAAATAGAACATAGGGGTAAAACGTAGATTTTGGCTTACAAGTCTGAAACCAAAGCATTTAGAGCAAATCTGAAAGGGGTTAAATTATTTATCTAGTCAATATTTATCTGCTCTGAAATTTTCAGATGAATTGGACAATGGGTTGTTGGGTTTTTGCTCCACTATTGGTATTTTTTTAAGAAATTTTGATGTTTTTTGGTTATTATCTTGAATATAACACAGCTACTTTTGCATAGGTACTATTTCTGTACTTAAAATCTGTAGTACTAGAAATTTACTTGTAATATTTAGCACTATTTCTTTACTATAAAATTATTGTAATATTTCGGTACTTGTATTGTCCAGTACTTGATTTGTACTCAAAATATTGGTACAAAAATGATACCAACAATGATAACAGTATTCCATGTTTGAACATCATAACTTCATGAGATTTGAAAAAAGACAAACGTTCAAAATGCTGAAAATGTAACCGTGCAACTAAAAACCTGTAGTACTTAAACTTCAAGTACAAATCAAGTACTGTAAAATATAGGTACTTAAATATTACAATAATTTGTAAGTAACACACTAGTACTGAATATTAAAAGTATATTTCCAGTACTACAGATTTGTGGTACATAAATAGTACATAAATAGTAATGTGCAAAAGTAGCTGTGTAGTATAGATAGAGATAAACTGTAAACAGCAATAATGTTCAGCAAAGTAAGATCTACAAATAAGTTAACATGAAAAAATGGCCAGTTGACCCCTCACGGAGTTATTGCCATTTATAGTCAGTTTTAAACAATTTTCATTAATTCGATAATTTTTTGTTCATTTTTACAAAATGTGTAACTAAAGGGCCAAGTTTATTATAGATGGAGAAAATTGTAAGTAGCAAGAATGTTCAGTAAAGTAAGATCTACAAACACATCACTATCATCAAAACACAGGTTTGTCATAAATTCATCTGTTTCCTTTGATAGTAAAATACATGTATGTACATAGACCAAGGTGAGCGACACAGGCTCTTAAGAGCCTCTAGTTTATAAGGTGTTTCTATGTTTACTAGCTTTAACTATCACTTCCCTTTTCTCTGGTAGATAAATGTTTGAATGCGATAATACCATGTCTCTTCTACTTTTCTACTACCGATATAATATGAGATAATAGCTGAGATAAGTTGTAAGGCAAGAGGGGAGGGAGTTAAAGACTTTTTTCTTGTCCTCATAAATCCATGCAAAAAAAAAATAATCGCCGAGTGTTCTTGTAATGATAACAATACTGCTTTATTTATCATCTTTATTGTGCAAGAACAACGCATTCAACATAGGTGTGTTATTACATAACCCTGGTGCTGTATTGTATGCCCCCAATGTACTACACACAGGCAATACAATTGTTTATCGAGTGATCGTATTACGTTGCTACTTATCTATACATCCCTCGATTGCAAATGTTTTGTTTTTACCGCTCATGTTAAGAGTATTCAAAAATTTTCATCGGACGCTAAAAGTGTATATAATGTTCATTCACTGTTAATCATGCTCCATAAAAATTGACCATGGCACTCTCTGATACTACATGTCAAATTTGAATGCCGCTATTGTATTTTTGTGGTATGCATATTTGATAAACCTGCAATAACCACAGATATACGTTGATAATGAGTATTCATGTAATGGCTAAACACGTTTTCCATCTATGTTCTACTGCTTATTTGTAACTCCTTATCTTTGGTATTGTCGAATAAAATTGCAAACATTTAGTTCTTATTATTTCGAAGTAGACGACCATGTATCTGTAAAAAGTGACTAGTTTTCTTGTAATACATTCAAATTTAAAAGAAAGACCTTAAAAGTATAAATGCTTTTTTTTCAACATTAGAAGTACGAATGCTGCGTTTTATACAGCTGGTAATGGTACAGGAATGATATGGTTGGATGACATTAACTGCACGAAAACAGCATCTGGTCTAGATATGTGTAAGCATAAAGGATGGGGGATTCATAACTGTGGACACAGCGAAGATGTTGGTGTCAGATGTTATGGTAGTTTTGAAACATTTACAGGTATTGAAACCGATTTCTAGACCGATCAAACACAAACACGTCTACAAAGTATTTTTTTCTCGTGAACTGTTATAAAACTTCATGAAAAATAATGGTATATATAAAAAAAGAAAATGCAGTTTGATTTTGAACGAAAAATATCTCCAACAGATACTAAACGACGCCACAAAAGACAATTATATGTCACTGTGTAACCTTCAATAATGAGTAAAACCCATACAATATAGCAATAATGGCTCGGAAAGAAAAAAAAATCAAACGAGAAAACTAAAAACCTGATTTATGTACTGAACACTGAGAGAGAAATCTTTACCAGAGACCATACTGCGTCGAGGGTTATTTTCGCGGTTGTAAGATTTCGCGATTTTCATTGAATAAGGTATACGAAATATTTTGGCGATTATTAATTTGGCTGATTCAAAATGTTTATCGTTACCTTTGAAGTAGCTCTTTTAAATTGGCGAAATTTATTTTGGCAATTTTGTATTATCCGCGAAAATAAGCAAAAATGTATACCCCGCAAAAATAACCCGCTCTACGGTATTATGTAGGTCATCGTATGACCTTTACCATGAATAAATCCCGTAATGCTTAGCAAGCTTTCAAAGGCCCTGAAATGACAAACGTAAATCCATTCAACCAAGAAAACCAATAATCTGCTTGTGTACAGAACAATATAGTTGTCTACATTGCCTCATACAGAGAATATGTGCTTAAAGACAAATCCGTCTATTCAGATTTACCAATAATATCTTCTTTATATTTTATTTTTACTTTAGGCTAGGTAAAAGCTTTAAAATAAGCAAATAAAAAAATGGGGTCACCGACCTCGTTTTCGATTTAAAACGCCATCTTTTTCACGGAATTTGGAAATTGGGACTTCTACTCAATAGCAGTGTAATATTTTTTTAAAAGTCCGTATCCAATAAAAACTTGTCTGTTTTGTTAACCTAGTTGTTAATACAAACTATTTTAATAATATCACCATTTTCTGAGTGGAAAATAATAATGATAAGTTGCTATAATAGTTTTCCGGCCTTTTTTATTGTGAAATACCTATAAAAAAATTAAGTTTAAAAAAAATTGACCAATAATTTCTCCATGAGTCTTCAATAGAATATGCGTTGTTTATATCTAAACAAAATAAGGAAATAAAAAGATGGGGTCACCGTAATGGAAAAAGAGATATTTCTAAAAAGGGGGTAACAATTTGAATTGGCGGGAACATATTGCGCCAATTCTAAAAACAACGTCGAAAGACGTTCGGCCGGTTTAGGCTATATTCTTACAAATTAGGGACAACCCAGTTCTCGTTATTTGCTGATTTGTTGTTTGTTTGTTTTAAACTACGATAAATTTACATTAATCTACACATGATAGTACTTAGTTTTAAGTCAGTATATAATCACAGACACGTAATATAAATGCGGTGGTTGGAAAACAATGCGTTGTACAAATGTACACACGAATGCTTCTATGAACATTTCATTTCAGGTTATTCATAGTGCTTATGTGTTTAACAGAAATTCTTTTTAAAATAGTGAAGACATTTTTATATAATATCATTGTCCAATCAAAGTATATCTGAAAGACAAGACAGAATTTAGCTTCAGGTATATATCATGAATTTCAATTTCGTTTAAGAATGTTGTTCCTTTTTATTTTGATGACAATTACTTAAAATCATTAGAAATATAAGACTCCGTTTCCACTAACAATAAAGATCGATCATTTCTGAGATCGCCGATCTTTAGTATTGCAAAAATTAGAAAGATTGATCTTCAATCGGACGTAAACATTCCATCTCCAGATGTAGTTTTAAAAGACCGATTTTTCTTTAAGTGAAAACGTTTTATATACATCGCGATCGACTTTTCAATCAATCAATCGATAAAAAATTCCAAGTGTTTTATGTAGATATGAAAATAAATCTGCGCATGGTCAGTTTAAAAATGTTCTTAAAAAAAGCTGATTTAAGTGTTTATTCTCAAATGATTTGACAGAACGTGCCATAGAGATAATAAAAACCAAATAAATATATTCGACGTTTTTTGCGTCATTCTTAAAATATATAAAAAAAAAAAAGAAGATGTGGTATGATTGCAAATAACACAATTCTCCACAAATGACCAATTGACACAGGAAATTATTAACTATGGGTCAAAGTACGGCCTACAACATTGAGCAAATCCCATACCGCATAAACAACTACAAAAGGTCCCGAAAGGACAAATGTAACACAATTCAAACTAAAAAATAACAAAACAAAATTAATGAAAAACTAATAGATGTAGTTCTTTTACAATCAACAACCCCTTAATTACCGACTCCTGAGTTGAGACAGGACCCGTTTCAGCGCTCGACTGATACCATTACTTATTCGTTCCTTATTGCACCTATTACGAAACAAATCTTTTCAATTGTTTTCTTGTCTCTGGTGTTAGGTATGGGTTCTTAAAAGTGAAACATACCTATTACCGTGTATGTACCAGTTTTAGCGCTAGACCGATGACCTGCTACTTATTCGCTTACAATATGTTTGTTAAAGGTAACACCTTTTTAAACAAATCTTTTCCATTTTTTTGTTTGCCTCTGATGCTATATATTGGTTCTAAGAGGTAAAATAACCCTATACTAAGGCATAAATACTCGTTTCAGTGCTCAACTGATGCCCTGTTACTTATTCGTTCCATATTCGCTTACTATACGTGTGGTATTCGGTGCACCTTTTAAAAAATATCTTTTCAATTGTATTTATTCATTATTATTTTTTATTTTCTGTACATTACTCATCTTCCGTTATAAGTAATTTTTTTCTGACAATTCTTTGTTTATGATTACTTATGACATTTTAATCAAAAATAAAATTAATAAATGCAGAAGCATATAATTATCTCATGAACCAAATATTTCCTTATTCAATTTTCTACGATTTTTTGTTATAGAAATGGTTAGACCGATTATTTTAGATATGCAATGTATACTAAATGTAAACTCACAAGTTCTTAAAAGATCGAAAACGAGAGATGCTCTTCAGAGATAGATTTTATTTCAATTCCGTGCAAGTGGTTAACGGGGTCTAATTAACATCATATCTGTTTTGATCATTCATCCTTAGGCATCAATGAATGTCAAAATATTCCGTAATGTTGCTAGAAACTCAGTCTAAGTATACTCATACAGATGTCATACCGTGAGTATGGATAAAACCTAGTCCGACCTCTTTTCTGAAATCTCCTTTTAATTGATTTTTTTCCATATGCATTCCTCTGTAATTCTTCATTCCGACAACTTTTTAACACAGACACGATTATGTTTTTTCATACAAAAATTGCGCACCTTGCACATAAATATCAAATTTGGTAAATCGGAACAAACTCGGAATGGTCATATAAAAAACCTAGAATGTTAGAAGCTTTTATGTTAACTTCTCTAGATGTACTTTGTTTTACATGTATACGTCGTTAGGTTACTGTTTTGTTGGTGTTTATCAGTAATCTAATTATTATATTCATGTAAAAATGTAAGTGCCGTTCACATTCAAAATACGTCAGTGCAATTTGCCATATCCATATATAGGCACGTTATGTACCTATTGCTAAAGATACATTGAATTTTGAGGACATGTCCAGAATGATTGATGATTTTTGTACTTTCTTAATGATTTGTAAAATATCGATATAATCAAGAACCTACGAAAGTCTATACATATAGAAAATTAAGGAAAACAGTATTATATTATAATTTGATTGGCTCATCTTTCTGTCGAGTATCCAGATTCTGTATCGTTTCTTTGCAGTCATTTTTGTGTATTTGTTGTTGTTAGATTGCTGTCTATTTGACTCTCTTTTTATTCTCATATTTTATCCAATTCTGGAACATGTTTATTATATAAAAACAATTTTCATTTTTTTTCTCGGAAAATTAACCTATCAAAACGATTGTCACTCTCTCCATCGGCTCAAAGAGGAATAACTCTAATAAACGTTTCCAGTTCGCGGAAACCGCGACGTCATAAACAGCTGACGGCATAGTACTATTGCGCTTGTATATATATATATATATATGCGCATAAACAATAGAGGGATTTGTCTTTAAACAAAAAATTAATAAGATATTCAAGCCATTTGGGTTATAATATGTAAAAATATAGTGTTTCTGTATGTTTGTAATCATGTATATATATTTCTTTGCATTAAAATAACAAAAAGTTCATCATATATGGATTTGTCCATTATATCTGAACCCCGTTTGGACAAATAGTTTTTCACGTCTTTCTGGACTTATTGATCATTGTATTTAAGATATTTTGCCTTGGGTCTTCCTTGAGGAACTAAATAAAGAAAAGCTATTCAGACTCTTGCAATTTACTTTTATGTTTAGTACTTTTTTATATTATGTAAAATATAACCATTATTATAGTACGCCACAACTGCCTTATAATCATATTGATATATTGATAATGATAGGATTACCAATATCGTATATTCATGTTCCATTCGCTCGCCTGTTATCTGCTCTATAGTCGGGTTATTGTCTCTTTGGCACATTCCCAATTTCCATCCTCAATTTTATGTAAATCCCTACAACATATCATGAAATGGTGAACGATTCTATCCGGTCATTCAATTAAAAGAAAATTTGAATTTAAATTCGAATGATAAAATAAAATTATTCCAGCCATTGCATTTTATTAATCATATAACAAAACTCATGTAACAATAAGTTATTTTTGTCTATGAAAGAGTATACGCAAAGTAATGAAGCAGTTTAACTAAGTAAGAACATAAAGTTAAAAAATCAAATGTATTTCGACACGAATTATGTAGTCATTTTCATTTTTGTATTCATGTATAGGTGATCTGCGTCTTGTTGGAGGAGACACTTCTCGAGATGGACGTCTAGAAGTGTATTATAATGGTCAATGGGGAACTGTATGCGATGACGATTTTGATATCGTAGACGCACGGGTTGCATGTAGACAGCTGAGATATAGGTATATGTGTTTACACAAATACAAAAAAATCCGTATATTTTTTTTTTATTCTAAAGTTTTTAATAAATAACCTTATCATAGATACCAGGATTTTAATCTTTTATACGCACTTTTATAAATTTATTCAAATTTTGCAAATATTTCTTCCATATTCAAGACTAGACCATGTTGATGATTAATCCAAAAGGCAAATTATTCAATGGATTGTCACGGATAAGGAACACAAATTACGACTGGGTCTTGCAATGAAGGTTTGTTGGCACAAACATGTTGCCTTCGAATTGGCTACAAACAAAACGATAAGTGAGTCCCACTCTTGCAGAGAGTGTTTCACTTGTATAAAATGCGGCATTGTAATTATTTAATGTCCCCGTCAAACAAGAATGCAATTATATACACCATGCACATCAGAACGGACCCCCTATATACCATTGATTTCACAAGACAAAGCTGTGACGCGAAGATATGAGTATTTTCATATTTCCTGTCGCATTGGAATTCTTGCGTCTTTACATTCTTATAAACTCATGCAACTATCGTTGAAATCTTATAAACGTACATTGCCAAGATAAGCGTCAATTATTGTACGGAGATCTGCTGCATCTTGTTAAATACTCTAAAAATCTACAAATGTAAGGCAACCAGATGATGCAATGTTACGTAAAATTTGTTAAGAACAATTGATGATATTCGTGTATGCTTTCTGAAAACCAATGTTGGTTAAGCGTTAAGTGCTTTATCAAAAACAAGCCTTGATGCAACTGAATATGGGATGGCTTTAGTTACTACAAATATGCTTTAACTGCTAATACAAAATATTAATCCAAACAATGAATTTGAAAAACAATCGGGGGAAATGTGTAAAAGAACTTGCATCAAAACATTTCGGGAAATAAATACCGATTATCGAGTGTTTTTCTTTTAAATAATCCAATAGATACAAGCTTTCTGTTATAATCATATATGAAACTTAAATAATGGTTAATTCATTCAACTGCTTAAATTTTGTCAGTTTTTGGGGAGAGAACTGTTACAATTAAAAGTCTAGCACTTAACAGGGTCAGTCATACAAGCGCAATACATGTTCGATATCATATGCAAAATATCAAAGCGACATCGTGCGAAATCACAAAAATGGGGCGGAAGGAAAAACACAATAATCAGAACAAAGACAATAGGTCTTTCCGACATTTCTCCGTCGTCTGCCTTTAAACAAATCGCAAACGATATTGGTAACAGTAACAACGTACATTGTCTATTTCAATAAATATGAATTTCTTAAAGTCGTTTATATTATTTTTATTTCATTTCATCTTCTTTAAGATGTATCAGCCAATGTACATTTAAAACATAAAAATCTTGGTTAGCAGATAGTATCGATCACCAGTGGCAATAACACATATTATATCAAATAATCATGATAAATAAAAGAAATATTGCTGTACAGTTATTAACATTCTAACACAAATTTCACCTACCAAATTAGATTTATCAATAGGTGTAGACTTACATGAGCAACACAACATATGTACTAGTTGTTATGGTCGTCTTGAAAACAGAGTGCCAACATTTTTATTGGTTTTTTTTCTGCCTTTTGTTAGGATGTAACAGCACGTACTTCGTTACATTTCAAATATAGAATCGTCATAAAAATATAAGATTTCATATATCAGGCTGGTTGGATTACAAAAACTGACAATGTGTTCACTGATGCGTCTTTTGTAGACGAAACACATTTTGGCGCAGGTACAAAATGTCAATCCTGTTACTAGTATTTCCGATTAGGTTATTTTATATAAAAAAAAGTATTTAGTGGTGTATCATAAACGAGGGGCGAAAGATACCAGAGGGACAGTCAAAATAATTGATAGAAAATAAACTGACATCGTCATGGCTAAAAAAACAACAGACAAAAATAGAACACAAAGCACAAAATAGAAAACTAAAGAGTAAGCAACACGAACCCCACTATAAACTAGGTGTGAGCTCCCGTACTCCGGAAGGGTATGTAGATCCCGCTCCACATATGCCATCCATCGTGTTGTCCTCCATTTAATCAAGATATTTAATAGTCACCGCAATTCAGTAATAGAAATTTTCATATTTTATGATGGTTTCGTTAACAGCCACTAACTCTGTTACCTTTTTCGTCATGGAAATTTATAGCACAGATGCAGCAGAGATATATAAACACGGCGGGGCCTCATCAAATACTAAAATCTGGATGGATGAGGTAAATTGCGCTGCAAGTCATACACGATTGGAAAACTGCGGAAGATCTAGTTGGGGAGTAAACGACTGTAGTCATAATGAGGATATTGGCATTAAATGTTTCGGAAAATATATCGGTGAGTATAATGAGTAATTTAGTTTTTTGTTTTTAATTAATTTTACAGGATTGTATTACCCCTGTCTCCACTAAGGGTCTACCGCATAATTCAAAATAACTGCCATCTTTGTGCAAAAAGCTTTTTTTATAAAGTACAACCTATACTCAGATGTGAGCTTTGCAAAAAAAACAAACATTTCGAAATGACTGGCCTCACAAAACAATCTGATGAAATTGATGTGCTTTACTGATTCATTTTATGGTCTAGCTATTAAAATCTATATACATTGTACCAATCACACCAAATACATGCATGACATTTTCTTTTCTTTTCGGATTTAATTTACAATTGAAAATGGAATTTTTAGGAAGTTGTTTTTGTAAGCTACGTTAGTCAATGTAACCTAATTGTTTATGTTATTTATTTCGATATTTGTATCCACAATCTTATCCTTGACTATACAAATTTCTTTTTAGTATATATAGACATTTTTGCATATAGAAACCATATGCCATTAACAAAACAAAAACATAATAAAAGTTTGTGTTTCATAGTTCATTAACCTTCTCAGCATCAGCATGACAACTAACTTCAACAACGAAATTAAAGATGATAGTTTTGATAGAGGGAATATTATAGCTACCAATGAGAACGTTCCAACCAATGAATTAATATCTTTTCTGTATTTGAAAACCGAATGTTTGGTCCTCAATGCTATTCAACATCGGACTTGATTTGACCTATAAACGTATTTGAATCGAGCGTTATACTGACTCTTTGGTAGACGAAACGCGCATCGGGCGTACATATTTATTAGCCTGTTATCTATGATGAGTTTTTCTATTATCTATGACAATACAAAAGAGCCGACCACCTGGCCAATGAAAACAGCACCACTATCGCTTATATACTACTGCTCATGACAAGAAACCACAGAAACAAAATGAGAGAGGACACCTTTAATATGTCATTTTTAGTAAATTGACTGTTAATAAGTTTTGAAATTTTCAAAACAACGGGTGTTTCTACTCACTATATAGATTATTTTGGTCGTATTTCGCAAAACCTTTTCCAAATTTCCCGGTTATAAATGCTCGTCAAATTCTTATTATTTGATTTAACATTGGTATTGTTTTGATTCAAATGTCACTAATGAGTCTTAGGTAAACAATACACGCGTTTGGTGTACCATATCACATGCCTGGTTTTTAGTTCTATAAACAAAATTACTACTGAAGGTTGGGTTATATAAATATTCTGACAAGAACGAGAACTAACATATTTGAGTGAAACAAATTGAATACCACAAATTGAATTTGATTTAAGTAGAGTTTATGGAACCTGTAATCCTGTTTAGAATATGACATTTTTTTTATGGTTTATACTTGTAATTTCATTATAATATGTTAAGGTGAAATAGAGACGCCATAGAATACAACAAATAAATCACACATTATCTAAAGTCTAATTATTGTAAACAATGTATTCAACTCTTTTAGTAAATGGAAACTGGGGTGAGTGGTCTGTTTGGAGTTTGTGCAGCGCTTCATGTGGACATGCAACTCAACATAGGCAGCGATTGTGCGATAGTCCAATTCCGTCTGCAGGAGGCAGTGATTGTAATGGAATGGTTAATCAAGAACAGAATTGCACTATTCTGAAATGTCCAGGTATATATCATTAAGTCGGATTTAATTGCGTATCGTTTTTGAAATTATTAAGGAGAAACGAGAATGAGTTTAATGAAGAGGAAAGTGTAGCATAATATACTTAGGATATCTAAACTTGACAGGCATCATCAACATCATCGCAACAAAGCTTTAAATTACTATACAGGTAAATCAGGTGGTTTCCCATATCTTGGATTTCAAAATCGGAATGTACTATCATTGCAAAATCTGACAATTTTGCATATTATGTAACATTAGGAAATCTTTGTGGTATTTGCCTTGTACTTTAATCTTCAAATATGTTGAAATTAACTGCATTTTGTCAGAGTCTTGCAATATCTTATCGATTTAAATTTAGACCGCTGATCTATCTAAAATTTAGCGGTGACAGCGATGCATTAAAAAAAGCACCTAACTGCAAGTATAGGAATTTTCCTTGCACGGGTTTAATAAAAGTGTATTTAAGCTATCGATGAGGATTCGTCACTTGCTGAATGACAATACCCATATGTATTGTTTGATCAAACAGATGTATATTTCATTATTCTCACCCTGACGTGCCTTTTTGGGCCTTTTAACTTTTTTTTAATTGAACATCACAGACAAGTGTTCTGAATACAAAACACGCGTCTGGTGTACAACAGCCTGGTTTATTTGTTGCATTTAAAAAATAACCAAATTGAAGCGGCCAAAATTGTTGGAGTAGTTGAAAAGATTTCGCTTAAAACGTATGTCATTCAATTACTATTTGAAGTTCTTTCATTAAATTAAAGTTGACATGTATCTTATGCTTTGTAATTCAAGTCGATGGTGACTGGAGTGAATGGTCTTCCTGGAATCCATGCAGTGCAACTTGTAATGGTGGTATTCAAGATAGAACTCGGCAATGCAATGCACCTCAACCATCCAATGAAGGACTTAACTGCAATGGAACAACGATAATTAGTCGTCCTTGTAACAACATTTTCTGTGAAAGTAAATTTGTTGCATCCACAGTACTTAATCATGTACCATATCGTTGACTATGAAATTGATTTTTATCAAAATCCTGCTTATAAGAAATTCCACATGGCTTAGCTACACTAATTTCTTTATTTAAAAAGTAACACTTAGTATATTATCTGATAAACCATACTATATAGAAATGAGGTACAATAAATAATAATTAAACATACATTATCAGGAGAATAACAGCTTGTGAAGAAAATGTATCATTGGAATTTGTATGATTCAATGCAGGGAATAAAATGAAAGGTTGATTATGAAATTGGTAGTTGTGTAAGATTTGAGCAAGGGTGAATGGTTAAATGGGAATTGGCGTATGTTGTAATAGAATCAGAGTGTAATTTAGTTAGGGCGGTGGTCGGTGGACGATCGCAATTTTCGTATAATGCATGTAGATATATGGTAATACTCTGCAACAAATAACAAATATACTACTGTTGCCTTTATTTCTTTCAGTTCATGGACAATGGGGACAATGGCAAGAGTGGGATTTTTGCAATACAACTTGTGGGAACGGATTCCAAAATCGATCTCGGGAATGTGACAGCCCTTATCCAATGTTTGGTGGATCTGAATGCATCGGACTTAATTTCGATATTCAAGTTTGCTCTCAAGACACATGTCAAGGTAAAGTCTAAATGTAGAAGATGTTAGCCATTATGGGCATCGGTACGGTCGATACCTATTAGAAAGACAATTCAATTGAGATTACTTATAGCGTAATTTAAAACAAAACAAAATCGTTTTACATGTACTTTAATTAATTTGTGATATTTTTGATAATATGATCATAAATATATGACATTTCAAACAAATTCTTTATATTAAAACAGTAATACGATGCATATTCATGTCGTTTAATATGTTTTCCTTATTTAACGTTACCTTTTAATAAACTGCCCTTTCCATACAACAATTGTTTTATGTACTATGTAAATTAACTCATAATAGAAACTAGAGTTGACATTTTATATTTGAGCCCGACACGCGTTTCGTCGACAAAAGACTCATCCGTGGCGCTCGAAACGATGAAAAGGCCAAATGAAGTGCAAAGTCAAAGAGCATTAAGGACCAATAAAGAAAAACTAAAGAGAAGTTTTAAGGTCTTTCATAAAAATTGGATTTAAGATTGTGGTTCCCAAAAAGGATTTGTATTTCAAATATATTGTGAGTAAATATTTGCTTATAATATGTACCTGTTGATACTACATGTCTGAATAAATGTCCTTGCTACAAAATGTACATACACAATAGAAAATACATAACACATAAAGGGAGATGACAGCAATGTATAAAAAAGTTTATTTAGTAGTAAAGTGGTCATTAGTAAGGGTGACTTAATTATTTGCAGGTGCTCAACAACAAATAAAAGACAAATCATCCAATTCGTTTTCTGCTGGTTTTGTTGGAGGTGTTGCAGTTGGTTGTATTGTCATCACTGCAGTCATCATTTTCATAGCACTTCTTATATTACGCAGATTTAATCCTGAGAAAGTTTGTGAGTTTTTTTAAAGCATAATTTTTGGATGTAAAAATTGTTACATCAAATCAAATACCTAAACTAAAATTTAAGAGTTGACTTCCTAAAATCGAACACAGTTTACTCTTACATTATACAATCTAAAATGACGAAATCTCAATGACAAATGCAGACAAAAATATCTGAATTTAGAGGAATGAGTTCCTTAATTTCACATGGAGTGTTGTTTTATTGGTAGTAATATTGATTTTCGTAACGTTAACCAAACGTTATTTCTACATACATGTACATATTCACATTCATGACTGTACAATTAGTCGATATTGTATCTTTCACTATGTGTTTTTGTCTTATGATGGACGGTTGTCAAAAGCTGATAAAGTTGATTCAACAAAGTATTAAATATAAGCAAATAAAAAGAGACACATATTTTGCATAGTTAATCAGTTTGTTTGGTTATTTAAAATACGTGTGTTTGAGATGAATATTACCCTTTTACTGTTTAATGTTGTTTTTTCAGTAAAAAGAAAAAGAAATGAATGGTAAGCCTTGTATATAAATAAGATATAAAAGTAAACATTGGTGAATTTTTTTTATTTGTTTCCTCATTTTCTGCCAACCTTTAAATTTTGTATAAAGTAAGTGCGACATACACACACACATGTGTGTGAAGGTCAGTTCAATATCAAAGAAATATGTTATGTACTATTCTGTCAAAATATTAAATAAGGTTAACTTTTTCTTTTAATGAAAACAATTTTGAGGCGACATATGTAATATAGTTAACAAGACTATTCGGTAAATACCCTCGGGACAAAGTGGATAGCTGGGAGACGAAGTCCGTTCATGTAACATGCATGAGTGTAAATTACGTTTCCATTCATTTGGCATATCAACAATCAGAGGGGAGGAAAAGACTAAGATAAATAATAAAACAGATACAGTTAAGTCGGCCTCATATCTAGAAATTGACAATGAGAGTGGATTGAAAACTAAACTTAACGACAAAAGAGATGATTTCAGCTTTTCAAATGTGAACTTTCCAAGTAGCAACATTCAAGCAGCACCTGCATACGGTGCATATATCTCCCAATTGATACGATATCCCCGTACTTGCATTTACTATCACCATTTTCTTGATTGAGGGTTGAAGTTCACAAGGAAGCTATTAAATCACGAGGCATGAGTTCCAAATGTGAAGTTGAAATCATCTCTTCGTAAATTTTACGGCCGCCATCACGACTTGGTTGACCATCATGACATAACCGTTTCCCAAATGATTTTGGATATGTTCCTTACGTCGTAACTACAATCCCTTTCCTTTCATGAATGTGACCTACAGAATAAGACTATTTACCGGATTTTTCATCTCATAAAAAAAACACGACGGGTGCCACATGAAGAGTAGGATCTGCTTATCCTTCCAGAGCACATGAGATCACCCCTAGTTTTTTTATGGGGTTCGTGTTGTTTATTCTTAGTTTTCTATGTTGTGTCATGTGTGCTATTGTTTGTCTGTTTGTCCTTTTCATTTTTAGTCATGGTGTTGTCAGTTTATTTTCGATTTATGAGTTTTGACTGTCCCTTTGGTATCTTTCGTTCCTCTTCTGCATGTCTCATGTTCTCACTTTATCGTTTTACTTGAACGATATATGTATTATTATTAAACTCCTATTTAGCCAAACAGTATGATATTTTTTATGGATTTTGAATAAACATTAGTCTGATTTTCGTCAAGAACCAAAATATGTTTGTATTATATTTTTTTAATGTTTAATTATTTCCCACTCAATGTTTTATTGTTTTTGCAGTCCTGTTATAATTTGGGAAATGTGAAATCTTAGAGAAAAAAATTAAGTGTTGAAATCTGATCCTGTCTTGAATCTCAAACGCGTGAGACTGAGTTTTCGTGATGTATTTAATTCAAGAAAATCACTTCTGACGCCAAACAATGTTAGTCCTTTTTGCATTCATTCGACAGCTATTATCAAAACTAATTACAACCCGCCTTAAAAAAAGCAACAGTTATTCTTGTTTACTTTTACGTTTAATTCTACGTCCAAAATAGTGGTCACATATAAAAAAGTTCAGACGATGTATATATATGTATTGACAAAAACGCAGATGGGCGTGCTACAAAAAAAAAGAATCACTCATATTTATAACACCTTGAGATAAAAAATGTGAAGTGAGAATCATTCGTTAAACTCAAACAATTCTTGCACAACCTTCATAAAATTTGAAGTTCTAGTGCGGTTTCCTTTGTGAGAGCTTAATAATCAATTTGAATAGGATTTATAAAAAAATGAACATTGAACATTATTTATCATTTTTTTGCAGTCGCAACGACGACCTTAGTCAACTCAGAATAACCAGCCAACCAAACGAGTATGAATGTACTGGGCGTTCCATTGGTACACAAAGTGGTGTTTATGACACTTGTAGTAATACCGAAGTTGTTACTGCGCAAACTCAGTGTAATACGCAGGTGGCAGTTAGGTCCGCTGCTGTATGCCCTGAGGTAATTGGTGCCCTGAGGTAATCGTGGTTATGCGTCATTGATTAAATACGCACGAAAATATAGTTCTTATTTAGATAGATCTTAATACCAAATTTTAATGTGACCAAATACCAAAGATGTCAACAAACTTCGCAAATGATTTTATTATTTGTATTCACCGATCAATCATTTCGTATGTACGTATAGGGTGGGGATGGCTGGTAAAATAATAAACTTTTTTTATATAAAAGTTCAATTAATGATCTAAAGTATTCATTCATGACAGGGTTACCTGAGGTAACCTCAATTATAACAACAAATACCTGCGTTAAACTCAAGTCAACTGAGGTAACTTTATATATACATCACATAAACAATACAAATCTATGAAGTCCTACATTTCAAATTAAAAAATTGTGGAATAACAATATGAATGTATACACTAGCAAAGTATCAACTTAGAATTCTTTCATAGCAGGGTTACCTGAGGTAACCAAAACAATAACAGCAAATACAACCTTTTTAACTCAAGTTAATTCAGATCACCTTTACATATAAATCACATAAAAAATATAACTTCAAAGAATTCCTACATTAAAAATTAAGAGGTTGGTTTATTACACCATAAATGCATATACTAAATATTCTGTCATGCACGGTTACCTCAGGTAACTGATAAAATAGAAACAAGTATTATCCATTCATATCAAGTTAACTTAAGTCGCCTTTCCAATATATCACATAAACAATACCCATCTATGAATTCCTACATTTAAAATAAAGAAATTGTTTGATTACAACATAAATGTTTACACTAGCAAACTATCTAAAAAGCATTTTTCATAACATGGGTACCTGAGGTAACCCCAGACATAATTACAAATATAACCCACATAACTGAAGTTAACTGAGGTCACCTTTACATGTGCATCACATAAACAATACAACTTTCATGAAGTCCTACATTTAAAATAAAGAAGTTTGTTTATTACAATTAATGAAAACACTAGCAAAGTGTCTACGAAGGATTCATTCATTACAGGGTTACCTCAGGTAACCATAACAATAATAACAAAGATAACCCATCTAACTCAAGTTAACTGAGGTCACCTTAATATATATACATCACATAAACAATAAAACTTTCATGAAGTCCTACATTTGAAATAAAGAAGTTTGTTTATTACAATTAATGTAAACAATAGCAAATTATCTAAAAAGAATTCATTCATTACAGGGTTACCTCAGGTAATCATAACAATAACAACAAATACAACCCATATAACTCAAGTTAACTCAGGTATCACCTGTAAATATATATGCATCACATAAACAATACAACTCTATGAAGTCCTACATTTTTAAATTAAGAAATTGTATAATTAGAATATAAATGTATACACTTACAAAGTATATACTAAGAATTCTTTCATAGCAGGGTTACCTGAGGTAACCAATACAAAAACAACAAAAACAAACTATTTAACTCAAGTTAATTTAGATCACCTTTACATATACATCACATAAACAATATAACTTTAATGAATTCCTAAATTACAAATCCATTTCAAATTAAAAAATTGTGGAGTTACAATACAAAGGTATACACCAGCAAAGTATCTACTAAGAATTCTTTCATAGCAGGGTTACCTGAGGTAACCAATACAATAACAACAATACAACCTATTTAACTCAAGTTAATTCAAATCACCTTTACATATACATCACATAAACAATATAACTTTAATGAATTCCTACATTTAAAAAGAAGAAGTTGGTTTATAACACCACAAATAGATATACTAGCAAAGTATCTACTTAATATTCTGTCATCACAGGGTTACCTCAGGTAACCCATGAAATAGAAACAAGTATTATCCATTCACATCAAGTTAACTTAAGTCGCTTTTCAGAAATATCACATAAACAATACACATCTATGAAGTCCTACATTTAAAATAAAGAAATTGTCCGATTATAACATAAATGTTCACACTAGCAAACTATCTCAAAAGCATTCTTCATAACATGGGTACCTGAGGTAACCCCAGACATAATTACAAATATAACCCACTTAACTGAAGTTAACTGAGGTCACCTTTACATGTGCATCACATAAAAATACAAGTTTCATGAAGTCCTACATTTGAAATAAAGAAGTTTGTTTATTACAATTAATGTAAACAATAGCAAAGTATCTACAAAGAATTCATTCATTACAGGGTTACCTCAGGTAACCCAATAATAACAACAAATTCAACCCATATAACTCAAGTTAACTCAGGTATCACCTTTAAATATATATGCATCACATAAACAATACAAATCTATGAAGTCCTACATTTTTCAATTAAGAAATTGTGTAATTAGAATATAAATGTATACACTTACAAAGTATATACTAAGAATTCTTTCTTAGCAGGGTTACCTGAGGTAACCAATACAAAAACAACAAAAACAAACTATTTGACTCAAGTTAATTTAGATCACCTTTACATATACATCACATAAACAATATAACTTTAATGAATTCCTACATTTAAAAAGAAGAAGATGATTTATTACACCATAAATGGATATACTAGCAAAGTATCTTCTAAATATTCTGTCATGACAGGGTTACCTCAGGTAACCCATAAAATAGCAACAAGTATTATCCATTCATATCAAGTTAACTTAAGTCGCCTTTCCGGTATATCACATAAACAATACACATCTATGAAGTCCTACATTTAAAACAAAGAAATATAAATGTTTACAATAGCAAACTTTCTAAAAAGCATTCTTCATGTCATGGATACCTGAGGTAACCCCAGGCATAAGTACAAATTTAACCCACTTAACTGATGTTAACTGAGTTCACCTTTACATGTACATCACATAAGCAATACAACTTTCATGAAGTCCTACATTTGAAATAAAGAAGTTTGTTGATTACAATTAATGTAAACACTAGCAAAGTATCTACGAAGAATTCATTCATTACAGGGTTACCTGAGAGACAGGGTTACCTCAGGTAACCTAATAATAACAACAAATACAACCCTTTTAACTCAAGTTTACTCAGGTAACATATATCTATACATCGCATAAACAATACAAATCTATGAAGTCCTTCATTTTAAATTAAGAAATTGTGTAATTACAACATCAATGCATATACCAGCAAAGTATCTACGAAGTATTCTTTCATGACAGGGTTACCTCAGGTAATCCCAAAAATAACAGTAAATATAATCAATTCAAATAAAGTTAACTCAAGTTGCCTTTCCTAAATATCATATAAACAATACACATCTATAATGTTCAAATTTATAAAAAAGTAAATCGTTTATTACAACTTAAATGTATATTCTGGAAAACTATGTACAAAGTATTCTTACATGACAGGATAACCTCGGGTAACCATAACAATAACATCAAATAAAAAATACAAATCTATGAAGTCCTACATTTTTAAATTAAGAAATTGTGTGATTAAAATACAAATGTATACACTAGCATAGTATGTACTAATATTTTTTTCATTATATGGTTACCTGAGGTAACCCAAGCAATAACAGCAATTACAACCAATTTAACTAAAGTTAATTCAGATCACCTTTACATTTACATCACATAAACAATATAACTTCAATGAATTCCTACATTGAAAATGAAGAAGTTGGTTTATTACACCATAAATACATATACTAACAAAGTATCTACTAAGTATTCTGTAATGACAGGGTTACCTCAGGTAACCCATAAAATAGCTACAAGTTTAATCCATTTAAATCGAGTTAAGACAGATCGCATTTTTTAAATATCGCGTAAGAAATTTACATCTGTGAAGTCCTACATGTAAAATAAAGAGATTGTTTGATTACAACATAAATGTTTACACTAGCAAACTATCTAATAAGCATTCTTTCATAACAGGGGTACCTGAGGTAACCCGAAATATAATTGCAAATATAACCCACTTAACTGAAGTTATTTGAGATCACCTTCACATATATATCCCATAAACAATATAACTTCAATGAAGTCCTACATTCAAAATGAATAAGTTGGTTTATTACAATTAATGTAAAGACTAGCAAAGTATCTACGAAGTATTCATTCATGACAGGGTTACCTCAGGTAACCCCAATTATAACACCAAATACAACCCATTTAACCCAAGTGAACTCGTGTAACATTTACATATAATCGCATAAACAATACAAATCTATGAAGTACTACATTTTAAATTAAGAAATTGTGTAATTACAGCATAAATGCATATACCAGCAAAGTATCTACGAAGTATTCTTTCATAACAGGATTACCTCAGGTAACCCCAAAAATAACAACAAATATAATCGATTCAAATCAAATTAACATAAGGTTGCAGTCTTGTTATTGACTGCTCCATAGGCTTACATGCAAAACAGCTGATCTTAGAAAAAAAATTCATGTTCATATCATGGATGTACCAAAGTGAAATTGTGATTTAATTGAAAAAAGGGGGTCTTGCCACGAAGAATAAAACGTTACGCAATCCTGAAGTCAACTCATTTTTTTTCTACTTTCTGTTTGCTATTTGTACTAGACCTCACCACTTCAAGTAAACATGATATCCTTCCACTTTCCTGGAATGATATCCCCAGAAGATGCAAGATTTTTTTAAAAGTCTATATTTATGTTTCCATTCACCATAAACCTATAAACAAACAGAAAAAAAATGAGTTCAGAAAAAAATTCAGTCTACTAAATTATCTGTTAATCTCATTCTTGTCTATCTTTATGAATAACCTGACCATGCACAGTTGTACAGTGGTTCACTGAGGTAACCTAACCATGCACAAGAGTACAATGGTTCCCTGAGGTAACCTGACCATGCACAGTTGTACAGTGGTTCCCTGAGGTAACCTGACCATGCACATTAGTACAATGGTTCCCTGAGGAAACCTACCATGGACAGAAGTACAATGGTTCCTGAAGTAATCTGACCAGGCACAGTAGTGCAATTGTTCCCTGAGGTAACCTGACCATGCACAGAAGTACAATGGTTCCCTGACGAAACTTGACCATGCACAGAAGTACAATGGTTCCCTGAAGTAATCTGACCATGTACAGTAGTACAGTGGATCCCTGAGGTAACCTGACCATGCACAGTAGTACAATGGTTCCCTGAGATAAACTTACCATGCACAGTAGTGCAATGGTTCCCAGAGGTAACCTGGCAATGCACAGTATTAGAATGGTTCCCTGAAGTAACCTGACCATGTCAACAGTACAATGGTTCCCTGGGGAAACCTGACCATGCACAGCAGTACAAAGGTTCCCTGAGGTAACATGACAATGCACAGTAGTACAATGGTTCCCTGAGGTAACCTGACCATACACAGTAGTACAGTGGTTCCCTGAGGTAACCTGACCATGCACAGTAGTGCAATGGTTCCCTCGGTAACATGACCATGCACAGTAGTACAATGGATCCCTGAGGTAACCAGACCATGCACAGTAGTACAATTGTTCCCTGCAGATTAGTATAATGGTTCCCTGAGTAACCTGACAATGCATAGTATTACAATGGTTTCCTGAGGTAACCTAACCATGCACAGTAGTACAATGGTTCCCTGAGGTTACATGACAATGCACAGTAGTACAATAGTTCCCTGAGGTTAAATAACCATGCACAGTTGAACAATGGTTTCCTGAGGAAACCTGACAATGCAGAGTAGTACAATGATTCCCTGAGGTACCTTACCATGTACAGTAGTAGAATGGTTCCCTGAGGTAACCTGACCATGCACAGTAGTAGAGTGGTTCCCTGAGGAGACATGACAATGCACAGAAGTGCAATTGTTCCCTGAAGTAACCTGACCATGCAGAGTAGTACAATGATTCCCTGAGGTTACCTACAATGCACAGTAGTAGAATGGATCCCTGAAGAAACCTGACATTACACAATACGTATTGTTTATGCACAGTAGTGCATAAACATTGACCATGCACAGTTGTACAGTGGTTCACTGAGGTAACCTAACCATGCACAAGAGTACAATGGTTCCCTGAGGTAACCTGACCATGCACAGTTGTACAGTGGTTCCCTGAGGTAACCTGACCATGCACATTAGTACAATGGTTCCCTGAGGAAACCTACCATGCACAGAAGTACAATGGTTCCTGAAGTAATCTGACCAGGCACAGTAGTGCAATTGTTCCCTGAGGTAACCTGACCATGCACAGAAGTACAATGGTTCCCTGACGAAACTTGACCATGCAAAGAAGTACAATGGTTCCCTGAAGTAATCTGACCATGTACAGTAGTACAGTGGTTCCCTGAGGTAACCTGACCATGCACAGTAGTACAATGGTTCCCTGAGATAAATTTACCATGCACAGTAGTGCAATGGTTCCCAGAGGTAACCTGGCAATGCACAGTATTAGAATGGTTCCCTGAAGTAACCTGACCATGTCAACAGTACAATGGTTCCCTGGGGAAACCTGACCATGCACAGCAGTACAAAGGTTCCCGGAGGTAACATGACAATGCACAGTAGTACAATGGTTCCCTGAGGTAACCTGACCATACACAGTAGTACAGTGGTTCCCTGAGGTAACCTGACCATGCACAGTAGTGCAATGGTTCCCTCGGTAACATGACCATGCACAGTAGTACAATGGATCCCTGAGGTAACCAGACCATGCACAGTAGTACAATTGTTCCCTGCAGATTAGTATAATGGTTCCCTGAGTAACCTGACAATGCATAGTATTACAATGGTTTCCTGAGGTAACCTAACCATGCACAGTAGTACAATGGTTCCCTGAGGTTACATGACAATGCACAGTAGTACAATAGTTCCCTGAGGTTAAATAACCATGCACAGTTGAACAATGGTTTCCTGAGGAAACTTGACAATGCAGAGTAGTACAATGATTCCCTGAGGTACCTTGACCATGTACAGTAGTAGAATGGTTCCCTGAGGTAACCATGAACCATGCACAGTAGTAGATGGTTCCCTGAGGTAGACATGACAATGCACAGAAGTACAATGTTCCCTGAAGTAACCTGACCATGCAGAGTAGTACAATGTTCCCTGAGGTTACTGTACCATGCACAGTAGTAAAATGGTCCCTGAAGAAACCTGATCAATACACAATACAATGTTCCCTAGGGTTACCTGACCATCACAATAGTACAAAGGTTCCCTGCACAGTAGTACAATACTTTCCTGAGGTTATCTGACCATGCCAGTGTTCCCTGAGGTAACATGACCATGCACAGTAGTACATGATTCCTTGTAGTAACATACCATGCACAGTAGTACAATGTTTCCTAAGGTAACATGCCATACACAGAAGTACAATGGTTCCCTGAGGTAACCTGACCATGCACAGTAATTTAAAATGTTCCTAGATAAACCTTACCATGCACAGTAGTGCAATGGAAAGGTTCCCTGAGGTAACATGACAATGCACAAGAGTACAATGGTTCCCTGAGGTAACCTGACCATACACAGTAGTACAGTGGTTCCCTGAGGTAACCTGACCATGCACAGTAGTGCAATGGTTCCCTCGGTAACATGACCATGCACAGTAGTGCAATGGATCCCTGAGGTAACCAGACCATGCACAGTAGTAACAATTGTTCCCTGCAGATTAGTATAAATGGTTCCCTGAGTAACCTGACAATGCATAGTATTACAATGGTTTCCTGAGGTAACCTAACCATGCACAGTAGTACAATGGTTCCCTGAGGTTACATGACAATGCACAGTAGTACAATAGTTCCCTGAGGTTAAATAACCATGCACAGTTGAACAATGGTTTCCTGAGGTACCTTACCATGTACAGTAGTAGAATGGTTCCCTGAGGTAACCTGACCATGCACAGTAGTAGAGTGGTTCCCTGAGGAGACATGAAAATGCACAGAAGTACAATGGTTCCCTGAGGTAACCTGGCAATGCACAGTAGTACAATGGTTCCCTGAAGTAACCTGACCATGTCAACAGTACAATGGTTCCCTGGGGAAACCTGACCATGCACAGCAGTACAAAGGTTCCCTGAGGTAACATGACAATGCACAGTAGTACAATGGTTCCCTGAGGTAACCTGACTATACACAGTAGTACAGTGGTTCCCTGAGGTAACCTGACCATGCACAGTAGTGCAATGGTTCCCTCGGTAACATGACCATGCACAGTAGTACAATGGATCTCTGAGGTAACCAGACCATGCACAGTAGAACAATGGTTCCTTGAAGTAACCCGATTATGCACAGTAGTACCATGGTTCCCTGAGGTAACCTCACCATACACAGTAGTACAGTCGTTCCCTGAGGTCACCTGGTCATGTATAGTAATTTACATATGACCTTAGGTAACCTTGTCATGTACAGTAATTTACAGATGACCTGAGGTAACCTGGTCATGTACAGTAATTTACAGATGACCTGAGGTAACCTGGTCATGTACAGTAATTTACAGATGACCTGAGGTAAACTGTCCGTGAAAAAAAAGAACATAGATGTAATCTGGACTGACTAAGCTGACGAAGGGAGTTATGCACATTCAATTGTGGTAACCTGAGGTTTGTAGAAAATTAGCGTTTTGCAAAGTTTATCTGTGGTAACATGCAGCTGGTGCAATGACCATGAAGTTGTGACCTCGCCATATTCTAACATACAGAGGTATTCTGAGGTTACATATTTATATACAGTAGTTAAGAAATGACATTAGTTAACATGTGCACTTGGCCATGTATAGAAATGCAGAAGTGCCCTGAGGAAAACTAAAAAAATAGTGTTTTGTAAAGTTTATACAAAGTGTGGTAATACGAGTATGTGCAGTAATACAGAGTAACCTCACCATGTACAGCAATACAGAGGTAATATTAGGTAACCTCACAATGTTCAATCATACAGAGGTGACCTGAGGTAACCTCACCATGTGAGCAATCACAGATATGATCTGAGAGACTGAGATACAGGAAATACACAGTAATTTAGAGATGACCTAAGGTTATCTGACCATGTACAAAAGTCCACTGGAGATGTGAGGTTTTTCCTTGAAAATATCCAACATCTCTCAAATAAAATTGATTAAGACAATTAACATTTTTAAAAAAGCAGTTATATACTATATAACCTGTGCTTGTAACTACGCTACTTTCAAAGTAATGTCAAATGGAAAAAAAAATAGATTACTGTTCGTACTGCAATGTTTCTCTTTTTTAATACTGGTGAATAAAATCCTTACAGTGTGTACTGGCTGGTCATCATCGCGTATGATACGATTTTGATACTCATACACAGCTAATGAATATTATGCATGAATATAGATAAAATCAGCACGTGTAGCCATAAACTGAGAGTTGTAGATTTGTAGTGTAAATATATAGATGCCGTTTATAGAATACAAAATTAGATCAGAAACATAGTTATTAAAATTGAGAAAGGAAATGGTGAATATGTCAAAGCGACAACCATCCGACCATAGAGCAGACAACAGCCGAAGGCAACCAATGGGTCTCCAATGTAGCGAGAATTCCCGCAGCTGTAGGTGTCCTTCAGCTGGCCCCTAAAAATATGCATTATAGTTCAGTGATAATGGACGTCATACTAAACTCCAAATTATACACAAGAAACTAAAATTTAAAAGCATACAAGCCTATCATACTAAACTCCGAATTATACACAAGAAACTAAAATTTAAAATCATACAAGCCTAACAAAGGCCAGAGGCTCCTGACTTGGGACATGCGCAAAATTGCGGCGGGGTTAAACATGTTTATGAGATCTCAACCCTCCCCCTATACATCTAGCCAGTGTAGAAAAGTAAAAGCATAACAATACGCACATTATAATTCAGTTCAAGAGAAGTCCGAATCCGATGTCAAAAGATGTAACAAAAGAAAATAAATAAAATGACAATAGTACATAAATAACAACAGACTACTAGCAGTTAACTTACATGCCAGCCCCAGACCTCAATTAAACTGATTGAAAAATTATGTGTTCATCATATGAATATCAGGCATAATCCCTCCCATTAGGGGTTTAGTATCATACTATCATTAAATATATGAGAAGAACATAACCCGTGTCATGCCAACAACTGTTTTTTTAGAAATAGATGTGTTTAGTTCCAATTCAAATACTCTATCAGTGAATCAATATTAAAGCCAAAATATGCAATCTTTAATGACCTGACAACGGTATCGTAACTATATCCCTTTTTAATAAGTCTATTTAAAGGTTTTGTTAGTTTTTTGAGGAGAATACTGACATTTTTGTTCTTTATATAGAATACTTACATAAAAAAAAATGGATGTGAAATACCTGAACGTATAAGATGTCTGCATGTTGAGTTATATTTACGAATTATTTCCTTATACCGATGATAAAATTTAGTAAATGTTTTGACCAGTTTGTGATATCGAAAACCCTGGTGTAATAATTTTTTAGTAATACATAAATTTCTCTCGCTAAAATCTAATACGTTGTTACATACACGAGAGAATCGTACAAGTTGAGATCTATAAACACCATAAGATGATGACAATGAAACGTCACCATCTACAAATGGATAATTAACAATAGGAAATGAAAAAACATCTCTCTTATCAACAATTTTTGTATTAATCTTCCCGTTTCTGATATAGATATCAAGATCGAGGAAAGGGCAGTGGTCATTGTTATCATTAGCTTTATTTAAAGTAAGTTCTACAGGATAAATTTCTTTAGTATACATACGGAAGTCGTTATTATTGAGAGCCAATATATCATCCAAATATCTAAAAGTATTGTTAAATTTTTGTATCAAAAGTTGTTTTGATGGGTCTTTTCTAATTTAAGTCATAAATTGTAACTCATAACAATACAAAAACAGGTCCGCAATAATTGGTTCACAGTTAGTCCCCATTGGAATTCCAATAACTTGACGATATACGGAATCTCTAAAGCGAACAAAAATGTTATCAAATAAAAATTCAAGCGCATAAATAGTATCAAAGCATGTCCATCAATATCTAAGCTGCTATATTTAACTGTATTATGTATTTTATTTTGTATGTATTTTTGTCCGTTTTCTATTTGTATTAATAGTTTTTGAAGGCCTCATGGAAGATTAACATGTAATTGTTAAATGTGTTACCTTCGTTAAATACAGAATTTTATTATTATTGTTATTATAGTTCTTTTATTTATTGCTACTAAAAAATGATCGCAAAGAGTTTGAACATAGGTACTCGCATTCCGACTTTTTAAATGCCCAGTTAATTAGGGATGTGCATTTTTTCTTAATAAGAATATGAGGCAAAGTGGTATATAGGGTAGAAAAATCAAAACTTTGAACAGATTTAAAATCACCAATATATGCATGCAATTTATCAAGTACTTCCAACGAGTTTTTGACACTCCAAAAGTAATTAATTCCAATATTTTCAAAGGCCTTATTTGAACAATTTATTATAAGGTTTTTTATTGTACCAAGTGTACTAGTAAGTAAAACAGACAATTTAGTAGTAGAACAATGGACAGTAGCGGGTCCAGGGGTGTTCTGGGTATAGGAACCCTTTTTTTTGGAGATCAATGCATTTGAATGGAAACATATAGTTGGAACCCCCTCCTTGTGTCCTGGATTGGGAACCCCCCTTTTTTAAATGGATGGATCCGCCACTGCCCCTCATGCAGTCGAACAAGATGGACTGATTTTCAATAACCTATCTATTAAATGTTATCATTTCTACTTATGTTACTTTAAAAGAAGTAACCAAAATCAATATATGCGTAATCTGTCCATATGTTAGTGTCATCTATTATTAACTATTTTAAAGCCAATCGAGTAAAATACGGATCTATAAATGTATGCTTTGCTTAAATGATAAAGATTTATGATTATTTATACTTTGATATAATTGATGGAATACTTTTCACATATCGATTGTTTGTACAACTTTTATTAGAAAAAAAACCCGTATGTGCCTGCCCAAAGTCAGGAGCCTGTTATTCAGTGGTTGTCGTTTGTTTACTAGTATGTGCTACATATTTGTTTTTGTTCATTTGTTTTATATAATTAAGGCCGTTAGTTTTCTCGTTTGAATTGGATTTCATTGTTATTTCTGAACCTTTTATAGATGACAATGCGATATGGACTTTGCTCATTGTTGAAGGCCGGACGGTGACCTACAGTCGTTAATTTCTGTGTCCTTTTGTGGACAGATGTCTCATTGGGATTAATACCACAGTTTCTTTTTTTATATGTATCATTATTGAACGCATACATATCGTTATCTAGGTTCTTCTATTTTAATTGTATATATATATCTACTACCCCTTTCGAATAAACAAAGAATGGTACATAAAGAAGCTTTAAAGAAAATACATTTCAAACAAAGATAAGAAAAAACCAACGAAAGTGGTGATTATTTAACAATTTTGCATTAGTGTTAATGCTCATCTTACAGTGTAAGATGCATGCAGTACACTTAAATTCAAATAATGCCGTGACAGTTTATAGCGATATTTTTTGTAACAGCTCAGTGGCGGGTCCAGGGGTGTTCTAGGGATAGGAACCCTTTTTTTGGAGATCAATGCATTTGAATGGGAACATATAGTTGGAACCCCCTCCTTGTGTCCTGGATTGGGGACTCCCCCCTTTTTTTTAAATGAATGGATCCGCCACTGCCCCTCATGCAGTCGATCAAGATGGACTGATTTTAATAACCTATCTATTAAATGTTATTTATTTTCTACTTATGTTACTTTAAAAGAAGTAACCAAAATCAATATATGCGTAATCTGTCCATATGTAAGTGTCATATATTACCAAACACAATGTTAGTCAAAGTTTCAAGAGGAAATTCACGAAACTTAGGCAGCAATCATTTCCTTTTCAGGGGAGGGGGGGGGGGGCTATGTTTTTTTTTTTAAAGTTTGTTTCTTATTGTTCTGCCACTATATGTAATGCTAAAATTAAAATGAAAGAAAAAATGTTTTCGACCTGTCTCCAAAAAATATTGTCTTTCGCCGAAGGAAAAAAATCCATTGCCCCCCCCCCCCCCCACGAAAATCAAATGTTTGCTGCCTAAGGCATGTGTGGAAAACTTTTATTCTTTAATAGTTAGTTTAAATAATTGTATATACATTTATTTACATAAATCTCTATGAAACCAGTTTTTGACAATAATTATTATAAAAGTTTAAATCGCCATTCAAAAAGTGTTTTCTTTTTAATTATTTTAAGTCATTTACGTTTCACTAAATAAATATCTGTTCACGTTGCAATGATCACAAATAAACCAAATATTTGAATTTTTTTCGTGAATTATTTGTCGTAACTTATTGTAAAAAATTGTATGTGTTCCTGTTTTCTTCTATTTTTCGCACATATATACTGTTCAGTCGAAATAGAAAGTACAATGATGTATTTTTAGAGTATTCTATTTTTAGATCATGTTATTACTACGCATATGGGCACTATTGCCACGATTACCTGAGGGCACCGATTACCTCAGGGCATACAGCAGCGGACCTAACTGCCATCTGCGTGTAATACCGACACTATCGATAGTGGGGCATATTCTAATAGTCAATTCAATGCTGACAGTAATGAAGAATTATACGAAAACCTTAAAGTACAATGACTTATAGTTGCTGTGTAAATTCATGTTTTGTACATTGTATCTGTAATTTTAAATAGAAGGTCAAAAGGTAATATAAGCAAAAACTCAATACAATATTTATGAATACAAAACAAATATTCTAAAACGAAAGTTAATAAGAAACGACTTTGAATTACTACAAACATAGCTTTTTCCAGTTTGATCCAGGTCACTTCTGTTTGACATTTGTCTGGGTCTTATGTCACTCAACCGTTTGCAATAGGTACTATGACTTTATCATTTACCAGGATGAAGTCAAATTAGATTTACCTTAGATTATATCAATCTAAATGCAATAATTCCTATAAGATAGGATCCGATAGCTTTTGATCAAATATACCAAACATACCATTTCTCCCTCTCTAGGTGTAATACCATCAAATCATAGTACGTCACAATGCACTTGCATACTAAAAAGTATCGAAAAAAATATTCCAATCAATTTCAAAGTTGTAATCAAAAACTGCATTGCATTAAAAAAAAAATGTTTTAGTTTTATTGATCCTATTTTGCAGTCTTGATTATAACCAAATCATCTTATTCGTCGTCTTACTTTCTTTTTAAAACGAAATGAATGTGAAAGTGTACAGATAAACGGTTGGAAAATCAACTATCATCTCAAATCATGTATACTAATTTCCTATATAGCATTTTACTAAAATATTACAACAAAGTGTATTACTTTGATCGTTAAACTGACAAACAATTTTTGAACACGTATTACCACCCACAGCTTTTGGTTCGTGTTCTATTTTGTGTCTGTTTGTCGATATTTGTAGCCATGGCGTTATCAGTTTGTTTTCAATCTATGAGTTTGGATGTTTCTCTGATATCTTTCACTCTTATATCCAAGAAACAGGCTAATTTTGTTTGTACTGACATTACCAGAAATACATTTTTTTTTAAATTTTTACAAATACAAAAAATTGAATGCTATACCTTTTTATCTACGATAAAAGTGGGTAGAAAATCAATAAGCATGATGTGGTTATATCGATATCAAAATAGGCAATAAGTTAAACCCTTAAATTCCAGGCATGAAGCATATTTTTTGAAATCTTGTGATGATTGTTTAACATATTGTCTTTTCATTACTTAATCTTGATAACAGGCATTTAATGATGTACTTAGGTTAGGTTTTGGAAAAGTGTCAAATATTTGGACTTTTCGGTGTTTTTCCGTACGATACACGGTTACATCTGTTGCCCCATAACACTTTTTATCTTTAAATATAAGACTTAATAGCACATAAAATTAAAGGTAATTTGAAAAAAATTCAGCAGATTCTTGATTTCTTTCTTTTGACTTAAGACATAAATAATACCAATGCAAATATAAGGTTAAAGTAAAAAAATGAAAAATCACAAAAAATCTGAACTACGAGGAAAATTCAAAACGGAAAGTTTCTACATGTAATCAAATGGCAAAATCAATCATTTTCCCGCCATAGTTTATAAATCAAATATCTCGAAAAGGAGCTCCATAACCTATCACTATTTTTAGCTTATTATTATCTTTAACTAATACTCTTCCAGCTTAAAGTATCAATTTTGAATTCTTGATTTATTTAATTTTACCTAAGATCACCTAAGTACATCCTTAAGAAACACATGTTTGCTTCAATCTTTGCGTTATATGAATTTGAATCAGGTAAAACAAAGATCATATACCAAACCAAAAAGTACAATGATCATTTGGCCAAGATTTATCTTCAAAATGAGAACACTAGTAAATTATAGACTTTTACAATTTATTTTCATTAATATCCAACAGCAAAGTGAACTTACAGGTAGTGATACATCTTAAATATTGCTAATGTGGCTATAACTAGTTATTGTTCACGGGAAGTCAGTATTTTTGTGTACATCATCTCAAATCACAGAGAAGTAAAACCGAAATATTCATGGCATCTTTACTGCTTGTATTAAGAACAATGATTTGTGGAATAAATCAAGTCCATATACAAAATAACTCTGCTGTACACAGGGAGATTAGTTTCCGCAATAGACAAAACTTCGGATATTAATTAAAGGAATATTGAAAAAGATCCATAAAATGAATTCAACCAATATCTAAATTATGCATTGTTATATTAGTTTAACGTGTTCGTCATTATTATACCAATAAGAAAATTGAAACTATTTATGAATCAAAAGTTAATATAAATTTCAATGACAAAAATAATATTCATTTCATATATTTATGTGTTCACCTTTTATACTATTCTGTAGTCACATTATCATTATCATATTTTAACTTCTTTCGAATGACATAGGTTTCAGGCAAAATGTTTATCTACAATGTATCAGCCTCGACAACGATAACGCTTAAATACGGTTGATGCTTCTTTTATATATTGTAGATGTCCATTTTAAAAACACTCAGATTTTATTTTCTCCAACAATGTAATGTAGTTTTAAAAGATAAAATTCAAAACACAAATATTAAAATAGATGACCTGGTTTCTAAGTTTGAAATCTATGTTACGACTTTTTTCTGCATATTCATCAAATATAAATATAGTGAGATGTTGTATGTCATCAAATATGAATATTGTAAGATGTGGTATGTCATCAAATATGAAAATAGTAAGATGTGGTATGTCATCAAATATAAATGTAGTAAGATGTGGTATGAGTGCCAATGAGACAACTCTCCATCCAAGTAACAATTAATACAAGTAAAACATTATAGGTAAAGGAACGACCTTCAACATGGAGCCTAGGCTCACACCGAACAGCAATGTATAAAAGGCTAAAAAAAACCTTTCAAATGGGAAAACAAAGGGTCATATGCATACAAAATCAGATGCGGAATGAGCTTAGCGAGGTGGTACATCGAATTATGTAATTACAAATTCGTATAAAAAGTACAAATTCGTGTAATATGTCTGCTAAAGACAACAAAGTATAAAGCTGTTTAAAAGATATAGATCATATAAATCGATTCAGAAAACGTATCTAGACTACAAACTAGAACCGCGGGAAACATATTTACTACAAGGGAAAAAACAGAAGAACAGAAATACTGATGTGCAACAAAAGCAAACGCCATTGCAACATACATAGAAAAAGAATAGTTGAAAACAATTAACATATTCCTGACTTGGTACATGGCATTTTAAGGAAAAGATTGTGCCTTGCCAATTGTGTCACAAACCTACTTGTAAGTCTGTCATATCTGTTCTATTTATGAAAGTTCTATCACAAAAGAGACGTATCGAACATGTGCGTTTTGCTCAGATTAAAAATTTTGTATTGAAGGAAAATTTGCATAAGTCTCCCTGAAGGAATGAATTGTATAACTGTGAATGCTGTACATTGACAAAGATAAAAAATGAAGATGAAACTGAAGAAACATGTTTTACACCAAAATACAATTAAAGTTTCATATGATTTATTGAAACTGCGAAAACATATCCTATTCAACGATAAGATGTAAATTGATCATCTACAAATAGCTATTTGATATATTCAGACATTTCAAATATATAAATTATACCATATTGGCTTTCAGATGTTTGTTTTTGAACGTCCCTGAAAAAATTAAAATCAAGAAAAGCTTTACTGAAGCAATATTTTTGGCTTTCAAATATTCGTTTTCAACGTCACTGAAACAGTGAAATATGTGGTGTTCATTTCGGTTTTATTACGAATGAGTAAAACGGCCATTACATCTTATCCTTTTAGACTGAAGACTAACAAAGTTAAATATGAAAACTGATATGTGGAACATTCTCATTATATCCATAACGGTGTTTACATATAATCGATCTGCAGAAGGACAGGCTGAGGGTAAGAAAACTGCTGCAATATTCAATGCAAACATGATTATTCGTAAATCATCAAAGATTCCCTCAATAACAATTTAGTATTAATATAAATTAGTCCTCTTGAAGATTATTTAAGAATATACGATCAGTGTGTTTGTAAGAATAATAACTTGAAGTGGAGAGTAAATATATATTCGTGTAGATTCCAAATTGTTTTGATATTAAGGACACACCTTGATAATAGTCAAAACATGCACAAGTGAAATGCAATGCATTAAGTACATATCAATGAAAAAATACCAATTGAATTTTTAAATACCCTTCCGATCTTTAATTTCGACGAATAATAAACAAATTAAAAAAAAAAAAAAGACACCGCATAAAACCGCAAAAAGTTGCAAAACTATATTAATCAACAAGGTAAGTATCTCTTGCATCATCTGTAATTTGAATCCCGATAAGGACACACTCATTACAACTATACACCAGAAAAATGAGACAACTATTAAGAAATTTTAAGATGTAAGACTGAGAACACTTATGGTTAATTAGAAATAACACGTATGTACAGTTAACAGTGAGCTTATTCGTGATAAAGATCATAACACTGTCCATAGTTTTGGCTCATATTATGCTAGATAGCTAGTTTCTGTTTAGTATTACTACATATAACACATATACAAGCGGAGGGTATAATATTACAATTGACAGTTGGAAAGTTCTGATCATCACGTTGTTATAAGTTTCAGTGTTCGTCGTCTTTCTGTATCGATATTAAGGCAGAGATAAAAATATCAACCGAACCTTTTGAAATTAAAGAAGTTTACATGATTGATTATGTTTCGTTAATTTCGGAATTGTTTTATATACTCCATATTTTATATGAGTACAACGACAAATCGTACAATGGTAGTGCACATTTAGTATTAGTAGAAATGCAGACAATCGACCAAATTATTGTATAAACGCATTCAACAAACATAATTTTGCTGTAATAATTCCAAAATATCAATTAATAAGATTGAAGATTTTGCAGTAGATTCTAACGGCTATTTCAACTGCAGGAAAACTTAACGTTGAATATCTTGATGATCATGCTATATAATATTCTTTATTATAATTTATTAGGCTAAGCTATCAGGCAGGAGACATTCATCGTTTTTTTTAAATGTTACAGCAAAAGGGGAGCAAAAGAGATTTGTAATTTTATAAGAAAATCTCCACTCTCATAAACTAAATAGGGTGTATGTGATATTCCTTTTTTTCTGCTAATTTCAAGTTACCATTTTCTGATAGAGATGTTGAAAAAAATTAAATTTTGGTTATATGTTTGTCTAGTGAAAAATAACATATTTGCCGCGAGAAACTGAGCTTATTGTACGTTATTTTATTTTAAAATGGGTCTCAGAATTGTTGTTCGAGTAGTTATCAAGCTGCAATACGTAGTTTTATTTTTTTTGTTCTAGCTGATTTTATGATAAATCCGTTAACTGTCCCAAGCAGTAACCAGAAAACAAAATTGATCTGGAAAATTCTCTTGTTTTATGCTTATGGCTAACAACACAAATCATACTTGTTCATTGTTAACGCAATTGATTTATCCATCAATTTTAAACGTGCGAGTCATGTATATTATGTTTTTGAAACAGGTGTCTTACGACTGATGGATGGTTCTCATTCAAAGGAGGGGAGACTAGAAATATTTCATAGTGGCATATGGGGCAGTGTCTGTGACGATAACTTTGGACAACCAGACGCAACTGTTGCGTGTAGACAGCTTGGTTTTCGGTATGTAATGCATTCGAAGTGTATTTTACAAAAAAAAAAAAAATCAAACTGAAAACAAAAAGATCATTAAATATAGGTTTATTTCCCTACGAAACGAACTAGATGGCAAATTATTATATAAAGTACATATTTGTTTCTTATATACAGGCATTTATTTTAACTTAGACCTATGCATTGTGTTTGTTTTAGAGCAAATATAACAATTATGTTTTCAAATTTCTATATAACAAGTCTAATTAGTTAAGTAACCAAATATGACACATAAGAGACAGACACCTAAACGAGGTACATTGTAAGTAACAGGTAAAATCATACATATCAATCAAATAACAATCAGTAATATTTAATATTAACTTACAGGTGTTTATCGGATGTGCAGGTATATACAGAAGGAGGATTTACAACATCCAAGATTTGGATGGATGATGTGAGTTGTAATGGACATGAATCTTCTCTAAAATCTTGCTCGTTTGGCGGATGGGGGACACATAACTGTGGTACAGGAGAAAATGTAGGCATCCGATGCTATGGTGGATGTGCAGGTACACGTAGCGTATATTTCTTATGTATATATTGAAGGGACAAGTCGATGCCGATGGTACTTGTTTCACTTCATTTAAACGTGACATTAAATATAGATAATTTTGTTTGTTCCTCACTATAGTATTCGATATGAAAATGTGTTCAACTTGATAACTGTTTTTTTTTCTTTAACAACATTGAAAGCTAATTATCTGCTTTTTGTTGCCATGTTATTATATATATCAAACTAATGTAAAATTAAGACTCGTGAAAGATTCGCAATAATTAAGTAATGCTAAAGAAGGTTCGGACAATATTTTTTTTCAAAATCATGTTAGAGTAGACAATGCAAATAATTTCAATGAAAGTGCTTAAAAATAATAGTTCTCAATTTTTGTTAAATTTGAGAAATTAGAATGGTTACGTTTTCCGCCTATTACCAACAACCTTTCTGTATTATGGTTTAGAGGAGATGCTCGGAGAGAATATTTCAAATAATAATATGGTTCCATTTAATAAGACATTTAAGTTTAATGGTTTGATTTATGACATTGAATTCGATTTTCACAATTTTATAACGGAAACTTGACTTGAAAATGAGAAAAATATACATGATAAATGCATTTCTCATGTGAGAAGAATTCTTAAATTTCATCTGTAGAGCTTAGTATCACTCAAGTACGTGCAGTTATTTGAACTGAATTTCTTTTTGACAATGTTGAATAGGAGATTTGTGGTTAATTGGAGGAAACAGTTATGGTCGTTTACACATTTATCACAGTGGATCATGGGGTACTATTTGCGATGACAATTTTGGCTCCCAGGATGCACTAGTAGTCTGCAAGCAACTGTTATTGTGGTAAGAAGTGAAACATAAAGAGTATGACTTTAAGAAACTCAACTGTTTCAGAAATGTTTAAAGTAACGACTTTCACAGATTATAATGTAATCAAAACATACACAATTAAATAGTAAAATGTATTCCAAGTCGAAAATTATCTCATATGACATAGATCAATGTTTCCAATGTATATGTGTGGCAATGTAAGTTAGTGCTGATTGATGTGGAATCAAAAGCAATAACGTCATCATGGTAATGAGTTTATAATAATTGCAGTTCCTTAATATGCACTATTCAGTATAAAATATGTTGTCTGTTTATAAATACATAGGCCCCAAAATTATAAGACCACAATCATGCAATTTTATACTGCTGGACATGGAAATGGGACCATCTGGCTTGATGACGTTGCTTGAAATGGAAACGAAAATAGAATTGACTCATGCTATCATCCACAGTGGGGTGTACACAATTGTGGACATAGTGAAGACGTTGGTTTACGATGTTACGGAAGTTACAGTAGTAATGAAGGTACATTATAATCACAGAGGAGCGAAATTTTTAGCTCTTAGAATATACCAGGTCATTCTGCTAGTAATTCGGTGTTGACATATGATAACTTAAAATTAAACTAATCGTATTGAAAAAATAATTAATAATGTAATAATTAAACAGTGTTTCAGTGAAACAATAATATGTCAAAAAAGAAAGAAAAAGAAAACCCACAGAGAAGCATCAGTTAAACACATACTTCGATTGCAATATTTCAAGTTGGTTTCTCAAATTAAAATGAAACAAGATTTTCATTGTATTAAAGTATCCACAACAATGCATCCCATGAATTTCTTGAAGGTATAGTATTTAAGCAAAGCTTGATATATTATATAAATGTATGGGATTTTGGATTGATAACTAACTTAAACGCAACTACTATATGTTATATGTAACCTTTACATAACGAATACAGAATATTGCAGCCAGTGTGTAGGGAAAGGTAATATCCGTGGTTACCTTGTGTGAAGTCATTATCAGGTCAGGTATTAAACCCCCCTTTCGAAGTAATCTAATCCTACAGTTAGATAAATTGGTTATCCGTCGGACTAGTTTACCTTTTTTAACACATTTCTTACACAAAATTTACACATGTAAAATATTATCTGACCAATTTCGAACATTTTATACGTTTTTTTCTTTTTGATATAAGTCGATTTCTGTTGCATTTATATCAACATACAAAACTTTTTTGATGCTTAAATCTTGAAAACTAACTGTGCACGGGCATGTAAATTAAAGATATGGGCATTACAATCTCATGCAGGTTAACTAATAACCTATGAAACAAATATAGATTACACTGTTAGATATTCCTTATAATTTCGCAGATATCAGAACATCACAACCAGCAAATGTTGCGGCACCTCATGAGAAAATGAATAAGATATGAAAATCAGCACAACGAAGGACTTAATGCAATCTTAAGTAGCTACTTCGTAAATACAATATTCCGCTTAAAATGCAACAACAATGCAAATGAAGACATGTAAACATAATGTAAGACAAACATTTGATGCTGCAATAATATTTGAATTACTAAGATAAGCAAGAATCAGGTAACCGTAATATTATAAACATTTAAATGCTGCAATATCAAAATTATTAAGACTATAAACAACAATTTTAATCTGATAAACATGTAGAGTGCTCTAAATCACATTTGTGAATAAAGCAATATACAAAATACATGCATCAACCGATATGTATTACCGTTCTAAATGAACTGATTGCATGTGAATTTGAAATCATAATATAGTGCAAAAACATATTATTGAGATCTTGTATATATCTGTTTGTTGTAAAGCTCATTCAAATAGTTCAAATTGAAGTATACTACACTTTGATCATAATTGTATTTAACGATTAGCAGTATTTAATTAAAAAAAAAAATCAGTTCATCATCATTTAAAAAAATGAGTACAACGTAAAAGTCGCATGATAACCTATTGCTATTGCTACATGTTTCTGGTAGACATGTGAAACGAAGAAGGCGCTGTTCACATATAACTGATACAAAAACTACTGGCTAAATACAAATTTCTAATTTGAATTGTACATTAAACCAGGCTATTGAAAGTCTTGTTTTAATTGAATAAAATTTAATTTAGCAAAATTACATCGTTATATGGGCTTTAGTTGTAACAACCATTGCAATATATTCTAGATATCTATAATAATTATAGTGACAATTAAATATTTGAAAAACGAATAAAATGGAACCATGTATTCGTTTATTTCACTCTCAAACAACCCAACATTTATAATCTGAGAAAACATACAGTGAATATACTTTGGGTGCTTATGCACTGTATATCCGTGTTTATGTTGCTCTTTAAAAAAATTGAAAGGAATTACAATTATACTAACTATGACCAGATATGTTTAATCAATTGATTGCAAAAAAAGTAAACATGTAAATAACGATATACAGAACAAAACAGTTTAAAAACCAAAATATCCAACTCCAGGAAAAAATCAAAACGGAAAGTCCCTTATCAATTTGCAAAATCAAATGTTCAAACGTTTAATTGCAAATTTTTTGATAACTGATTTCATTTCATTAGGTACCAAATCGTCAATTATACCTAGTTGTATAGCTAGAACACCACTCCCACGTATGTGACAGTAGCACAAACTCAAGTCTAGAGTGAAATTCAGATTTAACCGAATTTGTCATTTAACACAAGCAATTTAAATAGTTATGATCAATACACAAATCTATCATTGCTAATTGACTATTACAGCATGACTTCATTCTTGCTGTATCACATTATATATCATAATAATATCATGCCTTACACGTCTAATAATACTCTAATAATTAGTTGAAGTCGTTATCAAAGGTACCAATATTATAATTTAGTAAGCCAGACGCGCGTTTCGTCTACATAAGACTCACCAGTGTCGTGCATATCAAAATATTTGTAAAGCCGAACAAGTACAAAGTTGAAGAGCAATGAGGATCCAAAATTCCCAAAAGTTGGGCCAAATACGGCAAAGGCAACCTATGCCTGGGGTAAGAAAATCCCTAGTTTTTCGAAAGTTTTGTAAACAGGAAATTTATAAAAATTACCACATTGTTGATATTCATGTCAACATCGAAATGTTGAGACTACTGGGATAGTGATACCTTCGGGGATGAAACGTCATCCCCAGTGGCATCGACCCAGTGGTGTAAATAGTTATCAAAGGTGCCAGGATTATAATTTAGTACGACAGACGGACGTTTCATCTACATAAGACTCATCAGTGACGCTCATATCAATTAGAAGTTGAACACGTAAAACAACATTTTAAACCTAATTTGTATGATTAAATCATTTTTCAGTCGATGGACATTGGGGACCATGGTCTTCTTGGAAATTGTGCAGTTCCTGTTGTGGTTCTGGAACAATAAAAAGAACAAGAAGATGTGATAACCCATTTCCAATGTTTGGTGGAGCATCGTGTAATGGAAGGTCAGAAGAATCAAATGCATATACTGGCAGTAGCTGTCCAGGTAGACTCATGTAACATACACGATGAACTTTTAAAAATAACAAATATGATGTATAGAATAAAACTATCATAGTATTTGAACATTTTGAAAAATCAACAGGTTACATTGACACAGATAAGTTAACACCAAACAGTCTTCAATATACATAAGATATGCATACGAAAAAGTTATCGTAAAATCAGCGGTCATCATTAACATGTCATTTTAACTGTATTACAAACAAGTATGTTTACACAGCTTTTTAATCACTTATGGAATTTTCACAGCTTTAATTACTTATGGAATAATGAATAGGTTAAACAAGAAAAACTTTCGTTATGAATCTTATTTTTAAAGTTTTTATTTCTTCCGATTTTTTTTAAATTTTGAACTTCGAGACATCGGGGTCAATTTACATCAGTTTTACATGGACGGAACTTAAGAAGTACCTCGACTTAACCGATAGTTCGAATCATCCGAGTTCATCAGAGGTTAAAATGCATTGATCAAACAGGAATTATGCCGGGACAGAGAAATTACCTCGACTCATCCGAATTTTCGACTCATCCGAGTTCAACGAGGTTCGACTGTACATTCATGTGCTATTTAAGACCATATAAATTCAAACTCTTTCAACATACTAGTGATATTCATAGTAGCATACTATTTTGCCCTCGATACCTGAATAATAACAGTATCACTGGGGTAAAGTTGGTGACCGTAACTGCATTCACTGTCATCCCAAGATGTCGGATGACAAATTAGGTCAGTAGTTGTATTGTCTGTTAAAATGTTTCTATATAATTTCCTTTATAAAGCATTCATTGGTACGATGTAAATTTATGAAATATTCACACGGAAATCGCAAATTACTACCGAGAAATGTGTATCAAACAGGAAATTGGATTTGAAAAAATCGCTAACATTTGCATGATGATCGTAAAGTATAACAAGGATGACCGTGATTGGTAAATAGATGACCGTAATTTGTAAAGGATGACCGAAATTTATAAAAAATGACCGTAAAATTTTAATGATTACCATAAATTCTAAGAAATATCCGTATTTGTATTACTAGTACCTTTTCGTATCAAATAGTAAATCGTGTTGGTATAAAACGTATTTATAGGACTGCATTATCGTCCGGGTGCGTGAATTTCTTGCTGATTGAAGACCTATTGGTGACCTTCTGTTGTTGTCTGTAAAATGGTCGGGGTGTTATTTCTTTGACACATTCCCCAGTTCCATTGTCAATTTTATAGTTCACCATAAGTAGCCTCCAAGTACACGTCAAAATATTCTGTTCTTATTTCTTGGATTCCTTTTAATGTCATATAATAAATACGCCTTTTTAAAAATGACAATGCGTATTGCACGTTGACCAATATTTTGTAAGATTGTGTGTTCAACCAGTCCATAACTAAGAAAGCCACCAATTTAAACTTCGATTTGTTTGGTGTATTCTATTCCTTAAAAAAATTTAAAAAAGTGATATTTTGAACGTCAAAATCTTCTATTTTCTATTATCATGATTATTGAATAAGACTATTTACCAGATTTGTTAGCACATAAGCAACACGACGGGTGCCACATTTGGAGCAGGATCTGCTTACCCTTCCGGAGTACATGAGAACACCCCTAATTTTTTGCTGGGGTTCGTGTTGTTTATTCTTTAGTTTTCTATGTTGTGTCGTGTGTGCTGTTGTTTGTTTGTCTTTTTCATTTTTAGCAATGGCGTTGTCAATTTGTTTTAGATTGATGAGTTTGACTGCTCTTTTGGTATCTTTCGTCCCTCTTTTATATTGTTCTACCACGGATATTTTTAAGTCGTCGTTAATGTAATTCCGTCCTATGTTCATCGATACTCGCTATTCATGATTAGTCTTATTAACAAAATTTACGTTATCTTACCACCAGCACAGGTTCTGATTGCCCTTTAACAATGTTAAATACACATTCCAATTTCTTTTAGGTTAGTGTAGCTCAACCTTAGTTTTGTATGTAGTAGACTGACATTTCTTCGTTTGGTGTTATCTGTTGTGTTTTAACTGTTCTGCTTTATTCCCATTGAATGAGATAGATCATAGTTTTAACGTTTGTTTGTAAAGAAATGTATAGTGCATGTTATGTTGAAAATGTGTAGTATCAGTGTATGTCATTAACATTTCGTTAAATATACCAAGCTTATCGTTTTGTACAACAAACGCAACACACATCTCAGTAGTGACGTTTCACATATAAACTATGGTAAATTCATATTCAGGAACTCGCTTTTATTCGGTTACAATGGTTGGATTTTACACTGAACTATTTATTTATTTAAAGTTTTAATTCAACTTATTGTCATGTATTGATTGTCAGAGTGTCTTGTAAAAGTCTTTATTGCTATTAGGGACAAGAACAATTTTAAAAGTCTTTCAAACTTTTGAAAAAATGTAACCATATCTTGTAAATATAAGGATGCCGTATGCATATTATCTTTTATTGTATGTACAAAGAACCGATTCAATCAAAAAAAGGTATTAAGTTCAAGGCAGGATATTTTTTACAAGAATAAGCGTTTAATGCATTGCTTTGTAAGAAGACCTTTTATAGTAATAAGACGATATGAATATATCCATCTTTAAAATGAATTCATGGTGTTTGTGTCAACCTAAGAGAAAGTAAAATAACACAAATTGAAATCTCCAAGGAAAATTCAAATTAGAAGGGTAAATGTATTATCTTTTTTAAATTGTTATTTGTATGGAGAGTTGTCTCATTGGCACTCACACTACATCTTCCTATATCTATCAACAGCACACACATATCAAGTGAATGGATACTAACTGTGATATTCCTGACTGAAGAATTGAGAGTGATAAATAGTATGTCAAGGAAATCAATTAACTGTTATATATGTAAAATATAAACTGTTACACTGTAGGTGCTAAACTCCAACTACAAAACGATAAGATACCACAAACCTTTTCGAAGGAAGTTCTTGGAGGTGTTGCAGCTGGTTGTATTATTGCTACTGCTGCCGTTATTGTCATAGCTCTCTTTGTTTTCCGCAGATTCAGATGTGATCAAATTGGTAAGTTTTAGTAATGAATGGATAAACTAATATATGTTATTATTATGCTTTATGAGAAGGAAATCAAAGAATCTTCTCATTTGTATCCTGTATCCTAAAAATCTGCAAAACAGCAATATTGGAATAGCTGAATAACATGTTTACATATAAGTAGATGTATCAAAATAAAGACTGTTCAATCCTTAGTAAAATGATATCATGAATATAACACAGACTATGTAGAGTAAATAATGTCATTACAATTAACCAAACTATCGTTTAATAATATTTTTTTTTAATATATTTTGTATATGTTTATACAACACTCCTCAATTCGTATGTTGCTTATGTATTAGGCAGTGACATATGCGTATGGTGTGATTGTTAGACATAAATATTGAATTTCAAATTTCATACCACTATGAAGTTTGAAATAGGGTTTAAAATATGTACTGTGAAAACAATGATTTTGTACAATACAGTATATTTTTAATTCAAATAATGATATAAAAAAGGAGATATGGTGTGCTTGTCAAGAGACAACTCTCCACAAGAGACCATGAAATTAACAACTATTTGTCACTGTAAGGACTTCGACAATGAGCAAAGCCCGTACCACATACCGCCATACCATACCGCTTAGTCAGATATGACCGGCCCTTAAATGACAAATGTTTCAAACGAGAAAACTAACGGCCTAATTTATGTACAAAATATGAACGGAAACAAGTAGATAACACATGAACAAATGACAACCACAATAATTTGTACATGTATATAACTATAATATCTTGTTTGCTTTTAATTCACTGATAACAAATTCAAAATCAATACCATGATCTAATGTCAATGTTGAATTGATAACCTTTTTGTTCGGCCTTACTACAATAAAAAAGAAAATCAGACGAAACACATACAATTATCTAGCTAAAGTACAAACGAAGACCCAAATAAAACTACCAAAAAAACAGGGTTGAGCAAAAAGTATCATTAATAAATTTTGTGTGTAACTATTTTTTTTGGTATTTGTCTCTGATATCGGTTGGGTTTCGGAAGGCTAAAACAAACCGATACATACAGATTTGAAAAAAGCAAATGTTAAAAGAAGACGACATGTATTTAAAATGCATATTTGACAACTCTCCACCAGATACCAAACAATTCACGAAAAGGGGTACAATACGACCATAAACTAAAAGTAGCACCCATATAGTGTAATAAGTTATAAAAAATATCGAATTGAAAAATAACAAATATATTAAACGAGAAAACAATGTTCCTTATGTAATTGCAAAATAATAAACAAAAAAACAAATATGAAATACAACAACAAACAAGAACACAGATATACAGTTTTAGTTGGAGTTAAAAAATAACAACCTATACAAATCAGTTGTATAGAGCTTAATTCATCAGATAAACAAAACCTTTAAAAACCAAAGAGATTTGAAAAAAAGATATGTGTATTCTCTTGATGCCTTGATGATTTAATATCTGAGCTGATGAATAGGAATCACAAACTTACATAAAACTAGGTGTCATTTTTACATAAAGGACCTTCGACAACAAATTTACATCGAACGTGAAATAGCATCACATTAAATCTATTGTAAAAGTGCATTTGTATATAGGACGATATGGACAAGATTCGAAATAACTGTTGTTAAAAGTTGTAATTATAATATTTAGTAAATCAATACTATGGAATCTATTCGTGTCTTAGTGGGTTTTTTTGCAGTCCATAAAGTATTTCGTCCTATTTTTTCAGCAAAAAGAAAGAAAAGTGAGACGTAAGTGTTATTTTTGTCATATTATTTAGTATGGTCACAAACACATTCCTGATAAAATCACTATCGTTGATTTTACATTCAACGTTGGTTTTACCTTAACACCCTAATTTGAACCTAAAGATTCCTTGTGAAATAATGTAATGTCCTGTTGATGTTTGTAAATAAAGAATTTATAAAATAGATTTGGAATTGAGTATTATTAAAATTAACGCTAATGAGCATGTACATACGTATTTGATATATCAAGCAAAACATTGAACATAACCATGCGGACCAACACTGTCATAAAAAGTATATTAATGGTTTCTGTTGAAATAAATACTGGGTTTCTATTGTTATTGTTAGCAATTTTTGTATCGACGTACAGTATCCGTACAGTAAAACATGTTTTAGATTTTTTCGGATAATAATTTATCTGTAAATTTCATTTTAATATCTTATAACTTTGTTTTACAATTATTAAACCTTAATTTCTTTTCCTTTCAAACGATGCTGTCATTGTTATCAAGCTTAAAATATAACCTATCATTGTTTTAGGAATGACGCAAGCGATGGTGAATTGCAAGATATTAGCCGACAAAGCAACTATGAATTTATTGAACCTTCTAATGGTGTAAATGGTGACCATGACACTTATACTGCCACGAGTATTGGTCATGATAATACTCAGTTCAGTGGTGGTAATGAAGTACTATACGAGAATATGAGAATATGAACAAAATGAAAAAAATATAAATGTGTTGTTTAATGTGTTTTATAATCTTTGCTTCTCTTATATAACTGCATATGATGATGTAAACATACAGCGATATGAAATTAAGAAGGAACAAATAACACTTAGTTGCTAAAACATGACATTGGTACCGCGAAAAAGTATTGCCAAACTCAAGAGTGGTCAAATTAGACGAAGCCAATGTTGACCATGTTTTTGGAGGAAAATAATCTACTATATCAACCTCTCAGCTATGTTTATTTAATTTGTGTTACTGGATGTTCTGTAATCATCGTATTTTGATTGTTTATTGATGATAATTAACTATGACCTCGTGTAATTTACAATTATATACCTATATTGAGTTATTTCCTTTCAAAACGAGTCAACCCGAACGATACCATGTTTCAATGAAATATGCGCCAAGGCAAAATATAAAGACCTGTCTGAGGTCATTATCTTCCTTGATAAAAAATACTTCAAAATTATATTCGTCTGATAGTTTTTTGTTGCCGATTTGGGAATTTACTTTTGAAGTTGAATCTATGATAAATGTACAAAGTTCGTCATTGCCAGGATTTTAATTTCAGAAAGAAACAACGTAAAGTTTTGTTAATTTATCGCTAAAATACAGAAACATTATCATATGTGTGTGATGAATTTCAATGTAGACTTTCATAACACTTTAAAATAAAGCCATATTCAACATATTCGTGTGTAAGATTTTTAAATCTTATTGATTCAAACTGAATAGGTTGATTGATTGTTGGTTGCTAAACGACCAGTGTCAAATAATGCATGCATGTTCAGGACGATACACACTGAATAGGAAATCAGACTGTGACCTACATGAATTGATATTAGTTTTTGTGTTACATGGCAGTTCTTAACTTTTTAAAAATTTATGTAAACCTTTTTCTCTATCAAATGATCAACGAACAATACGTTCTTGTATTCTTTTGAATACCATTCAGGTTCCTCACAAAAGGGTACGATGAGGTAGGGTATATTATTATATCCTGATGATTTAAAAAAAATATATTGCTATTCAAAAGAAAAATCTTTCTGAATGTTTCATTCGATTCGATTAAGATTAGTGAATAAATAACCACTTTTCCGCGATCGAAATGTGAATAAAAAAAAAAAAAAAAAAAACCAAACATACCATTTCACAACCCGGTTTGACGGTATATAAGTCAGATTATGCATATAATTAAGTTTTTCTTGTCGTAAAACACACCTAGGGGGTCATGATTCCCGGAAGAAAGACCTACGGAGGTCTTTCATTTGATCAATTCTGACACCTCTCGGTGTGTTTTACAAGAAAAACCTTAAAATATGCATTATATATAACAGATACAGCTATTAGTTTTTTTTATAAAACAAGATGTTAATTATCTATCAACAAGTCTGATTTCGAATCGTAGATATTGAGCATTGTATTTTAAATGCTTTCTAGAAAACTACGTTGTTTTTAACAATATCAATTTTTGATTGCTTTGGAAGAGGTGGTAACGTTAAAAATATTGTCTCCATGAGTTGACAATTTGTATACCACGTAAAACCATTCTAAATTTGACATTTTAACGTTATTTAAACTAAACTGAACACGTCATTCTTATTTAGATGTTTGACAATATACACTTTTTTAAAATCTTTGAAAACTATGCATCAAAACATAAGATCAACATGTAATTCATTACTATTTTGAATCATCTGTTATACTTTATTGTGTATTCACAACATATAATGTAGAATCACATATTCTGATTTTGGTGAATAACGCGTTTAATCAGGGTAAAAAAATCAAATAGAAATTAATAAAGCAAAAACACTTAAACTCGAACCTCCACTTTATCTGTTAAACATTTCTATCCAACCAATCAAATTTTAAGTTCGTCAAATTTGTTCAAACTGTCCAGTTGATATTTGACGGGATATTTTAGTACAGTCCCACGTCTCCTGTAACAAAAAAAAACTCCACAAAATTACATATCGATAAAGCATATACGAAAAAAATGTAGAACAAGAATACAATAATTATCATTGAACAATTACAGGATGTTTCAGTATAGATAAATTATACAGCTATAATAATCAACATGAGCGTGGTACATTAGAACTATTTTTTAGAAAAAGGACGAGACGTTCTTTGACATAGCCCTGCTCCAGCAACTTTCTATTCAGACACTTGAGCCGTTCTGCAGAGTCTGAGTACTCTTGATACTCGCTGCATACTCTTGAATACCGAATAAATTGGGAAAAGTATGAACACTGTGCTTAAACATCTGTGGGTAACTTAAGTTACTCACAGCCCAAGATGGAGCCACCTGTCGTCGGTAATGAACGTCTCTCCATATTCCATGTTAACCATACAATGAATACAACACAAATGTTCAGTGATTAAAAAGTTTTATCAACCTTTAATGAAAACTCCTAAACGTAACAGGGATTAAATACTACAAAATAAACGATCAAGGCACGAATTTCGAAAACACTTAGGACGCCGTAACTTGGAAACAACTTGTCCGTAACTTTTTTCATTATACCAGTGGGGTTGTCCGTAACTTTAACATAATGTCCGTTATCTTGGACATAATGTATATTATTATCTTATATAGTCCCAGCCCTAACTCTAAAAGAATCGATATTCATGGATGTAATGTTTACACATATTACATTGTATTATAGAGATTGCATCGTAGAAAGAAAGTAGATATCTAGGATAATTGTTTTGTGAATACCATGAATTCTGGTATTATACTCAGCTAATAAACTCGAATTATTTTGCAAATAACATGTGTTATAATTCTCCCTGTTATTTTACATCTAGCGACATAAATATCATACTCTTTTAGTTTTTTTACATTTATGTCTGTTTGATTTGTTCACCCATTGCTGTCAATATATTAGAACTATATCCGACCATCTTACAAGTGAGAGATTTAGCTACATATACAACTAGGTTTAATCCACAATTTTCTACCTTATAAGGAAATGCCTGTACCAAGTTAGGAATAGGGCTGTTGATTCTGCCATTTGATAAGGGATAGTCCGTTTTGAATTTTGAGATACTTTACTCCTTTGTTTCAATCATTCTGCCAACACAACAGAACTTCAAAATTTGCGAAATGGACTTTCATAAAATTACTTGGTACAATAATTAACTTACAAAAAAGTATAATCACAAAAATACTGAAATCAGAGGAAAATCTAATCGAGAAGTCCATTATCACATGGCAAAATCAAATGACAAAACACCTCAAAAACGAATGGACAAGAACTGTCATATTCCTGACTTGGTTCACGCATTTTCAAATGTAGAAAATTGTGCATTAAACCTGGTTTTAAAGCGCTAAACCTCTCACTCTGATGACAGTCTCATCAAATTCCGTTATATTTACAATGATAAGTGGACTAAACAGACATAATAAATAAAAATAGTCAAAATATGGGTACAGCAGTCATCATCGTGTAACAATTTTAAAATGAACAAGTTAACAGAACACAAAAACATCTATCTACAAACACATTCATTCATTTGCGTGTCTGACGTAAGAAAATTGTATGCGTCACATATATTTGTCGTTCAATGTATATACAAACAATTTTAAAATTTCAGATGTGTTATTGTAATGCATAGTAACAATTTTTTAGTGTCTTGATTTATGCAGCTACATATAAATTATGCCTTTAATGGTAATATTTAAATAAATTATTGAGTTTAATTCAAAATCGGTAAAAAAAGGCAACAGTAATATACTTGTGTTAAAAAACACAAATTAGTTAAGAGAAAAAAATCTGCGTTACAACATAACCTAGAGAAACACATTAACTATACGAGAAAAACAAACGAACAACAGGAACACTATAGTGCTACAGAAGAAATAAACCGCCAACATACAGAGCAACGAACTATTTTATAAAAACTGACACATTCCTGACTTGGTACAAGACATTTTAAAAAGATTGCAAATCCTGCAAACATTACATAAATATGTCGTGTACGATTTATAATTCAGATAAAGCATAATATAAGGATTTTTTTGTTGGTGGAAATTAAACGAATCAAGATGATTAACACTTAAAAAAAAGATATGTACCGAATACATTTAAAAATTCTTCCTTTTTGATGTTCATGTATAACATTAACAAATCACATTCTACATTTGATCTTTGTCGTTTCCTGTTTTCTTATAATTTAACTAAAAGTTTTCTTTAAATATAATACTCATATGACATTTAAGGTCGATAAGGCTATTGACACGTAAGTACATTTTATATATAACAGTGTTGTATATGTATAAAACTTTAGAACAATTAAAAACTAATTCTTCAGAGAACAATTGAAGGTCTTTCCACCTCGATAATAAGAATGCAATTTGAAAAACGATGTTAGAAAATGTCACTCCTTGTTGATTACATTTGGTTCTTCAAATTGATATGAAAAAATAAGATTATTAGGTATATGCAGAAGACTTAATTGTTTTATTATGAACAGAAATTAATTTTTAGCAAAGGTCTAAATCTAGAACGTCAAATTGACCTTTGACCTTGACCTCAATTTCAAGGTCATAGATCAGTGATCTCAAATCAAAAGACCCCAGGTCAATCATTTGTATGGTTGTGGAGAAATACAGACTTCAAATACATAAGGGGAGAAAACTCTCATAAGGGTTAACCAAAACATTTCGACTTAAATAGATTGAAGTTGCGGCTATTTGAAAACAGTAATTTGGCAAACAAATCATAGCATTAACTGTAACAGATTTTTTGGAATAACGATAACAAGCAAAATTCAAAATTTATAACATGACATTGACCTTCGACCTTGTTCTCAATTTCAAGGTCATAGGTCAGTGAACCAAAAACGGAAGACCGGAGGTCAATCACGTGTATGGTTGTGGAGAAATACTGATTTGAAATACATAAGGGGAGAAAACTCCTATAAGGGTTATCCAAAACACTTTGACTGAAATAGGTTGAAATTGCGCCTTATTTTAAACAGTTATTTGGCAAACACATCATATCATTTACTGTCAAAGTTTCTGTGGAATAACGATAACAAGCAAAATTTTTAAATTTAGAAATATGACCTTGACCTTTGACCTTGACCTCAATTTCCTTCAAATGGATCAAAGACTTCATATCAAAAGACTGTAGGCCGCTACGATTTATAACGTATGAATTTATCCAACAAATCGGCTATCTTAAATTTTCAAAGGGAAATAACTCCCATAAGATGTCTTCCGATCAATCAAGTCAAATAAACTAAATCATTCTCAAGAGTAGACGAACAATTTGGTGAAAACAGTTTGCTAAAATCTTTTACGGTTTTAGAGATATAGCGATAACAAGAAAAAAGGGACGTGGGGAGATAACTCCTATAAGAATAAGTGTACGGTCACACAGGGTGAGTTTTGAAACCCCCATTACTGTACAACATCATTTGTCAAAAAATCCATTTGATATGTTGGAAAACAAAAAACATCTCAGACGGCAAAAGAAAATTATATCTTATATCATTTTCAATAATCTTATTATTTAGGACATTATGATTTTCTATATAGCATTTCATTTTTATTTGTTCAAGTGATATACATCTTATCTGCAACCGTGGAATATTCTTATATTAGTTGATTGTATAAATGATGATTATGGTTAAAACAAACTTGTCAAAATATTTAGTTTTCGGTGACCTGGCAATGGTATTATTTCAATGACCATATTTATTGTTTTGGAGTTACTTCGTGAATTGTTTCCGATGAGATAAGCCTAGCTTTACTTTTTTTCGGCGTTCCCACGTTAAATTTAGTAACTCATAACGAATACCACTCTGGTGTACATATATTTCAGAAGGTTTTTAGTTTTATATACACCCAAAACAACATGGGATACTCCAAAGTGCTTTCCTGACTTCATCAAATTTAACGCACAACAATTGCCATTATGCAAAGCAAAAATCGTAGACATTGTTATTCTTTTTACATATTTTTAACTTTGTACGAAAAAAAAAAAAGTAAGCTCCGCATTGCCATGCTGCAGTACAGTTACTGAATTGAACAGAAAGCAATGATATTGAATTGACATGATGATTAATCACGCACAGAACTATATAAATTATACAGCATGATTGACTAAACGGCGGCAATATTTTCTTATTTTATTTTCTGCAACAGATGACAGATCAACTATACGCAATATAGAATAGACGTATGAACGAGAGTATATTTAAGAACAAGTTTAAACATATGTAGATGAGAAATATCTGAATATATAATCGAAATTAAACTTTTGAAAAAAATCGGAATGCCTTTTTTGAAACAAATGTTTGTAATCACAATCACTTTCAATATTGCAAACATACAACACGAATAGACTTCACACCGCTTTGTGATGCATTTGTGTTTTGATCTTTTATTGTCTGCAGTACATGTGTTTATCAACAGTGTGATGTGTATATCCATTTTCAGCACGTCATATTAAATGCATGTAAGCTTTAATAGAAAGGAGACTAAAAGAACAGTTTTCATTACTTGTAAGTTATTCTTTTATTATTTCATGTTCTGCCTTATCTTCGTTAAAATTATACAGTAGACGTACAAGAAAAAAATAACACCAAACCAGAGCATATAAACACATTGAAACACAATTGTTATAATGAAAAATAAAAAGCTGTCAAACAGATTATGTAATTGGCGGGATTAAGTTTTCCATGTCAGATTTATTTACAGTTTTGTTAAAAGCCAAAACCAATTTTGGGCTTTTTTTAATCTATTTTTCACAAAAACCTTTAACAGTTGTGTTCTAAAATCAAAATGTTTCAATACATAAAAGCTCTTTCTTTTGTATATGACATTAAACCGGTCAAAAATAGTGTTAAGATACAATTTGGAAATATGTGTAATCTTATATTCACTGACCATTTTGTAATTCATAAGCCGATACAAAATATAGATAAAGCAAGTGTTAGTCGGTTAACACTTAACAAAAGACACTTAGCAAATACTATAAAACTTCTTCCTTTTTTATGTTCATCTATAACATTAACAAATCATGTTCCACATTTGATCTTTGTCGTTTCATGTTTTCTTATAATTCAACTAGGAAGTTTTCTTTACGTATACTATTTATATAACATGTAAGGTCGATGGCGCTATTGACACGTAAGTACATTTCATATATGACAGTGTTTACATTACATAAAACTTTAGAACATTACAATGAAATCTTATACCATTTTCAATAATCGTTTTATTTAGGCCATTCTGATTTTCTATATAGCATTTCATTTTTTATTCGTTCATGTGATATACACTTTATTTGCAATAGTTTTCAAAATTTCCAGGATTATAATTTAGTACGCCAGACGCGCGTTTCGTCTACATAAAACTCATCAGTGACGCTTAAATCAAAATATGTATAAAGCCAAACAAGTACAAATTTGAAGAGCATTGAGGATCCAAAATTCCAAAAAATTGTGAAAATTCGGCTAAGGTAATCTATGCAACCGTGTTATTCTATGGAATAATCGTATATTAGTTGTTTGCATGAATGATGATTATGGTTAAAACAAACTTGTCAAAGTATTTTGTTTTTGGTGACCTAGCAATATTATTATTTCAATGATGTCCATATTTATTATTTTGAAGTGACTGCGTTAACTGGTTCCGATAAAATAGGCTTCAGCTTTACTTCTTTTCGGCGTACAAATAATAAATTTAGTATCTTATAACAAATACCACTCTCGTTTTGATATATTTCAGAAAGCTTGTAGTTTTATATAAACCCAAAACAGCTCGCGGTACTCTAAAATCCTTACGTGACTTCATCAGATGTAACCCACAATAATTGCAATTATACAAAGCAAAACTCATAGACATTTTATTTTTTTTATTTATTTTGAACTTTTGGGAAGAAAAAAAATAACCAGCTTGGCATTTCCATGCAACGACACAGTTACTGAATTGATCAGAAAGAAAAGATTTTACCGGGGAGTTTTTTTCCTTCATCAAATAGAAAAGAAGGAAGTGATACTTGCCATGATGATTATTCACGCACATAATTATTTAAAAAATAAAGCATGGTCCACTAAACGGCGGCAACATTTTACTATTCTCTGCAACAGATGACAGATCAATATACGTAATATAGAATATACATTGAAGGCGGGTATATTTAAGAAAAAGTTTTAACGTATGTAGATGACAAATATCTCAATATATAATCGGATTCAACTTTTTGAAAAAAATCTGAATGCCTTTTTTAAAAAACATGTCTGTTATCACGATCACTTTATATATTGCAAACATACAACAAAGACAGAATTCACCATGCTTTGTGATGCATTTGTTTTGATCTTTTATTGTCTGAAGTACATGTGTTTATCAACAGTGTGATGTGTATATCCATTTTCAGCACGTCATATTAAATGCATGCAAGCTCTAAAAGTAAGGAGACTAAAAGAACAGTTTACATTATTTGTAAGTTCTTCTTTTATTATTTTACGTTGTGCCTTATCTTCGTTAAAATTATACAGTATACGTACAAGAAAACAAAAACAAAAAAGTTTGTAAGTTAAAGATTTATATCAGCATTATGCTATACTATTGTGTTTTACTGATAAGATGAGGGGGCGCTATTTATTCACGATAGCTATTTTTTCAAAGGATGGAATATTACTTGTTGAAACAGTGTTTTGATTTAGACTAAAAACTTATACTGAAATATTGAAACAGATATGAGGATGTTCTCCCTTACAACAACAACGCTGTTCATATATGTCCTCGTCGTATGATTGTAAGTCATTATTAATGAGAATACTGTCTCTTTACGTATAGAATTATTCATATATGAATAGTGTTTTATCTGTTATGTAATTTTGAATTTTTTTTATATGAAAGGTCAGTTGAAAAGTCTCTAACATTGTGCAATGTAAAATCTATTATATCATCACTTGATACTGGTAAACACATCTGTCCACTAAAAAATCATAGCGAGTGAGACTAATCAAAGTTACGATAATATTATTCAATTATTTCATATTGATAAGAGGCCCAATAACGTGCAGTTGAATATTATTCGGTTTGTTTAAAACGAAACCAATGTTGTTTTTTTTATTCATTGGTGATTTTTTTTTTTATCACATAACAGTTTATTATATTCATCTACTTATATTACGTCTGGACAATTGACTGAAAAGATAAATCGAAAAACTGTAATAACCTATTTTCTTTTTTGCGATAAGATAATTCGGTTATCTTTCAAAAGCAAGAAAGATAGACCACTGCCATATTTTCACTTCCCAGCCGTGTTTAAACATAATTGTATGGTCCTTATGGCTTTGTGTTTTGTACCTGAGTCCTGAATTATTGCTGGTGACTTATCAAATTGTTAGACGGTTTATGCGATTATCTTGTTGTTAATAATCTAGTAAAAATAATACATTCGTATGATAACAAAAATAACATAAAACACAAACATGTAACGCATAAGGGACGATATCAAAAGATCGATATAGGATAGAAAACTAAAATCAAATAGTTTAGGGGGGGGGGGGGTCAACATTGCTGCAAGTTTTGTTAATCCAAAATCGAGAGGGGGTGGGGGGGGGGGCGGTCAGTGAAAAACCTATGTGAATTAAGTTTTTTTTTTATCCTAAATTGAACTTTTGATGTCCTCCCTAACACAAGGCTGTTTACAAGAAATCCTTTTGTAGTCATTTACCTGTATTGCCATAATTGAATTATGAGAATCGCCTAATGTCCAATTTAATAAATTAAATGTTTTAAAAAAAGATAAAAATATTAATCGAGTATTTGACATTTTTTTGCTATGAACGTTATGTAAACGGGATAGCGTCCTTGGATTATTAAGATTAATTGTTTTCAGGGGATGTACGATTAGTTTGAGGAAAACATGCCGAAAAAGGACGCCTCGAGATTTATCATAGCTTTGAATGGGGAACAATATGCAATGATTATTTTGGAATTATTGTTGCTGTTGTGGCTTGGCGACAACTTGGTTACAGGTAAACAAACAAAATGTATCACTATCTGATGGAATGATATGTTCCAATTACCAGGTTGTCTGCGCTCCGATGAAATCATCTTTACCGATTATCAGGTTGTCTGCGCTCTGAAGGAAGAATATGAACCAATTATCAGGCTGTTTACAATTTGAAAGTATTTATTTTATCAGCTGATAGGCACAATATAAAGCTTTTTTTTGTCGAATGAGCGCAGTGAACATGTTTAAAAAGGTTTCATATTGTGTCGAGGTTATGATGTCAAACAAGATAAATATGCAGACAACCAGATAACGAATTTATATGTGTGTATGTGTATTGTGCATGAAAGAAAAAATTATTTCCTTTGTTATACGAGCAAACCAACATATGACTTCATGAGTTAGGGCTGAAGTTATTACGAACATGTCAATGCATTTTACGTCATACAGCCGTGGTATGCAATATTATTTAAGCATTTTTAATCCCGTTTCATTTAAGCGTATTATAACATTAATCTATCATTTTTTACCGGAAGTGAAAATCACTTAACCAGAAGTACATATTTTCACGAAAGTATATATAGAAACCATATAGTTTTGAATCAATGGAAATCAAGCTATTATTTAAGACCTGAAGTGACATTTTTTTAACCAGAAGTTAAACATTATCTCTCTTTTGTCAGGGAAAACATATAGAAACATTTATTTATTGAACCAGTATGAACAAATCTATACTTGGATACCAATAGTAACTTTTGATTAACCGGAAGTAGATTCTCAACAATAGTTTAAAAATATATTTCGAAAACAAGTTCAGTTGTTCTCTGTCTTCTTTTTCCGCATTTTCTTCTAACGTTGTATAGTTGGTTCGCAAGGCGTTGTGTAGGTTTTTTCCAGAAATTATCGAACAGTTATTGTGCCTCTTTTCCAACAGTAAATGGAAACTGGGGATCATGGACAAGCTGGACAACGTGTAGTGCTACTTGTGATTCTGGCTTTAAAACAAAAAAAACGCCTTTGTAATTATGGAAACGGATGGTTTAACTGTTATGAGAAGTCCTTTGAAGTACTTGAATGCAATACTTCAAGATGTAGAGGTATGGTCGTCATATTTTTTGTAATTCATTGAGAGCAGTTGTAATCTATCATTTAGATGTAGCTGCCAATATAACCAAGGTACAACTAAAATCTCAATAAATTCACATGATTAAAGAAAGGATGCTTGCTGTTTTTTGTTGTGTTTGACTTAACAGTGTTTAGATTATCATGACAACTGTCAATATCTCTCAGACAAGTATAGGTGATGAACCTTTCAAACAACTAGTATATGACAATTTGTGATAAATGATTAAACTAATATGTAACGATTTTAAACTTGTGTTTAAGTAAATATTTTACAGTTATTTGTACCTGGTCATTTAGTTTTTGTCACGAAATGTTTGTATTATTCCAGTTAATCAATCTTTTGTAATTTAAAAAAAAACAATACATAACAACTTCAAGTGTAGACTTCCACGCTTTATTCTTTTACATCAGTCAATGTCAAGGTTATTTCAATGTAGTACAGTTTTTTTTATCAGTGTAACTGATCCTATTCTCGAAATTATTTTCATATTGCAGTCTATCATTTTACATTATGTTTTCGACAGTAAATGGAAACTGGGGATCATGGACAAGCTGGACAACGTGTAGTGCTAAATGTGATTCTGGCTTTAAAACTAGAAAACGCCTCTGTAATACTCCAGTACCATCGTCTAGTGATTCATACTGTAATGGAGAGCCCTTTGAAGTACTTAAATGCAATACTGCAAAATGTGGAGGTATGTTTGCCTTTATGCTTGTGATATAAGGATTACTTATTTATCACTAATAAATGTACATAAGTAACGGTTTCGATCAGTTTTGGTTGTTTTAGCTATAAATTATTGTATAATGAAGTGTACAGTGGCATATATTTAACGACAGATCCATAACTTTAATAAAAATAATAATAACGAATACGAAAAGACATTTCTTATGCAATACAGGTCAAGAAGGAATGAGGAGATAATTACATTGAATAAATAATTAGTCGCTACGCACAGAGACAGTCTTTTTTGAAGACTTACTCACAAAAATATGTAAGTGCTGTTTCAGATAGTACTTCGGGTATCAAGAAAATAAAGTATGATTCTAACTTTGAGCATTGGAATCTCTATCCACACAGCTAATGGATGTTGTCACGTATTTTCACTTTCTGCACAGTCAAACAAAAATCTCTTCAGCAACGTTTTACTGCCGACCTCGATAAGATCAGATAATGTATTGTGTTCCCATATATCGTTTTGCATATCACCAAAGGAAACGTAACAGGTTAATAATTTAAAACGCAACTGGAGGTTTTTAAAACAAATAAACTTATTGCGATTGATAAACATAAACAATTCTCAACATAAATAAATCCAAAAAGAAACCACATATGCGTAGGTTTTTATGCAAGAAGGTAAATATTCGTTTGTTAAAGACATGTACCCACTGTCAACCAAATCATGTATTGTATTTTTTCTGAAAAAATAAATAAACCTCCCAAAAAATAGTTTATCGTAATGGTGTGTAATCAAAAACATTTATTATGGGATGAACAAGTATTGCAACCATCAGTCATATTTAAATGTGTAAATACTGACAAACTCGTAGCCAGTTTGATTTGCCGTTCTCTGCAGCAACATTTAAACAAAAATATGTTTAAGAGTGTTTGGCTATTGGTGTAATAAATTTTAAACCTTGTACCATTTGTTTCCTTTTTTTTTCTTCTCTGTCCTATATGTTCTCCCATTTATTTGTTGTGTAGTCCTGTAATGTAATGTTGTCATTTAAATGTTATATTTAACATTGCCATAAAAGCGGGAGGTTTGGCATGCAACAAAACCAGGATCAACCCAGCATTTTATTTTTTAAAATGTCCTGTACCAAGTCAGGAAAATGGCCATTGTTGTATTATAGTTCGTTTCTGTGTTTGTTACAATATAATGTTGTATTTCTGATGTTTCGTAGTTCTCCTCGTATATGTGATGTGTTTCCCTCAGTTGTAGTTTGTAACCCGGATTTTTTTTCTAAATCGATTTATGGATTTCGAACAGCGGTATGCTACTGTTGCATTTTTAAAGCATGTTTATAAAAACCAAAGTTTTAATTTTAAGTATTTAATGCATCACAATTGTCACATATAGTTTGTAGATTATATTATCATCCTCAATCGGTTGTTATCATGTTTTTATTAGTTTAGTAGATGAGCGGATATATTTTATCAAAGTTATCTACTAATGACAAGATCAGATTACTGTCCTATGTTCCGAACATAATGTTCGTGTTCATAGTGTTTTATTTTTGAATTTGATTTCGGAGTCCCTTGAATCATAACCACTGTATGACATAATATGTTTAAAATGTTCTTACACATGGGTTTCACATTGATTTGTATTCCCCATCCTTTTTTATTTATTTAAATTAATGATATATTGACTTATTTTTGCTGGCTATGTATTCTTAATTAACTTGAAGCAACACCTTATTTTCATAAAAAATCAGTCTAATATATGTATATAAAACAAATAAAGATGGTAGCATTTTATACATTATTTAAGTTGATGGGATATGGGGAAGCTGGAATTTATGGTCAGTATGCAATGCAACTTGTGGTGGTGGTGTGAATAAACGTACACGTAATTGCACCAATCCATGTCCATCTGCTGGTGGATCTACATGTTCAGGGTTGGCAGAAGAAACATTACTATGTGCCGAGAATAATTGTCCAGGTGAGTCTTTTTTTTTACTTGAAACTGTATTTTAACAAGTCTCTATGTTCTGTCTTTTTTAATCAATTACCATTGTAAATCAATAGGTCAGTTAAATATGTTTTTATATGAATGCACCTCCTTTTTTCATAAATAAATTTTATCAAGTTAGTTATTTCTTTAAAAAAAAAACACACAACAACGATCACGTTTAGTTTATATGTTACTCATTTGAATGCCTTTTCACAGCACAATTACGACTTTCACGAATTACAAAAATCAGGAGCATATATATTAGAATCTGCTTTTTATCAACCTATATTTTAGTCAATGGAGACTGGTCAGATTGACAAGTATGGAGCGTATGTTCGTCCTCGTGTGGGGTAGGAATTAAGAGAAGGACTAGACGTTGTGATTATCCTATGCCATCCTATGGTGGAAGGTTATGTAACGGAAATACTTTAGATGTTGATTCTTGCAATATTCATGAATGTCCTGGTATGTATATTGGATGGTATTAGGGTGGATTGGCTCTTTATTAAGCAATAAGGAAATGATAAATCAAAACCAAAATTAGTATCACTCAATCCGATAGGATTAAAAATTCATTTTGAATATTATGCCAGTAATTAAATAAGGATATGATGTAATACTAACTCACAATGTTTAATGTATTATTATAAAAGAGGGACGATCGATACCAAAGGGACAGTCAAACTCATAAATCGAAAATAAACTGACAACGCCATCGCTAAAAACGAAAAAAAAACCAAAAGACAAACAATAGTACACATGACACAGCATATAAAACTAAAGAACAGGCAACACGAACCAATACCTTCGCTTTGCTACTAGTATGTGCATATTGGCAACGCGTTTGTTTACCATTATAATATTATACATACGGAAAACCTTATATTTACGCGAGTCTTTTATCAAGGAACTACACACAAATCATATTTGTAAATATGTAAAAATATTTAAGAACGATTTTAGAAAGACATATCTTAGTTTATAAAACATAACTATTTTCCAAAGGAAAAGTCAAACTCATAAGTCTGACAGTTTTACGGCAAAACAAAACGAAAACACAAACACAAACACAGCAAATAGACAAACAACGGTATACAAAACACTTAATAGAAAACCGAAAACTGGACAAAGATTTGTGTAACGAATATTTGAATATAACCGTCATCATGTGTGCAACTAATCGAGTCAAACAACTTGTGATGGCGAGCATCGTTTCACTTCAATGATATATAATACAAAACAAGTTATGTCAATAAATACATATCATTTAAATGCCTGATTGGTCTTTACTGTAAGAAATATACAATGATCATGTTGTTTGTTATTCAAGTCGATGGTGACTGGAGTGGATGGTCTTCCTGGAATATCTGCAGTGCAACATGTAATGGTGGAATTCAGGATAGAAATCGGAAATGTGATGACCCTCAACCATCCAATGGAGGAATTCCCTGCAAAGGAACACCCATAGAAAGTCGTCCTTGTCACATCCTCGATTGTGAAAGTAATTTGATGTTTCATTTAGAAATATGTTATTTGAGTCTAATTCAAGTTACCTGCCGACTTTGGTCTATTTCTGATTATATCTTTTTTTCTGCGTCTGATTTCAAAAGTGCGGGTAGAGCCTGCATTTTATTTGTCACTTGAGATGCTTTCGCTGATGGCAAAACCGATCTCGCTCCTTTTTAGTACAGAATATGAGATTCAATTTCGTTTGTTACATTGATTTATATCTTACAAATTATTTTTTTGAGTTGACAACATCGGTAAACAACAGTTACTGTCGGCCAAATATACTCATATATCATGTATTTGTGTATTGAAAAATGATAATTCCATGCCTGGAAACATTTCATTATTGGCGGCAATATTAACTAGGTATCATGTACTCATAATTACATATTGTTTTGCCAAACTAGTGCATAGCACTGGTCCATGATAATGTTTTGAATTGGACAACACAACACAATTAGCAGTGTCAATAAGAAGAACGTATATAACAAAACTGTCTGTGACTCGTTATCATTCATATTATTTTTTATTTACGATCATATCATATGCTTAACTACAAAACAATTATAACTTTGTAGTTGATGGGCAGTGGGGGACATGGCAAGAATGGGAAGTTTGCAATACTACCTGTGGAAACGGAACTCAACAAAGATTACGAAAATGTGACAGTCCTGCGCCGTATTATAATGGATCTGAATGTATGGGACTTGATATTGACATCCAACCATGCTATCAAGTGATATGTCCAGGTAAAATCAATTGGTGATCTTGTATCTTATTCGATGTTTATATACACTTGTTCTAGTGTACTCATACAATAGATTCATATATATCATATCCTGTCTTTGTTCGATACGCAGGCTGAAGTATCTTAGAAGTGAACAGTAGATTTTATAAAATATTCTTCTCTCACATATCTTTAATGTGGTGAATATTTTTAAAGCGTTATGAACAGAGTTAAGTTACTTAATTCAACGCAGAGATCAAAAGTGTGCCACCTCTGAGGCTTTGAGGTCGACCCCTTTAGTGTAGTGTTTTTAATGACTCTTTATCTTTTTGACGAGGCTGTCTAGTCATTTTATGGAAAATATGTGGTTTTCCCCAGGCATCGTTCACTGCTGTGACACAGCGAACTACCGACATATAAACAACACAATCAGACGTTCCGTATATAAGCAAATTTATGATTAGTATTTTTCTAAAATGTACATATTATGATCTACAAATCTTTAACTTTCAATGCCATTACATATCGTAAAGTGTGCAAACACATTGTGTGATCTCAAATTTGCAAAGCTGTTTCTCACAAACTTTGATTTTATTCATTTGCGAAATATGCACCTATTTCATAAATATTTTATTCATAATCTATATCAATGCAATAAAATACGTATCATTCAATACTTTCGAATTTCATATGTTTTACAGATGTCCAAGTACAACCAAAAGAGGATACACCAAACTTGGTCTCACCTGTAATTCTCGGAATTGTGGCCGCTGTTTGCATTGTCGTTACAGCTGTCATCACGTGTATAGCTTTATTTGTAATTCGCAGATTCAGACCAGGTAAAGTTGTTACGTTTATTTCATTTATAAAAGTTAAGGAAACTATTACCCTACATCGATTATTTCCATTATAACTTAATACACGAAACACTCAATTTCATTACGTGACTTTTAAAAAATCCTGTTCTATATTCAAATAGGCTTTTTTTGTATCGAGCACTTCATTGTTGCAAAATTTATCCTTTAAACACACAATGGAAAAAGCAAGGTTATATTTATTATAAGCAGAGAATGGAAAATTGTATCAATATTCCAATTTTGAATGATAACTAAAGTTAATGTCTATTTAAAGTTTACAGTAATTTTCAACATGATCAAAACTGTATCATGTGTATATGTCATCAGGAATTGATATATTCCAAAAGCGAAATATGAATAGTCAAAAGTGTAATAATGCGTAGTAAAAAATGTAATAAAACAAAGTCAAAACTGTCATTATAAATAGTCAAAATTGTTATAATACATCATTACATTGGTTGCAATGAATTACATTGATTTCCCAGTAAAATAAAAATTGATAATTTGAAATGTGAAATAAACGTGTTTTTTTTCACTCCTCTGGGTTTATACACCAATAGTCGTTGGCAAGACGTCGATTACGTTGGATCAAAACAAATTGTGAATGCATAGAAAAAAGATATAGTTCCTTATATTTTCTTCTTTAATTTCATAAAAATAAATAATTTGCAAATGTAATAAAAAGTATAACTAATAAAAAGTTTCCAATATCGAAAAATATTCAACTCGTGATCGACAAACACTGATAATTACCTCATGCACTACACGCATTCGTTACATAATGTGTTGTTCGTTCTCGTTGAATATTTTTCTCTATTTGGATTCTTCCATTAGTAACTATTTAATTAAAGAGAAGTTCAAGAAGTTAATGTGCATGTCCAGTTGTCTTTGATATGTCACCTTGTCATAATTTAATGTTGGGTGTAACGCGTCATTTGATTGGCTGACTGTGTTTTGTTTATTAGCTCATAGACATAATTTTGTCATGACTTACTCCGGCTTATATGGAATTTAGAATACAATTATGAGGAATTACTGTAATACATTTTCTGTCTATTCGAAATAACATTAAAACAAAATCTGGTGTTCATAAAATAATCCGTGGATTTTCAGTATGCAAAACAGATTTGATGTTATTTCTTCATAGACAGAAACACAATTAAAGTCTTCTTCAAATAACAGTTACCCAAATGCTATTGTGTTTCGGTAATACAAACTTTTTTTCATTGGATTATTGTTTTTACAGAAAATGTGTATACGTTAAATATATATATATGTGACCATAGCATAACTTTTATATTAATATCTGTAATTTTATTTCTTAGAGAAAAGAATGAGAAATGGGAGGTTAGTTCTAATTTCAATATGTTATATCTTCAAAAATATTTTAATACAGAATATCTATTTAATTTCAAAAGTGTCCTTGACCAACAATAAATGCTCAATTGAGATTTTGAAATTAATGAAAGATATTGTTTTGGTTTTGTAAGAAATGAATGCTGTTTTTTTTGTAAATTCATTGAGGTGTAAAAGCGTTGACCGAGGTATATTTTGTCTGAAGCATGGCTTCATTCTATAAATGTACGCACGGTCAACGCTTTTACAACCCTATGACATTTCTAAAAGAAGCATTCAAAACTTATAATTACATGTTTTTGCTATGATCATACTATCAAGTTTTTCTTTTATATGTCTGTGCACTTTATTGTGGAAACTTGTGTCAGTATGCATGTTACAACTCATGCAATTCATTTTAAATTGAAAAAAATGACGCGAGATTGCTTTGCCAATCAAAATAACATATAAAAATTAAACTGGCATGCAATGCAGTTATTGGTTATTGTACTTCAAACTTTGCAAAATCTATATGCATGTATGTACATCAGATACACCTATTTCAAAGAAATACAAACAAATTCGTACCTAAACATCCCTTCAATGCGTTTGTATTATCTTTTATTTTTGCTGGTATGTTATGTATATGCGACAATTTGTGTGTTTCTTTGGTTCTCATGACGTGACTCTGTTCTTTTAAAGATCCCGTCATTATGTTATTGATCTACTTTATGTCATTATGTTATTGTTCTATTATAAATTTGATAATACTTCGAACGACAAACGACGAAATAACTGTATTCACGTAGTGGTATGAAACCATATATGGATTCTTTAAAACTCTAAAGAACTTCTGTATAATTTTAGATCTCGATCTGTTTCTGAAATTAATTCTGACATAACTTTTCTAACCTTGCACACCACCATTCCCCATGTGAAATTATAATTGTTTTGAATATACATTAAACGACAAAATTTCTTCGATGTGACGTTTATATTTTCGTTTACGCGAAACAATGAATGTATTTCATTTTGATAGATGCTTTTTGTGTTTATTTTTGTAAATGTTTGTTTGTTTTGAGATTGTAACACAGTGATGACTGCTGTAACCATATTTTGACTATTTGATGCGACTGTCATACAAGTCAGAGGTTTAGCGCTATAAAACCACCATTTTCTATATTTGAAATTGCCTGTACCAAGTCAGAAATATGACAGTTGTTGTCCGTTCGTTTGATGTTTTTTATCATTTGATTTTGCCATTTGATTAGGGACTTTACGTTTTGAATTTTCCACGGAGTTCAGTATTTTTGTGATTTTACTTTTTGCATGCTGTTTTTGTTTGTTTATTTTAATAAAGTAGCAATATATGGTTTGTACTTGGCCACATACACAATTGATTGACCAAAAATCATGTTTCATATTTCAGCAACACTGAAAATCTTCTTGAATTAAAAGTAACAAGCCAACAAAATGATTATGATTGCGATGAACCGAATGACCTGTATGACACCTGCAATGATGAGAGTATTGTTTCTGTTAAGACACAGATCGCTGCTGATAATATCGAAACCGGTGCTTATGCTAAAATTCCATGCAATGCTGACAGTGGTGACAACGTTTACGAGAATCTTAAAATAGCTTGAAGCTATGTTTTTCCACGTACTCATTTTAAACTTGAATTGTAGTTGTTTGCATTTTTTTCTAAGATAGTTTAACTATAACATTACAAAACTAACATTGGTATGCAGTTCCATAATACAAAATAGCTATGTACAGTGTTCAAACCGGGACATTTAACAACTTAACTTTCGGTAAGTGTTTTGCTCATATGTTTTTTCAATTTTGTTATTTCGATAAAAATTTAACACAATGTCTCTCATATATCATTTTTTAAACACATATACATATATAATATATATATCTATTTGATAAGGATGTTCATAGCATGACCACTATTATGGTTGGAATTTTGGTATGCCTCCTTCCGAAATGCAGATGCGTGTAGTACCTGAGGATGGTTATTACTTTTTAGTGGAAGGTTTACACCTTTTTAGATTTTATTTTCTGAATAGCAGTCAGATAAGCAGTAGTGATTACGCTGATTAACCTTATAACATTTTTGCCATAAGGGACAAAAGAGATAAATGCCACAATGAATCAAACAACTTCTTAATCCAAAATTCTTAACAAAGTTTATTCAATCTTGAAGAGTTTCTATTTCTTAAAATTGAGTTTCCTGTGTGATGATTTGTTAAATATCATGTATTTGTACGTCTTTTTTCGTATCTGCTTTTTTGCATGTTTTATAAGACTGTATTGTCTTAACGTTGGTCTCTTGTGTACAATACATTTGATTAGAAACTTATGATATTTAAGTATATGTTATGAAGTCTATATCACTTTCATAATAATTGTTTTTGATCTGCCTTCATTTTCATTCTTTGTAAGTTGCATTTGTATGTTATTTGTTTGTTGATGTAGATTCAAGCATTTGATATGTGGTATACATGACAAAGTCAAATTTTAACTTTAAAGGAAAGATGTACGTCACAATTTCATGCACATTACATTGTTTAACATTATATGCATGTATAAGTGTCAATCAAAGTTTCCATATATATTCGTGCATTCAATATGTTATATGATTTGACTGTTTATTAATATTAACTTAAGTTCTAGAAAGTTTGTTTTAGACGACTATTTAGTCATTGTTTTCAGCAATTTATTATTTGTGTTATTTTCTATTTTTCCTATGTATATATAATGAAAGATATTGTAGAATGATGACAGACTGGGTTTAAATATTAGGTATAGACAATATTATTTTAAAAACTTGTTATGGTACAATGTTAAAATCTATTTGCAAAATTAGACTGAATTTTGTTTGCAAAGTCCGAGATATAAAAGTACACATGATTGTAAATATATTTTGGTCAATCAAGGCTATATAGATAATTCTAACATGACGTCCTGCACACGCCTTGAATACACACCGTGGTAAACTATCAATATATTGTTTGGGCTGTTCCGATCGTACTCCCACGTTATATGCTTTTTTATGAATGAGTTATTCGACGTTATAAATCTTTGACGTTAGAATATGAACATTTTTCGGGAAAATACACGATTGTGAAACCGAAAATCATCACAAACAAGGAAACGTAAACAAAGGATGATAAAATGTGTTATATAAGCCATTTTTTGTATACTTATAAGACTTATAAGTACAATTGTCATTTAGATTCATCCAAACCTATCTAAATAATTATTGTAAATAGTTAAAGCATGTCACTTATTCAGTTTGTTCCGTTCTTTTACGTCAATTTGATAGTGCGTTTATGTAGGGGAACAGCAAATAATGCCTTAACCTAGAGCTCTTCGATCCAAAATAATTGCCGTATTTGTCCTATTAGAATCGAAATAATTCATGGGGGCTTGAATATATCGTGACTTTACCACGGGTTGTCCCTTTATGCCGATATTCTACCACTCGCTATCGCTCAGAGTAAAAAATACGTCATAAAGGGCAAACCCGTGGTAAAATTACGATATATTCAAGCCCCCATGAATTATTTCTTAAGTTTCTTATTGAGTTCGAACAACGTCTGACTAATCGCTTTATAAATAAATGATATTGTTTGTGAGAATCATAAAAATGTGTGTATTTGTACACATAGTTTTCGGCTTTATATAAAAAGAACCGTCAATTAAGTAATTGAACCATTAATTTGTATATATCTAGAATACACGCACATTGTTAATAGATTGTAACAGGTCGCTTTTTTAATGTGCACATAAATGAGAGATAGTGTACAATGTGTACTGATAAATTTGTTGAAGATACGAGTCATTTTATTTCAATATGTAAAAAAACATGACGATATCAGTAAAATATATATATAACAATTCTTTTGAAGAAACATGCACATTTAAATATCGCGCAGTTATTATTAGTTCAAAATGTAGAAGAACTGAATAATTTAGGAACATATTTGTTTGCTTTTGTTTGCTGTCAAAAGACTTTGTTATTCATAAATATGTCATGCTTCGCTAATGTTTTTGACAATTGCATATCAAATTTGCTGTCTTTTACTGTTTATATATGAAGGCATGATTTGAATTTTGATGTATATTTTGTTATATGCTGATATGCCTTATTGCTTTCCATAAATAAAGTAATTTTAATATACTTTATAGTACCATAACACTTTTATTATCCATCCATTCTTGACATTTTACTTATTAGAAGTAACTTACTTATATTTGTGAATTGTTCTCGACCTCATAGTATTGATATGTTTATATAAAAAAAGAAGATTGGTATGATTGCTAATGAGACAACTCTTCACAAGATAAATTACACAGAATGTAACAACTATAGATCACCGTACGGCCTTAAACTTTTAAATTTTGCATTTAGAAAACAACAGTCAATTAGCGGTCATTGAACGTTTAATTTAAGTAGTCGTAAAACAAGAGACTCATTCGGTTTAAATATTTAATACTTTGTATTATTGTCCTGACTTTACTGTAATTCAGAAGTTGAGACTACCACACGTTGTATTACAATCTACCTCTGACCTTGATCCGGATTTCAGTAGGAATGTTATATGGTTCCTGTATGAATGTCGAAGTGACAATTATCCTACAGATTACAAATAACGTGGATGTGTCTTCATCTCTCTGCTGAACTTTTGGTGAATTCATTGTTCTTTTGTTGGTTTAGTTTCTCTTTTGATTATATGTACTGAATTAATATTCTAAAACGTTTTCACATCAAACAAACATGGTGGAAAAGAAAAGGTCACATATTAAATAATTGAATGTTGGATCTTATGGTTCGGAATTTGCGTTTGTGAATAAACTTTTGCACGCCTTTAACGATGTAACTTATTTAAATCACGGAAAGCGTAGCTTTGGATGGATTAAATATGCTAATGAGTCAGGCGTGGTTATATATAATTTGCAACATTGATAGATTGACAAGTCAAAGAGTTAATCCTGAACGATCAAGCTACTGCTCTTTTTGATATGTCAATCAAGTAGTCGCGCGACACTATATATGATTTCGAGAAACATAAAATATCCATGGCATATGTATGTGTATGTTCGATAAAGGTACGATTAAAATTAAAATAATTCTTGCCTCGGTATTCATACGTATACGTGATAGTGTCATTGATTTGTTATTGAATATTGTTTCTCCCGAAAAGTCTTGTAAATTAATTGTGGTTGGGAGCAAAAGAAGGAGTGGTTGCGGGTTAATGCAAAATTTTATCCGATGTTTCTGTGCCCTCAAATTCGAAAAACGGCGAGTAGTTTCAATGAATGTTGTGATAATAAGAAAACATTGCCTTATACCATTTATTAAGGTAATTTAATAATCTTCATTCATTCCAAAGGACTAGGAAAAGTTCGATTAATTGATTGCAACGGTTACATGCTGAAATAGTGTTAGTTTCGGGGGAAAATGTTTTGAGTGGTACTTTTGATAACTATTTTGAGGATGATCAATACACGGACATAGATCTTTGGAACATTAGAGAAATAAAAAATCAAGTGCTATATATTTTTGTAGTCAATTATTAATTTCGACACAATCAAACAGGTATCTAAGCATAATAACTATAGAAAAGGAGTATGCCCAGTAAGGCCCCTTTTTGGCCCAAAAATATAGCAGCTTTACAATATTGTTAAAATGTAAACTTTTAGTTATTTATTGGAAAGTAAAATGCTTCTGCTACATGGATATGGGCTGTTTTTGACAATACAATACACATATATCGGGTAATAGCATCATTAAGGTATGCTAAATAACTGTAATCTTCACAATTTTAGCTTTTTTGTGGCCGCATTCGTGTTCATTCTTAATATTGAATTTGTATTTGATGATAATACATAGCATATATAAAGGTTGAGGATGAACACGGATGCGGCCACTTTCATTTTTGACAAAAACTATCTGAAAAGTGACATTTTTTGCCATATTTGATAGAGTTTTCATATTCAAGCATGAATCAGAGCGTGTCTAATGACTAAATCAGTTAAAAACTTTCACACAAGCTAATCGAATCAACTGAAATAGACATTTAACTGTTTAAAAAGTGTTCAAAATCTTTCCATAGATTTACCTGAAATTTGAGGCCATTATCGGCCCTTACCGGACCTACTCCTTTGATAGTCATTTTTATATGGTCTATTTCATTCTGTTTTTAACTTTCATTAATTACTGTCTCAAGGAGGCGGAACCAGACTGTGAATTTACAACTTTTGAGACATCGGTTAAAGCTCCTTCCATTCTTAGATATGCAAACAAGTAGTCACATACGGAGGGATAAGATAGTGCAATGACTTCAAAAAAATCATTCAGTTACCACACTCTTCTACTGAAGCTAACATTGTCGCACTAGCAATCTTACAACAAATATTAACCTACTAGTTCACTTTACTAGTATTTCATTAACCCAATAGTCGGTGTCATACTACAACATCAATCATGTCAATAACACAAAACAAACTCCAAAATGCTTTGGAAAACACATTGACAGTGCTGCTTCAAGCTATACATGATCGAATACAATCCATTTCCCCATCCAGAGAAGCAGACAAAATTAAAAAACAAAATCTTCTTAGCAAAATGACAGGCATTCTCGTTAAAGTGAAACCAAGAAAAGCACATCGTTATTGATAGACCATTAATAGGTAATTCAAATTTTGTATTCATCATTCAGAGGTATATAATGAACTTTTGACATTTTATTATTTTAAAAATAAGGTATTTGCTCCAATTTGTTTTTAAAGCAAAATTCGTGCCAACAAATGTACGCGTGGGAACTACATTGTATTATAACTTTGTATTTTGTTCAAAATTGATATACATATCTGAATTATGACAACAACAAAAAAAACATAAATCATTATAGGGTAATTGTTTATCTATTTGGAAAAGTAGAACATTATTTCAATACTACTTGTTTAACTCTTTCTCGTCAAATAACTACTACATAAGCACCCCATTAGACTTTGAAAATCGTATGATGAGAGACTTAAGACAAAACATGTAATTAGACGAAAGAGGTCTGGTTCAAAAATGTGTCGTAGTGCCTTGCCGAGGAAGATAAGAAATTATAAGTTCCAAGAGGTGTAATTGAAACAATTCCTCCCGAATTTTAAGGACGCTTTCACGAGTTATTTAATAGTTACGAAATATACAAGTCACACGTATAAACATAAACTATATAATTAATTATATGAAATGTTTTAAAATTATTTGAATAGACCATGTTGGGAACTTACTCTCGTTGAATGATTGATTCATGATTTTTCTATTGAACACTGGAATTTTTATCTGATTAATGATAACAAGCTCTGAACTGTTTTTTACACAGCTTCAAATGATTAAATTGTTGTGTTGTTATTGTTTGTTTGCTGTCAAGATGCAAATATTTCATTTATATCAAGGACGACCACAACGAAATAATGAAAATAAAAACAGGTGGTATTGGCATTGTATTGATACAAATAACCACAAATCATTGTTCCATGTTGCTGTTGGCATTGCATAGAGATTTATAGAAGTCATAAGGGGCATTACACTCAGAATATAATGTCTGATGATCAAGTATCATTATGTATCTGACAGAAACACATATCCTACAATAAATACACAAAAATTACGGATAACAGAAGATAAATTCCTATAGTCGAAGGACACTGATGTACGAGTGAAAATATATATATGTCAAGCTGGTATTTATTCTTGAAGTGCATGGCTTCTAATTCGGTGACAAAAAACAAAATGTAATAAAGTTACTGCAGTGAAATGTAAGAATAATAAACATGCATAATTGAGAAGTTTATGCATGACAACAACAATGACAAAGTGAAAGTCAAATACGAATGTATGACACTAAATCATTTACGTTAAACTGTGAAATATATTTTTTTACTTTTCAATAGTAACTCAACAATCGTCCTCACACTTTATAAGGCAGGAATTCGTCCTCTGACTAAAGACCGTACATTGACCTATAATGGTTTAATTTTACAATTTGTGACCTGGATGCAGAGTTGTCTCATTGGCACTCATAATTATTCTATGTCTAATTAGCATTCATCTGCTTACCCTGCGGATCAACTGACATCACCCCCGATCTTTTTGTGGGGTTCGTATTGTTGATTCTTAAGTGTTTATAATTTGTGTCCTCTTGTTTTTTTTTTTACCTTTTTGCCATAGCGTTGTAAGTTTTATTTAGATTCATGAGTTTAAATGTTCTTTTGATATCGTTCTCCATTTTAATTACCATAAAATATGTGTGTTTTTTTTTATTATAGCCTCTTTTACATGTTTTTTCTTCATATATTATTTATGCTCCTGATGTGTATTTTTATTTTTTTTATTTTTTTATTGTACACTGTTGTTTCCTGAACAACGAAAGAAGTCTTTTTTAACTTTAAAAAGAGAAGATGTCATCGTTGAACTGTAATGTTGCATGCTCGATTAAATATAATAAAGAGATACGAAAGATATGAAAAGGACATTCTTACTCATCAGTGGAACAAAGACTGACAACACCATGGTTAAAAACAGACAAGCAGACAAACAACAGTACATAAAACACTCCATAAAACGTCAAGACTAAGGAACACACACCCATCCCAACTGGAGGTGGTTTCAGTGGCTTCACAAGGGCAAGCACATCCTATTCAAATATTCGTTTCAACTGTTGGTCCCAACGGATATTTCCCTTTAGTAATCATTGTTTTGAATCATGATTTCATAATAACAATCAATACTTTGAGGTTATTAACGATTTTGATGTATGAAAATTACATTTTTATCTGTAAAATTAATCTATTTGTTATATGAAATAACAGATATACAAATTTAATGGTTATCACTTTTGACTTCAAATGGAAGTATGTTTCATCGAAAATCCAACTGCAATTAAAACGTTGAGTATGAACTGTCGAATTTTAATTATTGATGAGCTTGACAGTGCTATAAAGTGAACGTATGGAAAAAGCTAAATCCCTGAAGATGTTTATTAAAATAAAATGATATTTCTATGCTTACAATAAATCTGTACAAAATAGAAAATCTATAAACAATAAATTTTAAATTATCAATCGTTTGCCTTTTCATTGCAGATCATACTTCAAAATAGAAGGACGGCTAATCAAAGGAAATGCAGTAAAAAGTAAAAATAAAAATACTGAACTTGTAAATCGGAATGTACTTTCATATCAGAAAGTCCCATATCAAAATTATGCCTATCAGTGACACGTCACTTATGATGACGTTCATTTTAGATCATCAGACAGTATCGCTCAATGGCTATATAATAAGTGTATATGACACACCCTCATAATTTACTTAAGCAATTCCAGAGCTTCGCTTGTCTGATGAATTAAAGTGAATCAAGTAACCAACGTTTCATGGCGAGAATAAGCAACTATAAACACAACTGTTGCCATTTAAACCTTTTGTTATGCCCCATGTATGAGTAATATGTTTTCCTGTATCGTTTGTTCGTCCGTTCGTCCGTCCGTTCGTTCAACCGTTCAGCCGTTCGTGCGTCCTTCAGTCCTGCTTCAGGTTCAAGTTTTTGGTCGAGGGAGTTTTTGATGAAGTTGATGTTCAATCAACTTGAAACGTAGAACACATATTTCCTATGATATGATCTTTCTAATTTAAATGCCAAATTAAGAGTTTTCACTTCAGTTTAACGATTCACTGAACATAGAAAATGATAGTTCGGATGGGGCATTCGTGTATTAAGGACACATAAATGTTTAACATTGATTTTTTACAACCACTTTTGTCAATTATAATAAATTCCGTGGTCCGAATAACGTGGTGTTTCAGGTGTAATATTTAATATATTTTATGTATAAATACATTAAATATAACAAGTTCAAACCACAAATCTCGGATTTTTATTCAATAATATCCATTATATATAATTACCTACTTGAATTAGATATTGGAACAGTTCTACTCAATCGCCATCGTATATGACGATATATGTTACTTGCTATTCAAGATAGACTCTACTCTCTCACATGCATTAGTAATAAAGGTGATATTTCTACCTTTTTTGTAGACTAAAACCCGAGACCACAACTGTTCCGACAAACGTAAACACCATTGTATGTAAGACTGACCTGAACGCAATGGATAAAGACAAAAATAAAGACAAACTGACAAACAGAACAGAACACTAAACACAACAAAAAAGCTAAAGACGTAGCAACATGAATAAAAAAAACCAAGGGTTGATAATCAGGTACTCTGGAAGAATATGAAGGTTCTATAAAATAAAAGTCAACAGTGGTAATATCGTTGTTCAATAGTCATATTTCGATTAAGTAAAACCTTTTTTCAACTGTTGGTCTCTAGAGTATTTTTTCCTACGTAAAATTTCACGCTATAAGGATTATTTATTCTTTGAGCTCATAGGCGTTCAATAGAACTAAAATTTTAGTTTTATCTAAAAAAAAAAAATCTGTTTAGTTTATAAAATAAAAGAGCTAACATTAAAATTAATGAAAATTACTTTCGACTTTAAATTATGGGACGTATTTTACAACAAACATTCGAAAGCAATTTAAATTTTGTGAGTGTCTAGTTCATTATTTTTACATGTTTAATTGTTAATGGGATTGACAGGATTTTAATGTGAACGTGTGGGCAAAAAAGGTGAATCCCTGACGACGGTCATTTAACGAATAATATTTCTATCATTAACATAAATTGGTACAAAACATTATGATGAAACCAATACACAATTCAATTCAATCATCAATATTTATCAGATCAAATTCGAAAGAGTAGGACTTTTTCACAAAAAAATGGACAGTGTGTTAGGTAGTAAACTGTTTAGCTATAATACACCATGTTTTGCATGTAGAACAAACAATTTCAACCCATATAGAGAAATATATATATATAATATCCTACTACATTTATAAAGTCATGTTAAAAAATGCAAACCTAATATTTATTCAACAGCCGCCATTACCTTCTTTAAATTAACTACACTGTAGATTATGTATTTGAAACGTTCTTCTCAATCGCCAACGCCTTTGACAATATAAGTTACTTGCTATGTGAAAAAATCAAATTATATTCTATATCAAGCAGCATGACTTAAAACGATATTTCTACATTTCGATGAAGACAATAACGTTACAATCTTTAATATATTTGAAGTATCATCAGATTATAATTGTTAGAATATCAGTTTCGTAAGAAACAAAAGACTACTACCGTTTTCACAGACGTTAAGAAATTTTATTTTATCAATCCAGTTCATGCGAGTAAATATGAGAACGCTTATTACAGTGGCGATATAACGCCCCATGCAAGACCAACATGACCAACAAGACCAACACTGATTATTGTTTTCGTTTGACTGCCGAGAATGACGAGCATCATGGGCGTTGATATGGTGCGTCAATCACTTTAATAGTTATTTTGACATCAATTGGACCTCTGATTTCATGAAAAGGCCTCGGCGTTGTTATCTGCAACTTTTCATACTTTATGTTGATAAAGATTAGTGTCCAAAAACATCTAAATGCATTTAGTAAAGCGATGCATGTCTCTTTTGAACTACGATTCACTTTTATTCAAGAAAAAGAGATCAGTTATACAATGTAAATAGCAATAGCCTTGGTTGTAACAGTAATATGGATTTCTATTTGTTTTATGTATAACTCATATAATATTTATAATATATTTAATTGTTTTTATTTTTCCTACCATATAAATTGAAAGTCTACGCAAAACGTCATTACAAAATGAAGTTTATATCTTTTTTTCATCTTATTGTGTTACATTCATGCATGCAATTTGAAATTTTTAACGAGAAACATATAACAAAATCTAAATCATCAAAGTAAATTATATAAAAGAAATTAAAATAAATGTCTCCTATACCATGAAAAAACGAGGACGAGACCGCGATTGCGCAGCTTGATTTTTTTAATGCCATTAATCATATTGCTTTTTAAAATTTTAGACAAATTCAGTTGTGTTTTCTGAAATGGATTACAACATCATAAATGTGGTGTCTTTTTTCTCTGTTTTTGACTTAAAAAATGCAGGTAAGTACATTGGTTTCTTGAAAATACAAATAATATATATATATTAGAAAAGAAACTTCATAAAAGGGACGGGATCTGAATACAGTTACTATTTGCTGACTTCAAAATTGTAAGACATAAAAGCTTGTTTCAAGCACTATAACAATAGATAAATGTTTCTACTGAGCAAAATGACGAAAACAAAACAGTTGATTTTTTTCTCTAAATTTAAATCGAACTAGCCAGTTGATGATAGCACGAAACGTAAACAACATTCTTTACTAAATTGGTAGTATTAAGTCGTGGAATATATGGTTATTTTATCGGGGGGATAATTGCTGAAATATGTAAATGAATTATTACCATAGTAGGTCCACAAAAATAGTGAATACATTTAACAATTAAATAGGTTGCAACAATTTTCCGTCAGGAATTCAAACGTTGAAGTTATCAGAATATATTCCCTTTTTTTTCCAACTTCAGATACTTTATTTCACTATAATAGTTGTTAAAAAAGCCCCTTAATGTTACAACAATGGCACTAAGGTTCTGCCCTGTATGGTTAATTACCAATAAAACCAGGGGATTTCATTGGCAAACTTTTTATAATTATACAAAGTATTGCGTGTTAGTTACAATTTACAGAGTAATAGCTGTCTACAACATGTGTGCATTACTTTACTTAACAATGAAAAAAGAAAACGGAGCTTTGACCGTTTTTTGTTTAGCTTTTAGTTTCGGATTAATCGAAAGTGAAAGAGCATGGTTTCAGATCGGATCATGAGGTCAGAATAATCGAATTATGATTGTTTTTTAGATAGTATCTTAGCATTCAAATACACTAAACATTGAATAATATACTATATCTGATATTCAAACAAAACATTAAAGAGCAATTTTGTTTAGAAATTGGTCTTCCTTTTATTTCAATGAAATGTTTGTGATTCTCAAAAATCTAGATCAATCAAATATAAACAAGACAGACAGAGACTCAAATTTCTAGAATTTTCTTTGAAATTTTCTCAAAAAGGAATTTTCCGGATGATATAAAATTTGTGTATCAATTTCGTTTTTTAGGACTGACATCATATTCACATATTTGGTTCTCTTTTCTGATAAATAAAAGCATTTATAAATCACAAAACAAACAATTGTTATAATATGATTAAGTACACAATATTCCACATCTTCAATTTTGTACCCTATTACAAGATTTTTCAGACAAAAAACATGTTGACCAATATTAACAGTCAGGGCGTTACTTAAACAAGTAACTTTTTTTAGTTACTTATATAGGTAATATTGTTTAAAAAAAATATAAAATTACTCAATAGAGTTATTTTAAACTTCAATAAAAGCAGGGACTAAATGTAGTTTTCATGAATTTGTACATCGTTTTATATCATAAATTTAAGAATTTGTAAAATTTGAGAGGAGAATAGACATAAAGGGTTACTTTAAAAATAATGACAAAAATGTTACTTGTACATCTTTGACAGAATTAGTAATAACACTTATTTTGGGAACATATGTAATTGTTTTGGGTTACAAATTATAAATAACATTAAGTCTTAATTAATTCATAAGTTTCTATCTATTTATATCTGTCTACCTTCAAGACTTTGAAAGAAAACGATATTCTAATAGTCCCAAGAGACCAATCTTTGACCAAGAAGCGTCGATATCAAAGATAAGTGCGTCAGAAAAGCAATTAGTGTTTCAGAAGGAATAGATTTTATATTTCATGGGAAAAATAACCAGATTTGTGTAAAAATTTATTAAAACCAGTAAAATTTGTATAATTGGTCACCTATAGAAATAATATTTAGAAAAGTTACTTATATAAGTAATTTTTAAAATAGCCTCGTTTTCAACATTACTTATATAGGTAATTTTAAAAGTTACTTGTGTAAGTAATGCCCCTGATTGATTAAGATACATAAATATTTGGTGTAGTAATTTCCAATAATTGTTTACCCATGTGCATTCAAAGAAAAAATGATTATAGCTATCAGAGTTGAAACATAGTTCACAGTTTTCACTATGACCTACCTTCAAGCGATACAGCTAAAATATTATGCAGTAGTTTCCATCTAAACATTTATAATCTAATATCATGAATATCTTTTGAAAAAAGAAAGGTAAACTATAGATTTTTCTTAATGAAATATATAACATTTTCGCCTGATAGTTGGTTTTTCCATGAGCAAAAACCTACTGGGAGCTCTTTATTTGAACTGATTATAATATTATAATTTCTTTAAACCTAATTTTGTCAAGATTGTAATACAATCCATTACAAAACATTTTAATATCTTGTGTTATGTTGATTTTAGTATGTTTTGATATATTGCTCTTTAATTTTTGGATCCAACTTTTGGGTACAGCTTTTTGAAGAGAAAATAATTCAGCGATTCAATTTTGTTTCTTTTTAAGTTTATCTAATATTTTATGAGAAAATTCTCCTTTATCATCAATTACATCATTAACATAAATTATGTTTTCCTTTACCCAATGACTGTAATATAAACTTTTGCCACATGTTTTTATATATTGGTTTCCCCATATAACTTGCTTTCTTATATCCCTATAATTATCAGGTACTTTTGTCTTCCCTCCTCCATTTTTAATCTAACATTTCAAAATTTCAAATTAAAATGTAGGTACGTTTTTAAGGTTTTCTAGTGACTTATGAGGATAAAGATTCATGGTAAATATTAAATTATTTCCCCCAAACTCTCTAAAATAAAAAGTAGGTATGATTTTCCAGTTAGCGCAAGATTCATCAATTAATCTTTTAGCCCAATTTATTTTAATAGCCTCAATGTATGCATCAATATCTGTCATTTTCAATCCCCCGTTAATATAATCTTTTCTTAACACTGTTAACTTTCTCGCTACCACCCTCCCATAAAAATCAAGTAAGATTTTTTTAAATTGACTTATAATTTCACTGCTTAGATTTATCAATGAAGCAGCGTATGTTATATTGGGAATAACTAGTGTTTTAATTATAGTTATTTTTCCTATCATACTCAATTTTCTTTTCTTCCAATCATTTGGTATCCTTTCTGATTTTTCAAACTGTCTATCTATATTCTTTGAAAAGACTTATTAAATCCAAATTTTTTTTTAATGATTCCAGCATGAAGTCCCATTCGAGTGAATCAAACGCTTTAGAAAAGTCAATAAATAGTATAGCTTCATCAATATTAAAGTTTTCAGCATAATGTATAATATCTTGAATTTGGCCTCCGTTAAATCCGATATATCGATTTTTTACGTAACCAATTTTGATCTCTATGTATAATTTGGGGTAAGATTTTTTTTAGCCTTTGTGCTAAGGTATATGTAATAAGTTTAACATCAGTATGCCACAAAGTAATTGGACGGTATTTATTTAAGGACAAAGGGCATTTTTTTTGAAAATCAATGATATTATCCCAATCTTTTGGGTCTCAGATAAAGTTTCATTATCATAACATGTGTTAGAAACATTCAATACAATATGCTTTAAATTTGGCCAAAATTGTCGATAAAACTCAACTGTTAAGCCATCGTTGCCTGGAGTCTTGTTGAGTTTCATATTATAAATATAGAAGATGTTAGCTCTTCTGAGGTCAATTTACCATCCACTTGTTTGCTTTCACAAGGATTTAAAGAATGATCAATGGGGAATTTTATATGTATGTCTTTAAAATTTCAGTTTCGGGACATGTACCTTTGTATAGAGATTTATAATACTCTTTACTTACATCTAAAATTTCACTTTGATCAACAGTAACCTCACCGGTTTTGGTCATTAATTTAATAGATTTTTTTAGCCTGTCTATTCTTTTCTAGGGATAAAAAGTACTTAGTATTTTCCCCCTTCCTCTACCCAGTTTATTCTTGATCTAACTTGATATATTCCCTGCTGTGTTTGAATATATAACAGTAATTTGTATCAATAATGTTTTAGAGAAGCTAAATACGCTCTTTTGAATAAATATGATAGGAATCAACCAAAAACATTAGTAGCTTACGCATTATGATTGTCAACACGCTTTCGTCCGATGATGTATACAAGAGGGACTTGAAATTTGAAAATTAGATAGACAGGAACAACTGAGCAAGAATGTGTGTATATATATTTATAATGAATGTTTGAAAAAACAACAACTAAACAATGCATTCTATATATTCTACATATTCCAGTATTTATTTGTGTATGGGGCCAGCTGAAGGACGCCTCCGGGTGCTGGAATTTCTCGCTACATTGAAGACCAGTTGGTGACCTTCTGCTATTGTCTTTTCTATGGTCGGGTTGTCTCTTTGACACATTCCCCATTTCCATTCTCAATTTTACAATAACATTTATTTTTGTCAGTTTGATTATCTCGCTTTATGATATTGTCACATGCTTTTTAACGTTAATTGCGTTTTTGTAAGTTGTTCGAAATAACTTGAAGTCATGGTGACCTATAGTTGTTAAAGTCTAAGTGATTTAGTATCAAGTGGGGAGCTGTCTCAGGGGCAATCATAGGACATCTGTTTGTTTTATAGACAACAGTAACACACCGCTCTACAATGGTCGAAGATAATTACCTTACTAAAAAGTTAATTAACATTGTGTTACATCATCTGTGAATAATGCCAGGTCATGTCTATAGTATAATGTACGCCACCCCCTTAATATATGAATTATATATACTAATCATCAAAAGAAACGATACAAGGCTATGGATTTGCCATATATCATAAAATTGGACATGATATTAAAACTACAAACTTAATTTTTAAACATGTTTTGTTTAAAATTTTTAAAGGCTTTACAGCTTTTTGAATACCTAATTCATGTAATTCCCATCTTCAAAATTAGGTGACGACCTTTTTTAATAATTTGTCCGCAAAATAACTTGAACCCCTGCGTTCAATAACAGGAGTTTTCTCACTTTCCAATTTGGTTCGAGGCTTTCAATTGTATGAATTTGCTTTGCAAATGAATGTGTTACATTTCATAATTTAATGCAGTTTTACCTGATTATTATATTTTATGGTAAATCTAGGTTCAAACTTATGTATCGTTACTTTTTTTGACTAGTATATATATCATCATAACGACTGCAATGCGCTTTAATCAGAAAACCAATCTTAGTCGTTCAGAAACAGGTAAACAATCAATAAAAGGTCATTATCAGTATAAGACATTTTGATTGTTTGTTAATGTCATTATCAAATAATGAAAAGCATTAAACTTGTTGCCTACATGGCATCGGATTATGTGGTACTTGTCTTCGTTCTTATGGATTAAGCATCTTTTACATTTTATAATTATTATATGCGTTTTTTTAACGCACATGTTTTTGTCTTTTTTTCTGTATACATTATTTTTGGTATTCAGTATATAAAAGTTGTTTCCTTAAACATTAAAAGTAATGGGTGTTTATCTTAAAACAGAATATAAGTCATCATTGTATTTCTAATTTTGTTTTTTACACGTGTTGATCTGTGTTTTAGTTCATGAACTGATGATACAAATGGGCATTGGATTGTCTTCATTTCATTTCATAAATTTGAAAATTCTATTTATATAAAATAATAAGTATAATGAAGCAATTGACTATTTTATTGATCTGAACGAAACAGTTTTATCTATCAATTAATGATACTGTTGAACTTAATAACTTATGCCTTCAAATAATAAGAGTTTTTATGGCATTGTAAAATATGATTACACTGTCAAGTATAACGTGCATTAGTTAAGGCTTCATGAAATTGACAGGTCTAATGAATGAATGTGTTGGAAAAAAATATAGTATCTGGAGACTGCAAGGTGAACAATTAAATATTTCCATATATATGATTAATCGGTACAAAATATTATTATAAAATCATTAAGCAATTGTATAAAGACATGTAGCTTATGTTTGCACCACTATAAGTTCATGAAAACTGAATAGCAAATGCATAATAACGACAAAAAATTGAAACACAACAACCGTTATCAGTGGAACTCTTTTTTACATAACCACAACAAGTATTTCTGCAAACTGCAAGTCAAACGTTATGCAAAAGCCACTATTAACACCAACCTATCAATTTAAGGTAACACGATACCGAATGGCATATCTCCCAATTTCCAAACTTTTTGGCACACGTGTTCTTTGAATCGAGTTACATCGGAATATGTAATAAAAAATGGGGGTCACCATTTTTGTTTTCTCGGTATTTTCAAAGAAAAATGTCAATTTTGGCGACAAATTTACCTAGGTATATAGGGGAAATGCCTTTTTTTCGGCTTAACTTTTTAGATTTTTCAATGGATGGCTATGTTCTTATATACGGAGAAAAACAAAAAAACTAACATAATATCCATAATTGCATACTGAATCCATACACGTATAGAAACTCATATGTCACCATCCTTGTTTTTGAGATAAATGGCTTCAAAGTTGATTGATACCATTAGAATTGGACCGAAAACGTTTGACGTTATTGAATACAGAATGTAACGTTACGGTATTAATACTACTCAGAGATATTGGAAACAAAAATATGTGTCGGGATCTGAATGGTGTTTATTTTTATTTTTATTTCCGCTGTCGGGTTTCGTAAATTTCCTAGTAATGAAATATACAATTCTGCTGATATAATTTATTTCGTTCTGCACCTGGAAATTTCACTCACATGAATTAACATTAATCTCGTCTGATTTTCATAACGAGCATATACTTGAAACTTGCCTGAACTGGTTGGTTCCACTGAATCATGCATAAATCAGGTACACGTTGAATTCACGTAAATTTTCAAAATAAGATTATTAAAAAATTTAATTAAAATCATGAAAATACCTTCACATTTTTGTAAAGTTCACGTGAAAATAACATGAAAAATTTCACATGGGATTCATTACAATTACTGAGTTTTTAACTCCATCATTTAAGACAATGGTGGTGTCGTTGCTTCATCCATGCATAAATAGAGTACTTTAAAAATTTGATTCAGTTAACAGTTTTGTAATTGATCGGTTTTTGATGGTTCTTTAACGTTCAGTGGCAAATAGTTCATGCATGTTCGGGACGATACAATACAATTTTGAAAACAGTTGTTAATAAAAGACACATTTGATGCACCAGTCAAAAAAGGTTTAACATTCTGTTAGTTGTGAATATTATGAGGGAAAATAATGATCCTGATAAAATGCACATTCTAAAAAATAAAATAACAAAACTCAAAGAAAAAATTCAAAACTTCAAAGTCCCTTATCAAATGACGAAATCATAAGCTCAAATACATTAAAAGAATGATAGATAAACAGCCGTCATATTCTTGACTTGCTACACACATTGGTTTAGCGTGGTGTAAATGTGTGAGTTGGCTGCTCAACAAGTCGGACAAACCTTGCAAACTGTATGCAAAATTTCACAGTGTCATTTGTGGAAAATTATTTACGAACAAATCTTGAGATCATATATGCATTCTTTATAAGTGAAACAAACTGCAAATGCGAAATATAAAAGTTTCAGCTTGAAATTCCACCTGTAGGAGATGTAAGCCGGAGTCTGCGTGCCTTTTATATTTTATCAAAACACCTAATCCAGCAACCTGTCATGAACAAAAAATATAGAAAATCCAGACGATATGCGCACTTTTAATATGAGTAGTAACACCAGGTACATAATTTAAACCTGAAGCAAAAAGACTGTAAACCCTATATACACCAAGTGCGGCACCAAGTGCGGGATTGACGGTAGAACGGACGCGGAGAAAAAAAGCATTCTATAATACTTCCGAGTAAATTTTCTCCAGAAGAACAAAAGTTTTAGGACTTAAACACATATGTACTAGGAGACTGAAATGTTACTGTGATAATTATACTTTTCAATTTAGGGAGCCAGCGTTTACTAAATTTACAAATTAGAAATAAAAAGATGCTCGTCCAATTACCATTAGTCAAAATTTGCTTGATGTCTTTGGTTTTGATGTCGTTAAATGTCCAGATGTTGCTATCTCATAAATTGCAAATCCCATGTCTCTATTTATCATTCTTTGTACAAATGACATGTTCCATATATTTTTTTGTTTTGTTTGTACTTGTACTTTTACAAATAAAGTTTCATGTTACCCCACTTCCATAATTAGCAAGCGGAAACGTAGATATTTCTTTTTGCGTAAATATTCGTAAACTTTGTCGATTTCTTTGAAAAGAGGCAATGATTTAAATTTTAACAACTGAAGTTTCAAGTGACGGGTGTAAATTGTAGGATTGATTGTTGGTTGCCTAAACGTCCAGTGGCAAATATGTCATGCATGTTCAGGACGAGAACAAGTTAGCATTAATACAATAATAGATAGGTTTTGTAATAGAGGCGATCCGGGAAGATGGTTGAGAAAATTTGGACTGACACTGGAAAATGAGGGTATATCATATGAGCAATATGCCACACATGACCTAAAAAGGCAACTATGTTAATTATCTATCAGCCATTTTGTCTCCGAACTTGTACATGTACATCATTTCCAACTCAAATCACACAAAAATATTTAAAATGCAAGTGGATACTTGGGACTGGCTTTAATCAGACTCTAACGGGACCTGGTTTTATTTTTTTTTAATTTTTGCCGAATCAAGTTCCCATGTATTTCTCAGCTTACGGTAACTTTCTCAGGCCTCATTCTGATGTTGCTGTCTGTCCTGTGTAGACTTGGTCTATGATATTACGAAGCTAGCACTTTATTTTTAAAATATTTCCGAAACTATATCAGGTTTACTCTGTACAGCCAATGAGAATGTTTACACTTGGAACACATGAAATGTTATTCGGCAAAATAACCAAGTTAAACCACTTTTCTACATTCCATACTAACAAACTATTTTCTATATGAGTTTCAAAGTCGCTTGTATTGTGCTTTTTTGCCTTATTCTATCCGTATTCTCATCCAGATAAATTTCCTTTTTCCATTTTGCCCGAGCGGTGTTTTTGACGACCATTTTAACACCAATTAATAGTTGTACAGTTCCCCGTTTTTTTACACATCATCCTAAGTTTCTATAGACAAGATTTCGATTTTCAAAACAAAATTTCATTGGGATACGGCGTGCATCATGAAAAAGTTTTTATTGCAAAAAAAAATCTAAGAGTAAAATAAAGTGATAAAACTCAGTCTATTTTGCATAAGAACATATATAGATAAATCGTGCAGATGCTAAAATATTAAAGAAACAGAATATGAATTAAAAGTAAAAGTAAAAGTAACGTAATACATTTTTAAAGGTTAACAATGAGCAGAAGAATTGCCGGAAAACGATAAAACAATCTATGTCGAAAAGTTAACCGTTTCGTATTGCATCAAAACTCTCGGCACTCTGCATCTAGAAAAAGTAACCGTTAAAAATGTCACATAGTTATGATTATTTCTTTATTATGTAATCACTTTGTGATTGCAGAACCTGCTGCATTGGCTTGTATGTGTGAACGTTATTCGATAACGTCAGGAACGATAACTCGTGGCGTAACGTCATTCGGTATCGTGTTACCTTAAGGTAAAGGGAAGAAGGAACTATTCATATAAGCAACATTTCTCATGTCTCCTTAGAATGAGATACTCCCCACTTCAATCATAACAATCAAAACCACTATATGTCATTTGCATGTGATCTTTCGCACATGATTCTATCATTTGAACTTCAAGTAATCCACAACCAAAAATGTCTAAAGTACCTTCTCCAAGAGAACTTTGAATGCTCTGCTCATAGAGATCTTCTCGAAGATAAACACTTACCTGTTATCAAATACCTGATATAATGTTCCAGTCAACACCGTGTATATTAATTAAAGACACAGTCATGATTTAATTTAATATCAAGTCGAAAAAAATAAACTTGCGGCAAAGATAGTAAACCACAACATGAGGTGCTAAATGTTTTACACCATATCCAGATTTCGACAATTATTGTATCTACGCTGATGTTGTGGATCGAACCGTTTTTGGAAGGCCATTTAATTTACCTGAATTAAGTATAGACTCTTGAATTGGTAAGAGTCAGTATAGGATGAACAGGTTATATAAACCGAAGTGAAAATATTATAATTGCGTTGGATAAAAACACCACTTTTTATACGTGTGTATGTAAGAAATATGGTTGTAGAGAGATCTAAATACAGCACGAACAACATTTTCCTAAAGGCCAAAAGAGTGAAAAAATATATTTTAACAAAATGCATTTGACTAACATGTCAAACAACTGATGTTCTTTAACCCTGCTGGATCTCTTTTTTAATTTAATAACAAAAAATGGTAAACCATAAACACACATATATATATAGTCTTCTAAACATCGGCCAAACAATGTAAGATCTGTAAATTTGCTTTCGCAACTTTTTATTTCTTCCCTATTCATATATAATTAATTCGTATATTTTAACTAATTTGATTCGTTCATGGTTAGTCCCATGTCTAACTATATTTTGGAAAGTCGACAAAAAACGACAGAAAACGGTGGATAGCACAAAGCATATTGCACGGTTATTTTTACAATATCTAAAAAAACTGATATACTTTATGACGTCTGTACTGATTAGATGTACAAGAAAAACATAAAGTCTTATGTAGACGAAAAGCGCGTCTAGTGTCCTAAATTATAATCCTGGTACCTTTGATAACTATTTACACCACTGGGTCGATGCCACTGCTGGTGGACGTTTCGTCCATGTGGGTATCACCAACCCAGTAGTCAGCACTTCGGTGTTGACATGAATATCAATTATGTGGTCATTTTTATAAATTTACTGTTTACAAAACTTTGAATTTTTCGAAAAACTAAGGATTTTCTTATCCCAGGAATTAAGTTACCCGTATTTGGCACAACGTTTTGGAATTTTAAATCCTCAATGCTCTTCAACTTTGTACTCATTTGGCTTAATACTTATTTCAATATGAACGTCACTGATAACGATGTAGACGAAACGCGCGTCTGGCGTACTAAATTATAATCCTGGTACCTTTGATAACTATATAACAAGACACTATGATTTTTATAAAATCTCAACAAAATCAAATGATTGATTATATCACACTGACAATCTTGATACAAATATGATCGGTAGTTAATAATATAAAAAATATAGCTTTTGTATGAGGTCAATACAGGATATATCGACCCAAAGAAGTATATCGACATCGGACTTTGTCAATATTCATTATAGGGATTTATATATTCAAAATAAATCACAAAACCAAATATAATTAATCATGTTAATTGGTTTTCATATAAAATTATTTCCTTTCAGATTGTGCAGTCCTTTACCCATGCTTTAGGTTGTATTCCCGTTATTGGAATGAACTTATTAATGATGATGATGCCGTTACTAACATTTGGTGTGAAAACAAGTGTAAAGCTTCTAATTCAACAAATCAATATTCAGGAACAAGAGTAAGTTGCAAAGGCAAACTTGGACATGTAAAAATATCTATAAATCTATAAATCTAGACATCTATAAATCAAATGCTACATATATGCATATACATATGATCATATATACATGTCATGTTCTTTAACTCTTTTCAATAGTTTACACCAATACTACGAAACCAATACGATACATTTGTACATTATCATTTAATGATATGCAAGTTGTATGAAAAAAAAGTAAAATGACAAAAGTACTGAACTCGGAGGAAAATTCAAAACGAAAAGTCCTTAATTAAATGGCAAAAACAAATAGTAAAACACATCAAACGAATGGACAACAACTGTTACATTTCTAACTTGGTCAAAAGTTAAATGAATTGGTTTGCACTTTATAAACTTTATAACTTAGAGGATTGTGAAATCAATCTAATACGTTTTGAACATTTTCAGTTAATTAATACAAGTAGTATGCATGTAATTGCAGTACACAATTTATAACTTGCAATTTAGCTTCATATCATTAGGCACAATATATACGGGTTGACATGTTAAGAAAATTAGATATTTACCTGCTTTGTTATAACATAAGCAATACGTCGGGTGCCACATGTGGAGCAGGATCTAGAGAAAAACGTTAAGACTTTTCAGATTTTAAGACCCTGTTCAGATATGTTGGTATAGTTCGTTCAGTCATGTCAAGATATTCAAGATGGGAGGCTCTAGCGATAATTCAGGTCTGTTAAGACAGTTTAGGACAAATTTAGACCAATCATAACAAGTAACATTCAAAACTTTCAGATCTGGTTAAGATCCGTTTAGTGTGTCAGAATGATATTAGGAGTTACGCCCCTTCGTGTGGATGATACATTATAATTACAAAAAATGTACAATATATGAATACTAGAATGAAAAACGAATATTATTTTGAAGAGAGAAAAGAATTAATATATATATAAAGTTTTGCTAGTTTGTTTTATTGAGGAAATAAATTATTCGCCAATAACTGTTTCTGATTTTATTTTTATTTTTTATTTTCTGGTGTTAATTTATGTTATTATTTATTTTTTGAAATAAGTAATTGCAAATTTTAAACGTAACACTAACAAAAGAGTGACAAAAGAGTGACAACAACATCTGATAGTGTATGAATATTTTTTATTGCAATCAATTTATATTTCATCATAAAGAAACACTTAACTATGTGGACCGTATGTCATCGCACACAAGGAAGCTGATTGGATAAATGTGATAGATTGTTACGCCTATATTGATAATGATGTCCAATCGAATACCAGCAGACACCTGTCAGTAAAAACAAATTGCAAGCGTGGATAAATTAGAGATTTATTTGTGTATTCGATATTTGAAAAATAAGTTAGATACTAGAAGTCACTATTCGTTTACCCTTTTTCTGTTGAATTTCGATAACTACTTTTACACTTTCTTATTTAACAGAAAGGTATTTAAATATGAGCATACCATATGTAACGGAATTTTTACCAGCATTTTATATAGCGCCTTGTGTTTTCGGGAAAGTCCTATTTTCAATATTTCACAGACCTTTGACAATATTAGATCATACAAGTTTCATCTACCATCTACTATCAAATTATATTTGTAAATTGTAAAAGATTAAGAATATTTTTATATCTGTACTAAATAATATCCTGAAATAAAATAAAACATATTTCTCTCTGCCTGACTGAAATGGTAAGCAAATTTTCATACTTTTCTTTATCTTATCATTTGAAAATGACGAAGAATTCTCCTTAAACTCTAAATTGTTAAACAGACAGACTAACTTTAAAGGACAAAATACAAGCGTGTACTACCATCCAAGGAAATGAGTTTCTTTAAGAGCTCATTTAAGTGGTCATCGATGTGTAATATTTGACACTAGACATTATTTTTGGAGCAATGCAATACAAATGATGTATGCTACCAATCAAAATTGAAGACTTTCGAATGTGACAATATGGTACAAATCCATTTGATTTACTGTATTTGCATATTTTTTTTATCGAAATGAAAATGTTATAAACTGCTCCCGGTTAATATAAATAAGAAGATGTGGTATGTGTGCCAATGAAACAACTCTCCATCAAGTCACATGGTATAATACATTTAATTATAGGTCAACAGTACGGTCTCAACACGGAGCTTTGACCCATACCAAACAGCAAGCTAAAACGGTCCCTAAAATGACTAGTGTAAAACAATTCAAAATGGAAAAAACAAAAGTCTATTCTATAAGTACGGACATTTCGCTACGTAATTTTATAGCTTTTCGGTCAATTCCGAAATAGCAAGTCAGCGTCTCACTGTGAGAACAAACACTGTCGTTTTAAAACAAAATCTGATACGAAACAGAAATATAAACCGTACATTATATTTTATCAATCGTTAATTAACTAACGTTGTTTGATATTTTTCTATGATATGATTTACTTCTGTATAAGTTCCTGCTAAAAAAAAATGACGATAACAAAATTTCAAAAGAATTTTCGACATCGGTCTTTATATGTATAATGGTCAATATAAACAGTCAACTAAAATTTTAAAATATGCTTGTATTTTAAAAAAAAAAAATAATGTTTCATTTGTAAATGTAATAATTTTACCCGGTTTAACCTTATATAAATGACAAAACATGGAACTTCATTTATTTTACGTCCACGAATGGGTAATTATTTAGTAAGTTTATGATCATCCGTTTCGGTTGACTGCTTAAATAATCCCGTTTATTAAAATGTAAATAACGTTCACCAAGCATCTGTCATCTGTATAAAATTTTAAAATATAAAGTAAATTATATACTTAAAATATACGTTTCTTGACCAAATTTTAAATTAGAAACAAAAAATGTTTAAGAACATCTTTGAGATATGTAACTGATCATTTTATCTTTAGAGGCGGAATGCAGACATACAGGACTACTTTATGTCAAAAAACATGACTGCAAAGTTTTTATGACACATTTTCTGACAACAATTAATCTTTTCTCATATAACCAACGAAATGTTAAAGATTCTAACGGAAAAAGAGAATTGTTTTTAAAGTTTGCAAACTTTATTTAATGAAATAGATATACAGTCATATTAAAAGACCACAAAAGAATATCATCCAAGATAAAGAGATTTTATTCATAAAGGGGGAGTAACCCCTGATAAAAAAAACCGATAAAGTGTCGCCCGTTTTGTTCAAAATATTTAAAATCTTAACACGACTGAACACGATCTTACAGCAACTAAACAGGTTTTCACTTTTTGTTTTATTTGATCTGAACGTAATCTAATCAAGTCTTATTTGAATTATAGAAGAATCTGTCTTGTTTATCGACTGATCTGACTGAACACGAATATCTTAACAGAGTCTGAGTGTCTAAACAGGTCTTAACGTTTTTCCCTAGCGGTAAATTAAGTCGATTAAGACTTGATCAGACCAAAATGACCGTTTCAGACTTAAGTCTGGCTACTAGTGGGAGCACCTGAGATCACCCCTAGTTGTTGGTGGGGTTCGTGTCGCTTATTCTTTAGTTTTCCATGTTGTATAATGTGTTCTATTGTTTTTCTGTTTGTCTTCTTTCATTTTAAGCCAGGCGTTGTCAGTTTATTTTTCGATTTGTGAATTTGACTGTCCCTCTGGTTTCGTTCGTCCCTCTTTTAAGCAAGAGTATTTATTGTTTTATAGTATACCATCCAATTGTCGAGGGTTGATTGAAATAATAAACACAACCTGCAATAGAAATAATGTTATTGGACGAGAGTAATAAGTTTTCTAACTCATTATTGAAAGAAGAGTCAAGTCAAACATTAAGTAAAAAAAATGAAAAGTCAGATATCGCACGTTTCAGGAACATTTTCTAAGTACTGTCATTTGAACATCATTTAAATCATTGCCCATGTATTAAGAAAATAAAAGATATAAGAACCTATGTTAGTGTTGAGTTGTTGTCCTTTTGACCTATTCTTTAAATCTTGTTAGATAATGAAACAAAAGGTTGCATGCATAACTTTGAATAGCAATCTTGTTTCATACATACTATATAGTTAGCAGTTCCGTTGTATGCCTTATTGCAACTATCTAATATAACAATATCATTACTTCTGTCCTTAACTTAACTTTCAACAATACATAAAGCGGTCTAGTATACTTCGTTTTACATGCACTTGGGGTATACAATTTTTATCTCTTACTTTTCTTTTCTTGTGGTGACGACTAAGTAAATTATTCTAGATATTTTAGCTAATGACTTTCGCACAGCAGTTTACTACTATTTCCTTTATGTATGTGCATCTTTATTTATGGGCATCTACGATCATAACTAAATTTTACAATTTAAAGTAGTACATCATTTGTACATAGTGGTTTTGTACTGGTTTTTGAACTTTTATTAGACATCTACTTCAAAATTATCAACATGAAACATTGTAGTAACATTTAAAAACAGAACGCTTATCTAACAACATCATTGTAAAGCGGTATTATTTGATATATGATTATATGAGTAATAAATCGTGTTCTTGCAATATTGGCACATTTGTAATTAGCGTTATTAGGCATCTAACACGCGGACTATATACACTACCGGATACACATGGTGTCTTATTACGTATCTAGTGTTATTGGTCATACACGAACGGATTGAATAATTGTAAATAAGTTTAAAGAGGTTGCATTAAGCTGAATTCTCCCTGACTTCATTTCATACTAGGGCCATGTTTAAGTCTATCAATCGTTAACAAAGTCCGAATACATGGATCACGGCCAAGTGTGTATAAAAAAAGAGATGTGGTATGAATGCCAATAACACAACTCTTCACAAGATACCAAAATGACATAGACATTAACAACTATAGGTCACCGTACGGCCTTCAACAACGAGCAAAGCCCATACCCCATAGTCAGCTATAAAATGCCAAGAAAATATAATGTAAAACATTTCAAACGTGAAAACTAACGACTTTATTTAGATAAAAAAATGAACGAAAAACAAACATGAATAACAGGCTCCTGACTTGGGACAGGCACATACATAATGTATGTTCTCTTAAGTTTTTAAAGTATAATCGCTCAATTTTAAACAGATAACATGATTATTAACTCTAAATGGTCAGTTGATAGTCAACTAGATTTTTTTTAACGATTTTGACAACATTTGATTAGTTATTGTCAACATTAATATACTAGGTAATCCTAAGATCCCAATTCGCGCACTTTGCTCTAAGTGCATCTTCAAAAATAAATCCTCTTCGTTGAAGCGGGCTAGGCGATTTTATATTAATCAATATATATATATACCAAGGTATTTTGTGACAACACCGGCAAAGAATATACCATTGAGGGACAAATAAATTGTAAAAGCGTAGGCGTAGTATATACAATTAATTGTACAAAATGTGAAAAAAATTATATATGTAGGACAAACGGGTGATATATGCTATTGAACTTTTCAAAAATACGAAAAAAGAAAACAGAAGATCCACTAGCCAACCATTTCATTCAGAACTATCATTCAATGACAAATTTAAAAGTTACCGCCATAGAAAGAGTATTTGGGACAGAAATTTACAGAAAACTAAAAAAGCCTTTTGGATAAAAAAATAAAAACTTTAGATCCTGAAGGACTCAACACAATGTATGAACGATAATGAAAAAATTTTATTAAAAAAACGAAAAACGCGGCAAAAGAACGTTATAAAAGTTATTATAACGTAATGTTACTAAGCGATGTAATTGTTGTTTCAATGTTGTAATTTATTCAAATCAAGAAGGCCGTAATGGCCGAAACGTATGGAAATTTGTGTTATAGGTTTTATTATATATATATGTATACAAGTGTCTAAGAATGTAACTTTAACACACTAAAATATATATACATATAATAGCTCGCTCTCCAGGTTCGCCTCTAAAGTTTGCAAATCAATATTTACTTGTTCAAATCGCTCGCTCGCCTCCAATTTGTGGAGTGGAAAATTCCGTAGAGCAAGACATTAAATTGGTAAGGCCTGAAACAATTATGAAATTTTGGGTTCGATGCAGTTGTTGTGTATGTTTGAAAGAAAGACTCGGTAAAAACATTAACACCCTGCAATAAAACAATTTAAAGATGTGATTTGATTCGAATTTAGAATGACCACCAAAGTTCACGAAAACCCTATGTATTATAGTCGGATATATATAACAGTAAAAATAGGAAATAATTCAATTGAGAAAACTTACGTTCTAATCTATAGCAAAACTATTTGCAAAAAATAAATATTACAGACATGAACCAAACACAACCGTTTAACTACAGGTTCCTTACTTTGGACATTCACATATAATATATGGCGGGTTTATAGACGTTTGAAGACCCCAATCCTCTCCTCAACTTCAGAGTTGGTGTCACAGTACAACAAACTAAAAATAACAATAAAAAATCCAGACGTGATAAGGAAAATATACATCTTTCACATCAACACAATTCTGTTTCAACATGTGAACATGAAAAATATTTTAGAATAAAATTATGTTATTCATCGGACTCCATCGGTACGACAGAACAATTAAGCGTAGTAACAAATCAGAAAGCTCCATAATGCACATTTGGACTTTACCGTAATGCAAAATTCCCTTCAGCGTCACACCATCGCAATTCGGCTAACCATCTCACTTCATTATTTACTTTAATTTCTAGAACAACAGACACATTGTACACGTTCATTTCAATGTAATAGCTTAAAATAGCACCAACTAAATAAAGACTATACATATTTTTTAAAAGCCTTCATTTCTGTAAATTTGTCCTTTTTAATTTTTCCTTAAATGTATAAAAAGTTCATTGCTAACTACAACTTATATGAAGATAACGCTATGTATAAGCTTTCGGACAAGACGTTGTTAATTTTTGTAATTATGTCTTACAATAAAAAAAACCAAAAACATAAAATTTCCAATTCTGTATGCATTATTTCAACAGAAACATGGTCCGCTGAATAGCATTTTGAATTTTTGAAAATGGGAAATGTATGCATACAATTATTAACATAAAATATTAATTACATGATATATACTCTTCAGTATTAATTTTCAAGTACAATGAAAATATGTCAAGTAAGTGTATGATTCAGTGAGCATACCAAATATTGGATCAATTGGTTCTACTTGTTTTCAATTTTATATTGAAATGACTTTAACGCAACATATGGCACTGAACAGAATTTGATGTTAGAGACATATGTAAAACTGTCGCACTCGTATGTGACAATATCTTCATTTTAAGATTATTTTTATCTTTTTTTAGATTTTGAATCTTTGAGTCAATTTACCCATGAAAAGTAAGCATAGAGTTAACATATTTCGTATACATAACCATCCTGAATCGTCCTGTAATATTGCCTAATGGTCATTAGCGATCAATATTTATAATTTGTTAACATTTCCCACTTAAGTGAAGTTTTGTTTTTCAGTCAGGTGCTTGCTATTGTCGGTCATCCTCTCCAAATCACAATAATAAGAAATCGGACGATGACTGTGAATGGAAATGTACAGGAAATCAGTCAGAAATTTGCGGAGATGCTAAGGGGATTACAGTTTCTAGAATAGGTAAATATGGTTATTAAAGAATTATTAATCAAAGAGATATAGTACTACAACATTTCGGGCAATTTGAAGTAAAATACGGACATATTTGCAGACATTCGCAATTACAGCATGCAAATTAAGGCATAATAAACTCACACAATACAACGATGTTCCAATATGTTCAAACAATTTAACTTTATACATTGATAAATAAAAGAAAAGTAAATAAAATAAAAAAAAACTCATCAGTGACGCTCAAAATATTTATAAAGCCAAATAAGTACAAAGTTGAAGAGCATTGATGGTCCAAAATTCCAAAAAGTTGTGCCAAATACGGCTAAGGTAATCTATGCCTTTGATAAGAAAATCCTTAGTTTTTCGAAAAATTCAAAATTTTGTAGAAAGGAAATTTATAAAAATGACCACATTATTGGTATTCATGTCAACACTTCAGGCTGGTGAAAACTTTGGGGACGAAACGTCCACCAGCAGTGACATCGACCCAGTGGTGTAAATAGTTATCAAAGGTACCAAGATTATAATTTAGTACGCCAGATGCGCGTTTCGTCTACAAAAGACTCATCAGTGACGCTCATATCAAAATATTTATAAAGCCAAACAAGTGAAAAGTTGAGGAGCTTTGAGGATCCAAAATTCCAAAAAGTTATGCCAAATACGCCTAAGGTAATCTATGCCTGGGATAAGAAAATCCTTAGTTTTTCGAAAAAATCAATGTTTTGTAAACTGGAAATTTATAAAAAATGACCACATTATTGATATTCATGTCAACACCGAAGTGTTGACTACTGAGCTGGTGATACCCTCGGGGACGAAACGTCCACCAGCAGTGGCATCGACCCAGTGGTGTAAATAATTATCAAAGGTACCAGGATTATAATCTAGTACGCCAGACGCGCGTTTCGTCTACATAAGACTCATCAGTGACGCTCATATCAAAATATTCATAAAACCAAACAAGTAAAAAGTTGAAGAGCATTGAGGATCCAAAATTCCAAAAAGTTATGCCAAATACAGCTAAGGTAATCTATGCCTGGGATAAAAAAATCCTTAGTTTTTCGAAAAATTCAATGTTTTGTAAACTGGAAATTTATAAAAAATGACCACATTATTGATATTCATGTCAACACTGAAGTGTTGACTACTGGGCTGGTGATACCCTCGGGGACAAAACGTCCACCAGCAGTGGCATCGACCCAGTGGTGTAAATAATTATTAAAGGTACCAGGATTATAATTTAGTACGCCAGACGCGCGTTTCGTCTACATAAGACTCATCAGTGACGCTCATATCAAAATATGTATGATTCCAAACAAGTACAAAGTTGAAGAGCATTGAGTATCCAAAATTCCAAAAAGTTGTGCCAAATACGGCTAAGGTAATCTATGCCTGGGGTAAGAAAATTCTTAGTTTTTCGAGAAATTCCCAACCTGTCATTATTACAAAATTCTATCATCAACGTTAATCCGTATCAGTTCAATCTCACAAATTCTAAATATGCGTTTTTTGTTGTTTTGTTTTATATATTTTTTTATTTATTTTTATAAATAATTCATCCATCCATCCATCCATCCATCAAGATAATAAGATTTGTTCTTAAAATAAAGCGTGTTAAAAATATCAGCAATAATCAAAGCTTTAATGATTTAGACACCACTGATTAATCGAGGAAATAAACCGCTTGATCAATTTATCAACTTTTTAAAATGTACTAGTGTCTTATAATAAGATTAATATTGCCAATTTTTTTTCAACTGCCAATGACATTAGACATGTTGATTTATATCTGTCTGTGTCAAGTTTCCTATTAAATCAATTTGAAATACTATAGACATTAATAGTTGTTGTTCTCTGCTAGGATACATAAAGTGACTTATCCCACAACGGCTAAATTATCACGTTGTGATTGGTTTAGCGCCGTCACGTGGTAACCCACTATGTATTCGTAGCGGGTTAGTTAATTTTCATAGGAGATTCATGACGTCATATTCATGATCTATTTGTTTTAGGAAATAACTGCAGTAAGTACACGATTTAGAACTGTATATTCATGTTCTTGCATGGACTGTTAACTTTATAGATTTTATCTTTACAGAAAAACACGAATTTAAATGTTGAACAATTTACATTTTTCCTTGTAGTCTTATATGTAGAACTCGACAAAACAACGAACCTGCAATTCTAACTAGTTTCTTGTTACCTTTCTAATTTTGTATTTCATTTTTTTCTTATCTATGAATAGACCATACAAATCCTTGCGATTCCATCCCTTGTAAACATGGTGGTACCTGTACACCAACAACAACTGGTTACACATGTATATGCCCTAGAAACTTTGGAGGATCAAACTGTGACAGTAAGTAAAAACATGGCTTAAGTTTTAACTGATAGTGTGGTATAGTGTAATATTTCATCAGGTATTGCAAATGTTGACACAAAGTTACCTTTTCTGCAATGAAATGTATAGTGTATAAATACATCAACTGAAATGTTTACATTTCTATAAAAAATGTTTATTGAAAGGTACAGATTTTCATGGCGTTTTTGTATCTCAAATCACATGTATATTACTCTACAAAATCGCCATACAACCACACCGACCGTGCAAGGGCTGTATATCCAGTCAAGGGCGTTAACAACTTCCATCCTTATACAACCCTGACATGACCCACTGAAATAGTTACTATAAAAACAATAAACATGATAATAAAAAGAAAAAAAATACTGTTATACATGTTTAAATAAATTTAATTACTTGATCTTCTCAACAACATATGGGTTCGTTGTAAAATTTCACCTGAGTGCTTAAACTAATTGATAATTACATTAACTACATTGGGCGAGCATTTGTTTAAATCGACGATCAAATCAAACTATTAAAGGATAGCTTTTAATTGATATTATTCTGATCGCTGTCTTATCTGTGTTTAGAATTTTCATCATCAGGTCTATTTTTGACTATACACTTTTATTACTAACATAAGAAAAATGTTAAAACGAGTCGACCTTTAATGAATAAATATTTGGAGACATGTGGTGCATCTCATATCAACCCTGATTCTAAGGTTTCAATCCTCAGTTTCAAATACCATGTTTTTTTTGTTTTTGCCATGTGAATGATTTCTAATGATTGTCTATTTTGTCTCCGTTATATTCGGCTTCTTTTAAAAAAAAAAAATCATCAATGATTTCATTGTTAACAGGGCTATCAATTGAACCAGTAACTGTGAGTGTTAGAAATGAAGAAGCATCTGTGTCTATAAGACAATCAACGACGGCATATTTTATGAGAGTGATAACCAGCGATACATCTCCAGCAATTTTAACACAGAATGCGCCTTCTATAATACAGGAATTAATCAGTACAACTTCCGAAAATGATTATTCTTCCATATCAACTTCGATGATTAAGACATCAACACAAGCAACAACAGGTATCGTCTTTGTTGATAGTTATTCATCTTTAAAGAAGTAAATAAGGTGTATAAACTAATTGAAATAAAACATACTCACCTTTTATTACCATTCTGTAAAGAACCAGCTTTTTTTTTAATTCAATAACATGCCACCAACATGTCAACAATGATGATGATGATGATGATGATGATGATGATGATGATGATGATGATTATGATGATGATGATGATGATGATGATGATGATGATGATGATGATGATGATGATGATGATGATGATGAGTTGAAATGTTTTTTTAACATGTTATATTGTTATTAATATTTGGAATTTTTTCGACCAGCAGGTTTGATTAGTTCTGGATTGAACATTATTATTATTATAATTGATTGATTTTCATTGCACTAAGCAGTTGTGTCATTACATTTATATTGATAATTATAATGATCGTTTCTGTTTTATAGCAATCGGAGAATGGGGTATGTGGGATGACTGGAAGTTCTGTGAAGTAAATTGTGTTCGGGAAGATACAGAAGATGGAAAACAGAGGAGAATGAGAATATGTAATATTTCGAGCTGCTCTGGGGGTGACATGGAAGAACGTTCCTGCTTAAGGCCAGGAATATGCAAAGGTATGCACGTTTCATTGTATGACGTTCAATATATTTTTGTTTATCCCTAATATAAAGTTTTTTAGCCTTACGTACTATTTACTGTACCTACCGATATTATACTTTCATTATCAGATGTCACCTTTCCGTAGCATCTTAGCCATGCCGGAATGTTGCTTATTTTTTTCTTCTAATTCTTCTTTTTCATTTGTCAGGGCATTTTCTGGCAAGTCCTATGTTGCTAAATAAGGTAAACGACACCCTCATTGTACATCGTATTCCTGTCCTTACTGATTCTAAATAAAAAAAAAATCAATCTCGAATAATTATTTTTCCGGTTATCGATGGGGTAAAAAGTAACCTGCATAGGGTGTATATGACACAATATACATATTTATGATAACAGCTTAATCATTTTTTTATGGCATACGCACCATTTAAATGAGTTAACCAATACAAACACTTGTTGAATGGTTCAAACAATCATAATGAAAATTTATGAAAGAACATCTACAATTTTAAAATTGAAAATTGCCGACAGCTTATATAACATTTGTCAAAACCAAGTTCATAGTACGACGTGCGTCACATCATGATGGATCCCAGACAAGTACATACTATTCGGATAATTTTTTTTCAAAACTACATACAACATATTATCGTTAAAATGGACACAAATGCGATGCATGCCTTAAGGAGTTTAAGGAGTTGAACACATTGTAAAATATATCTTTATCAGCTTCAATTTGAGACAAATGTTTTAATAAAGAAAAGACGAATTCGTTCCCATATAATCATTCTATTTACTCAAAAAAATAAATGAAATATAACACAAGATAAAAACCCTTTTCATTTTGTTATTTTAGGAATGAGACCAAGGAAACTGTTATGTAAATGTCCAAAGAGGTTAATTAATACAAAATGGCACTTTCTTGATGGAAAGAATATTACAAACTCTGAGGTAAAGAAACTTATCCTCGAAGATTTCAACAAGAATACACAATCTGAGATCTCGGTTGACAAAAAAACTATATCAAAAGAGATACGAAAGAAAAACTCATCGGTAAACAAAAGAAAATCTTCACAATCTATAGGATGGGGCTGCATTGTCTTTTTCGTTATGCCAATAGTTTTCTTGATCGCAGTAGACATACTCAACTGTTGCATTCATTTCCGGTCACGCTTTGGTGGCAGGAAACGAAACCGAATCATACCAATTAGTAGCACCCAAGATCAGAGAGATTGCACTAAGCCTTTGCAAGAAAATGTCAATGCCGACGAAAGTTATTGCGCCAGCAGATGTGGCAATGATTTTCGTCCTGACGAAATGAAACGTGAAACTTATCAGAGAAGAAGGGACGACAACAATCAGCTAGGCACAGATGAATGGATGCAGTACACGTAACGCGTATGACCTGTTACACTTTCCTTTATACATTTGAGACTTTGCTCGTCAGAATGATTTCTAAACTAAACGCTTTTTTACTTTACTGAATGTACTATGATTGGGAAAATTGGTCCTCTATGAAATAAATATATAGTTTATAAAAGAGATTTCTTTTCTTCAAACATGTCAATTTGTCATGTTTTACATGCATAGTTTAAGTTTAACATCAACTGAACAACTAATCTACAACCTAATCTTTCCCCAAAAAACAAATAACAATAAGTCAATTAGTCAGCAAACAAAACATTCTTCAAATTGTACAATTGATCTAGGGGCCTTATTTCTAGATAAGATAAATAATGGAAAAATCAGCTTTCAGTGACCAAGTGTTTTCTCGTCAATTGAATCCAGAGTTGTAACACAGTACATAATATGCTAGAGCAAAGACCTCAGAGCAGGGTGTTGTCTTGATTTCCCAAAAACATAAGGTCGAATTCCGGAGACGGAAGAACAAAAGTTTGCTTTTGCATTGCTTATCTGATATCTCGAGTAATTACGTAAATAATATGTGTTTGCAGCCGTCTATCGAAGAGCTGTCACTTATCTTACGATCCTTTACGATAGGTATTTTTCTAACATAAATTCAATTCCATTGTTATACCAAATATATCATGTACCGTGTTACAACTTAAGATTCTACTGACGAGGAAAGGTAACACTAGGCCACCGAACGCTGAATTATTTAGTTAAGTGGAGGTGGCCGAGTTGTATAGAGAGTTCGAATCCCGGCGAAGAACGAACAAAAGATGGTTCCGCAAATTTGCAGAGTTAACGTTTTGTGCTGATATTTAGAAAAGTTATGAATATATATATATATGTATATATACAGATTACTATTAAATCCAACATTTATGGTATGAATAGTTTTATTTCGCTAGTACTTTCATAGTTTACATTACAATCTTCAGGACAAACTATACATGATGAGTAACATTACTATGTAACGGTAGGTATGTAACGTCATAGTTGTCGTTGAGTACATTAAGGGAGATACATCGTATTAGACTTAGTCTATATAGAAGTACGGAACGTCATGATCACACAATATAAAAATACATACTTTGCATTCATTCGTGATTTAAATTTTGAAATAGAATAGTTCTTCTTTACTTCCCGTGTAATGTCACAGTCCATATTCGTTTTATATTTTTGGCATTCCCCTATCAATAATCAGACTTGACATCCAAACGTCAACTTTCTATGGCACCTTTGAAAGGATATCTCTACCCTTCCGGGCCACCTGATATCAACCTCAGTTGTTTGGGGGGTTGGTGTTGCTAAGTTTATTGTTTTCTATGTTATATTTTGTGTACTATTATTTATGTGGCGGAGTAATAAAACTCATTTCATACAATTCAATAATCTAACGAAAATGCAATAATAATAGTTTACAGATATTGATACAGAATCGATCAAAAATGAATCGTCAGATAATTGAAAATAAGCTAAAATGAGATTAAAAAAACACATAGACACAACAAAGAATTGGATACGATTTACAACTAGGATGGAGAAAAGAGTCAAGGACTTGCCCCCCAAAAAATGCCATGAATCATGAAGACAAAATATTATACCACACTAATATGACAAAATACCGGCTAATCTAAAAGAAACGAAAGATACCAAAGGGACAGTCACAGTCATAAATCGAAAATTGACAATGCCATAGATAAAACTGAAAAACACAAACAGACAAACAATAGTATACAAGAAACAACATATAAAACGACAGTATTTATAAGCGACAGTGTTGTAGCTGTTCAAAATCTACAACTCAACTACATTTCTAGGTAGAAAAATGACAACAGCGCCTGCATACTGAGTATATATCTCCCAATTGATACGATATTCCGGGGCTTGTAATTCCTTTCATATATATTATATTCCTATATAGCCATGATAGTAGGTAAAGCTAAACTTTGTCATCAGTTTATTATGTTACAGTACGGGGTTGTTGTCAAGAAACGGAACATAGATCATTGGCTTCTTAACGTCTTGGAAATATATAAATATACCAGAAAGTGTACATTTTAGGAGGTGATGAAATGTTAAAGTCGAAAATACTGCAACTCCACCTTTTGTTGCCAGCTTTTTGAAGAAGAAAAAAAAAAAAAAAAAAAATAAAAAATATCAATAACACTTTTGCAATAAATTTAATACTAGTCATTTGACAATACACATTATAATTTTAAAGAGATTATACATGTTATAGAGTTACTGAAGTGAATTTATTGTCAAATATCTTATTTCATCTTTATTTCCTCGTAAGATTCAATTCAATCAATATATGTAAAAGTCAAACAAGGGGAAATGGGATAAAATTGAACTTAAACTTTTGTAAGTTGCTAGGATTCATGTTAGTAGAAAAAGTAAAATCACAAAAATACGGAACTCAGAGGAAAATCTAATCGGAAAGTCCATAATCACATGGCAAAATCAAATGACAAAACACATAAAAAACGAATGGACAAAAACTGTCATATTCCTGACTTGGTACTGGTATTTTCAAATGTAGAAAATAGTGGATTAAACCTGGTTTTAAAGCGCTAAACCTCTTACTTTGATGACAGTCTCATAAAATTCCGTTATATTTACAATAATTTGTGAACTAAACAGACGTAATAAATAAAATAGTCAAAATATGGGAAAGCAATGTTGATTTTGGTGTAGGTAAAGATAATGCATAAAAAAAGATTGATCAGTTTTGTTGAAATTCGAAAAAAATAATCGGTTAGTTCAACTAATTTTTGACTACAAAAACAAATGTATTGATCAAACTTTGACCAAATACAGGATAACACACTGTACAGTCTTAGTATGAATCTCCTGTTTTGGGACGGTTGTCCATTATACATATCATTTATACTCAAAAGTTATAGATTTGTTTCCCCCATAATCAATATAACTATACCTTCATGAAATATAGTCATGAAAACTTAAACGCATAGATAAAAGCGGTAATGCTTTATTTGAAAATGATCATTTTAATGTGAAATCTGAAAATTTTAAAATATATCTGTTTAGAGAGCTAACTAAGAATTTTTTTTCTTCTCGTTTAAACATATTATAATATTTTGTTTTTGAAAAATATACAGTACATACACATCAAAACTTAATTTGCTTGATCCAGTCACCATAGCATTATTATAAAACGTTTATTTTTTCTAGATCCTTGCAATTAAGCATCATATTTAAAAATTTCGTCATCCAATTTCATAAGTAGAAGCAATGTTTCCAATTGTGTTTGGTAAGGTATGTACGATAGTTTTCCTAGGCTTTCTCACATCGATGCTGTTACATTACATTCTGAATTTGCTACAATGATTTGTTTAGAGTCAACATGATGGTAATTATATGGTTTTTGAATTTTCACTTGAACATGTTGATATCTACTATGTCTGATATCACTGATAATTAAGAAAATATGTACTGTTTATCTTTTAAATATGTATCTTTTATTTTCAATACTTTTTAACTTGTTTTTATTCGAGCGTCACTGATGAGTTTTTTGTAAACGAAACGTGCATGCGTCTGGAAAAAAATTTAAAATTTAAATCTTGATATTTTTGATGAAAAGTGTAAGGAACGTATTCAACAAAAGCTGAAATAAATCAAATATAACACTTTGTTCCGGCATTTGATTTTAAAAGCCTTTGACAGGCTTTTTTTTTCGAAATGTAGTTATTTCAATTCTAAAACACCTTCGTTAATCATTTAATATATCATCAGAATATAAATCAAAAAAGCTATAAAAATGTTAAAGGTTTTATTTTGTAATCTGTTATTTTCGTATCAAATTATGTTTGTCGATCCGAAAACGAAGTCACATTAAGATATTAACAAGGAACATATTGTAAAATTGTAAACATCAAATTTGAATTATTGAAACGTTGTCATGATTCACATATCCGATAGGACAATGCGTAGGTAAAACAATGACACCGAGACTTCGCAGCATGATTTTGGAATTGTTTTGGAATTTTTAATGAAGATAATTTTCATAGCTAATAGACGTATGCTTTTGTCGATGCTGACATGTATAATTCAGTCAAAACTATGGTATTAATGTGCTGTTTTAGTTACATAAAGTGTGGAGGTAGGATTATAATAATCAACACCATCTCTTTAAATTACCAGCTTGTTAGTTATATTCAATTTTTGAATAGTGAATTAGGACACTTTAAAGTTTTTTAATTTGCTGATTTCAAAACTTCCGAATGGTAGGGATTTATGTAATTGGAATTATTAAGATATTTCTGCTTTTCACTGAAGTAAATTGCATTCAAGAAAAGCCCTCTAAAAATCAATCATAATAAACCTAACTATTTATAGAAGAAGGAATTATTCAAAACATTTTATGAATATATTTAAACAGTTCTTTGTAAATTGGATAATACGATAGAGATAATGACAAACACATATATATGTTTTCTGATTCAATTAATGTAATTCGTTGCGAAAAATTTGAAAACATTCTCTCTTATATGGTTATTCTCTCATATGTGTATCTTCATTAATAATGTCGTGTATTGTTGTGTGAAATATGTCACTGTTGTTTTATTTTTGATTGTTGTTTGTTTTGTTTTTGTTTTTGTTTTTTTTGGGGGGTATCGTTTTTTTCTCTAAACCTTATTGTTCCTGTGAACGCAATGAATCGCCAAGGTATATAATGCAACTGCTCGAAATCAACAACCTAATTCCTGATCATTGGTATACTATATTGAGGCAATCTAATAAAATACATTATTCATATTCATAGTAAAAATGGCGATCTCCAACAATTTTACGTTTCATGGGGCACGGATAGGGCAGTAATTTAACCCCATTTTTAAAGCCTTAATTTCAAGGATGATAGTCGCTATCACAAAAGGTTGTTATTTATACAATGACAAGCTTGTCAAAACTAGTTTTAACAATATATATCGGCATCTTACTATAGAACATACAACATATCAATGTCAATAGGGTTTCCGGGACCTGAACTATTAAGCGCCTGCGTCGTAAACCGATTTTTAAACATTTAATTTGCTATAACAGCTGAGCATATCGTACCAAACACCACCACTAGGCATCATACGCCGTATATAACAAACTTGCGTCATTCAATACATTATCAAATTCTTCCTAAACCCTTTTCATTTGAATCATACATGATTTGCACCATTGAAAAGGTCTTCTAAATTTGTATTATGGTTTCAAGGAAAATTGAGGTTTCGGGTTCAAGTAAAAGAGTTGAGTTAACTCAAAATAAACAAAGTTTAAGATAATACCACGTCATGGTATGAACAATGGGCTTCATAGAATATACCACACTTATGTTTTGTTAGATAAGTTAGAGAAATAATTATTGTCGATGAAGAATATTCCCATACATAAAATTGAGAATGGAAATGGGGAATGTGCCAAAGAGACAACAACCCGACCAAATAAAAAACAACAGCAGAGGGTCACCAACAGGTCTTCAATGTAGCGAGAAACTCCCGCACCCGGAGGCGTCCTTCAGCTGGCCCCTAAACAAATATATACTAGTCCAGTGATAATGAACGCCATACTAATTTCCAAATTGTACACAAGAAACTAAAATTAAAATAATACAAGACTAACAAAGGCCAGAGGCTCCTGACTTGGGACAGGCGCAAAAATGCGGCGGGGTTAAACATGTTTGTGAGATCTCAACCCTCCCCCTATACCTCTAACCAATGTAGTAAAGTAAACGCATAACAATACGCACATTAAAATTCAGTTCAAGAGAAATCCGAGTCTGATGTCAGAAGATGTAACCAAAGAAAATAAACAAAATGACAATAATACATAAATAACAACAGACTACTAGCAGTTAACTGACATGCCAGCTCCAGACTTCAATTAAACTGACTGAAAGATTATGATTTCATCATATGAACATCAGGCACAATCCTTCCCGTTAGGGTTTAGTATCATACCATCATAACATATATGAGAAGAACATAACCCGTGTCATGCCAACAACTGTTTTTTAGAATAAATGTGTTTAGTTCCGATGCAAAGACCTTATCAGTGACTCAATATTAACGCCAAAATATGCAATCTTTAATGACTTGACAACAGTATCGTAATTATATCCCTTCTTAATAAGTCTATTCAAAGGTTTTGTAAGTTTCTGAGGTGAATACTGACACCTTTGTGCTTTATAAAGAATATTACCATAAAAAGTTGGATGTGAAATACCTGAACGTATTAGAAGTCTGCATGTTGAGCTATATTTACGAATGATGTCTTTATACCGATGATAAAATTTAGTAAATGTTTTGACTAGTTTGTGATATCGAAAACCCTGGTGTAATAATTTTTCAGTAATACATAAATTTCTCTCGTTAAAATCGAAAACATTGTTACATACACGAGCGAATCGTACAAGTTGAGATATATAAACACCGTAAGATGGAGACAAGGGAACGTCACCATCTAAAAACGGATAATTAACGATAGGAAATGAAAAATCATCCCTTTTATCATAAATTTTAGTATTCAGCTTTCCATTAGTGATATAGATATCAAGATCGAGAAAAGGGCAGTGGTCATTGTTAGTATTAGCTTTATTTAAAGTAAGTTCAACAGGATAAATTTCATTAATATACATACTGAAGTCGTCATTATTGAGAGCCAAAATATCATCCAAATATCTAAAAGTATTATTAAATTTGTTTATCAGATGTTGTTTCGATGGGTCTTTGCTTATTTTTGTCATAAATTGTAACTCATAACAATACAAAAACAGGTCCGCAATAAGTGGTGCACAGTTAGTCCCCATTGGAATTCCGATAATCTGACGATATACGGAATCTCCGAAGCGAACAAAAATGTTATCTAGTAAAAAATCAAGGGCATATATAGTATCAAAGCATGTCCAATTAACATAGTTTTTTTGTTTATTGCTACTAAAAAATGACCTAAAATGACCTAAATGTATCCAATGTAAAAGGTTAATATCTAAATAAAATAACACAGAAACTAAATTAGTTAGTGCCATATCTTAAATGTCTTATGTTTTTAGATTGCATAATGGTGTATCAATGCTACAGATTATATCAACCAGTTTGGCAGTTACTAAACGAGGATAATGCCGTAACTAAATTTGGTGTGAACATATGTGTTATGCTGCTGATGCACGATATCAATATTCTGGAACAATTGTAAGTTTTTTGTTATGCTAAAATTAGTATATTTAAGGTAAATGTTCATGTACACGACAGATGTTCACTTGATCCTGTATGATCGACACAACATCAGATATGCTAAAATAATAATATATTTTTTTATAGCATAATAACAAAAAATTGCACTTTGCAAATACAGCTGTTTCTCAGACCACGCCTCTTTTGGGGAGAAATAGAATATTCATAGATAATTAATTTTGTTAACATTCTGGTTCCTAGTTCATATCTGTAGATTGCATCCCATAGAGACATATCTTGAGAATGTTACCGGTAAATATACATTTGAATATTATTTATATTGAAATGTGTGGTAACCCTACAGTCGAGGTAGGGGTAGTGAGAAACTTAGCGTAAGTTAAAACTCTTAGAAGTTCGGGGCATATAAACGTTGAAAATATGCTGCACAGCCTTATATTTTGACCTCTTTAATTTCTTTTAGATTAATATGATTATCTTCTTTTCAGTCAAACAAATGCTATTGTCGAAAAAAACAACCGACTTGGATAAATGACAAATCAAAATATGCATGTACAGACCATTTCCAATGTCCTGGTGACACCTCGACATTTTGTGGAGGTTCATACGAGTCTATTCGGCGGCTTACAGTTTCGAAAATAGGTAACTATACCGCATAACGTAAATTGAAATAAATTAAAATTTAAATGGTAAAAAATCATCATTCCTACTCTTTATTGAACTAAGGTAGTGATATAATCGAATATAGAGCGAAGACTAGCAATATTGCAAAAAAAAGAGCATCTGAAGCAACACCGGTTTTTTGTTAGATTCGTGTTGTTCGTTCCTTAGTTTTCGTTATTTTAGAAAAAAAACTTTTCTTTTAAAATTTGATTTCGACTTAAAAGAGTTGACCGAACCACATATCCCCGCTTCATATTAAAATTCTGCCCACGATCAACGCTTTATAGGTTTATGACTTTCGAACAGCGGTATACTACTGCTACCTTTATTTACAACTCTTTTAAGCTATCAAAAGAAACAGTTAATGATAATGATTACATGTTCATGCCTCAATCGTAAAATAGGAGTAAGAATCAGTGTTTCGTTTGTTTTTCATTGTTTTATTTTAACACTGTCACAATAACAATCATGGCTGATGTATTTAATACGGTAATGTATATTGAGTAAACCATATCGGATAAGATGAAAAAAGGGGGACATATGGTTTTGGTGTTCATGGCGAATGTTATCAGCCAATAAAAGCAATGGACTCTGCAGAAAAACACATGTAATGTAATTATTGTAAGTTTTATATCATATTTTTTTTTATTTTTCTGTCATTATTTGTAAATAAATCAGGCTGTTAGTTACCTCGTTTGAATAGTTTTACATTTCCGGCCTTTAATAAAAGCTGAAAGTTGTCTCATTGGCTTTCATACCACATCTTAATTATATATAATATAATATTGGTTGCGTTTTCATATTTTTTATTTCTGACATGGTACTTAAAGTATTTCGTATGACTCATCATTGTCCCTTCAGTATATTCAGCCTCTCCTTTAAACATCAATAACTTCAATATTACAGAATTATCAACTGAAACTGAGAAAACTACCCAAGCGAGTAGTGCAATGTCAGTATCTAGAAGAGAATCGACGATGGCAGATTTCATGACCATCATAACTAGCGACACATCTCCAGCAATAGTTTCAAAGAATACGCTTAACACTATGCAGAAATTATCAAGAACCACGTCTGTTAATTCAAATACTGCCATTTCAACTGTTATGACTGACAATTCAAAACAAGCAACAACAGGTATTAGACATGTTGAAAATTAATTATCCGTTTCGTAAAGATATATATGGTCAATGAAATTAAATAATACGGAGGAAAAATGTATAACTTGATCAATGTTTAAATTTAGAAAACGGATTACAAATTAAACTAGTAACATCATTTTTTAATCAAAATTTGAAGATATCTTCAAATGCAAAGAGAAGAAATATTATATAAAAACTGTGAACAAATTGAAAATGAAATTCATTTCTTTTTTATATATTGATATTGACAGTTATTATAATAGAAAAGTTATTATGTAATTTTAGAAATTTAGAAATTGGACATCAAACTTGATTGAAATGATATAGAAAAAGTAACATATATATGCTCAAACAAAAATCACATATTCAGATAAATAACCTCGTATCATTTTTAAACCGTCTAGGGAACGGAGGACAGCGGGCTCTTGACAAATTAACTTTCTTTGTGTATAAACATGATCTTGTTGATATTGTTCGTTTGTTGTGTCACAAGCTATACATGTATGGTGTAACGTAAAATACAGATTTGAAATCGAATATAAATTTGTTAACGCTTATGGAACCATGACTGGAATCGATATATGCAATCAAGTCATAATTAACACCTACAGAATACATGTGTTAAGTATAAACACAAATACCCTTTTAAAGTAAATATCCATAATGATTGAAATTTACATCATGTGAGAAAAATCTTTAATATAAATATATCTTTTGAAAAACCAAAGTTCATCCTGCAGCAGTTTTTATTTCGCTCAATTCTTATATATTTGTCTTATTTGTTTAAATGATTGCATTAATTGCTTTCTCTCACTACAAGTACTGATTTCTATTGATGTCTTTAGCTAGATAGCTAGAATAATTTTTTTTTATTGTATATACCAAGTGACAAAACCTAAAACTCAAAGACAAAAATGCATTATATATATATAATTTCAGGTAAAAGACCAAAGAAACTGTTGTGTAGATGTCCAAATACATTTTGTAATACTAAATGGCACTTTCTTGACGGGTTGGATATAACAAATTCCGAAAAAATGAAAATAATTCTTGCAGATTTTTACCAGAATATTCTTTCGAAAATCACTATCGACAAAAAGTCTGTAACGAAAGAAGTACGTAAGAGGAACTCAGCTATTAACAAAACAAATTCTGCAAAATTTATTGGAACGGGGTGCATTGTTTTTCTCATTCTACCAATTGTAATCATCATTGCAATAGACTTACTGAACGGCTGTTTCCACTTCGGGAAGCGGTCTCGTCGCAGGGAACATGTTAAACGTAATCGAATTAATGCCATTTCTGGAGATAGAGATATTCCTCTGCAAGAAAATGTCCTTTCAACAGAGGACTATTACGCAAGTACATCCGGCAATAATTTCCATCCAGACGAAACGAAATGTGAAAACGTAAAAATTATCACAGAAGACGGGAAGATTCCTGTTAGGAAAAACAGAATGAAACGCTAGAAGCATACTTTACTTGGTATAACTTGTTATCAATGAATATCATATTTTAATCACAATTAATGCAAAGTCATTATTTTATGACCTGAATAAGAATTATAGAAACATATACTGTGTTGTAGAACCCTGTACTTGCTAATAATATATCTATACAATGTGTTTTTGAATTATTTTATATCTGTATGATGTGTTGTGAACTGTGTTTGCCATTTTCATATCTCTGAACAATGTGTGTTTGAACTCTGTGTTTTATTCATATTGTATCTCTTTATAATGTGTTGTTGAACCCTGTCTTTGCATTATTTATATAATCTTTATAATGCCGTGTTAAACTTTTTGTCACCCTCTAGTTTTGTTGAAGGACGATGTGATTTATAACTTTCATAACTGATACCCAAACTAGAGTATACGAATGAGTTCACCATCAGATTTATGAGGGATAACTGCTTGCTCTGAAAAGCGATAAAATTAACAGTGAATATTTACCAAAAAAACCTTAAAAACAACATGCTGAATTATAAGTGTGCTGTGTAATATCTCTTTTGCGCACTAACAACGTAGTCTTGCAACCCATTAAATCATGTGGTTTGCTTAAACTATATAATATGTTCTAGTCTTGCATTTAATTTGAAACAAAAACAAAACAAAAAAGAAATTTTAAAAGAGGGATATGAAATAATATATCAGTATCAAGTATCGTTAAAGCTGAAATGAATTTCTCTATATGTCTCTGTAGATAATAATTCATATCTTACTATTGTCAATAAGAAAATGTTTTGGTCTAAAAAACACTAATGGCTGAGAAACTAATAGAAACATGGCAGACACCAAAGTCATTCTAAAACTGATAAGTAAAACCCAAAGTGACAATTCCATTGCCAAACAATAATACAAGGACGAAAAGATAAAAAAGGGTAAAAAACACAACATACAAAAAAAATCATCAAAAACCGAATTACAAAAACTTTCCTTCGGTCATTTTTACATGTATGGTTCAAAATGTTTATTTGTTGGTTGGTTTTTGGTCAAACAGCTCTTCAACTATTCCAGTTGTTATACATCTTTGGCTTTCAAATGTTCGGCTTAGACAATCGAAATGAAGGAACATGTACAAAAGCGCTTCGGCCGAATGGAATTTATATGTTATTTTGTTGTGTCAATAGTAAGTTGTTTGTGATATATTTAAACCTCTATCAAGAAATTTGTTTTGCATGCACACGTAAAAAAATGCGGTTTTTATCCAACGCAATCATAGGTTTAAACGTTGTATTCAATTAACACTTGATTATATCAAAAAGTATACATGATTTTTTATATAGATATTGATACTACCACTTAGGTAAATGAGTATATATATGTATATACCTGAACGTATAACTATTTTAAAATAAAACGTCTGCCGGTCGGCATAGATGAGCAATACCGCGAAGGATAGCTAATTTACAATATTGATGATTTACCACCATTTCTTGATATCAAGCATACGACAATTCACATTATGTCATTCTCGAGTTATCATTATTTGTTGTGTTTACTTTTCATAATTTCACATATATGCTCAACGGATAATTGACACGAGCACAAGATTACAGTAGTGCGAGCGTCGAAATGTATTTGTAATATGCCAAAGTAAACCACGCCAGTGAAACAAAGAGAATACCTTGTAGTGAAAGGATATTTATGTCGTAGGAAAAAAAAAATAGATATATTTGAAGCAGGTATTTTAGCTTAAAGAAATTAAACAAAGTTACTGCAGTGAGGTGTAAAATCATAAACACACATCATTGTGAAGTTTAATCAAAACAACAGCAATGAACAGGTCAATGTCAAATACGAAAGTATGACATGAAAATATTTCAATATATGTAGTATTTTACTTTGTTCTTTGTCAAATCAGGCATCCATCTGCCTACCCTGAAGAGCCCTGTTTCTGGTTGGTTTTGTGTTTCTTAGTCTTTAGTTTTGTTTTTTTTTTGCTTTGTGTGCTGTTGTGTGGTTTTTTTTTAGTTTTGTGTCTCTATTTGTCATACTAGTTTCTTTTTAAACGTTTGAATTTTAATGTTCCTTTGGTATATTTCTTTTAGATAGATTTTTATCTTGGAGGTTTTTCTTTAAGTAGGCGTTGTTAATTTCAAAAAAAAGAATACGTCATCGTTGAACAGATATACGTCATGCTAGTTTAAACATATTATAAATAATAATAATGATGAGACCACATTATTATCATAGTTGTAAATTTGTAATTGAAACTTTAGAATTATCGTTGTAAAGTGGTAATTGGATATAAAAAACATTGATTTCTGACAAAAATTTTCAAATAATCTCATGTAACTCGAATCGTTAATAAATATCAACAGAACCAAATAGACCTTCTTCCATTTACTTTTGAAATAAAGCATATTGCTGACGTCACATTGTACTTTCATGATACGAAAGTTAATACTGTTTATTACAGTTTATAAATATTAGGCGCTCATTCATAAGAGATGCTGAAATCCAAATAGTTGAAGGGAAAATGTTATATATCGGTATATGATTAAAAAGGAAAACAAATAGAAGCCAAATCCTTAAAATGTCAATTTTGTCATTTTTGACTAAGGGAGTAAATAACTTTGTGACATCGTTATGTTCATGGAAAGGTCTTTATTCACATTTAATTAGATCTTTTTATGTGAAATCTGCACTCAGTCTAAAACTGAAAATGAGTACACAGAAAAACTTACCATGCTTAAGGCCAACGAAATATTAACCAAAACCCTGACAAAATGTATAACACTTTTTCAAAAATCTATTTTCTTAATTTGTGACGTTTTTCAGTTGTGAGTATTTTAGAAAAACTGACAAATGTTAGACATTAATTATTTCTGACAAACAGAGAATACGAACCACATATTGATATATAGTTTAAAAAGGAAACGTGTAATAAATTCATAATCTGGTTAACAACTATTGACAGTTGTTGCGTTTTCACATCGATATGTAGAATGACATGTACTGTACCAAGGTAGCTAAACATGGTGTAAACAAATGCAACGAAAAAAAGGGTTCAGGAAAAAAAGAGTTGAAAGATATCAAAGGGACACTCAATCTAATGAGTCGAACATAAACTGACGATGTAGTAGTGCAAAAGAAAATTACCAAAATGACAAAACGACTTATACAAAAATACAAAGAAAACTAAATACTGTAGAAAACGAACCTGAGCGAAACTAAGGAAATATCACAGGTGCTCCGGAAGTACAAAACGATCTTGCTCCGGCTGTACATTATTTGTTATAAAATAAATAGAGATATATGTGTCACAGGAATTATTATAATATTGTGTGATATCTTTGCATGATTGTGGTGTCCTGTATTAGAAGATGTATAAATGTAGAAATCACAAATAAATTTGACGAGTCAGGAAGTACATTTTTTCTGTTTAAACGCATTTTCTAAGAAATCAATACATATTCGTATTGTATTTTTTTTTAATTGCAATTCTATAACACTAACAAAACAATTCATTTTATTGGTTAAGTAATTTCTTGATCATTTTTGATTTTTGTAGCTAGTATATTTTGAATCTCTATAATGAAAAAAAAAAGATGTTTGTGAAGATAGGTACTGCTGCGCATGCATCTACGTCACTGATAAGCATATAATTATTACGTTCATGAAGTATAAAACGCGCATACTTGAATTTAAAAAAAGATATTTAATTAAGACTTTAATATATAATTTAATGGATACAAATATTGATACAAAATTCTATTGGTGAGGCTTTGCAGCAATTGTCTTTCAAACATGATAATACACATGTATCACATTCACAATTTTCCTGTTTGCACGACAAACTATAATTACAATTCAAATGACATTCCAGATTTGATTGGTGTGTCTTCCTTTCTGTATCTTAACGAGGAAGTTTATATTCAGGAACACATGATTTTTATTTTTGGCGCTTTTAAAACGTAAGTTTATACATAATGTTAGTAACATATTAGTTTTAAAATTAGGATCATTGTTATATGTTTAAAAACAGTTTATATCTTTTTATATTTTATGTTTCATATTTCAACCCTATCAGCTACATGTAGTACATTGGATTCATATGTATATATTAAGATCATCAAATATTCAAGGTGCATTTAAGGGTAGCTAAGCGTTGTGTTTAAAACAAAATTTATTAACAAAAAATGGCTGATTTTAGATAATTCAGCAACAGAGTATAATTGCAAAGTGTTCAGTCAAATATTTATTAACGTAGTAACTTAATTTATGTATAGGATGCCGATCTAAATTCCTTATACATTGGCTTGCGTAATTATCGTTTACGGAATTAAGTGCATTGATGTTTTTTTGTTATACATACTAAACATATTGTTTAAAACTATTAAACAAGAAAGTTAATGATATATATTTATTCGTCAGTGATAAGCCTTATTGGACATACTACATTTTAAAGCCTTTACTACAGTTAATTTTATACTGCATAATACTGTCTTGCATTGAGTACATGTAATTCCATATGATTTCAATTAGGTTACTATTTTTTGTTTTTGTATGTAGTTTTAGTACACTTTTATTCACCTTCAAAACACATCACAGTTGTTATCACTATGTACATATACATATTTAGTGTAACAAGAACATGAATCTTAAACTATTGTTTGTTTTATAAACTCATTCAAACAAAGTGTATATTTGATACTTAAGTTAATGTGAATGTAGGACACCACTTTTACATTTTGACATGACAATGTTTTTCTTTTAATGCTTTGGCTTTTCAAGAGCACTGGTTGTTACTTTTTCTGTATGGCGACATACGTGCCACGTTCTTGCAATGGCAATTGTAAATATCATTGGTATTACTCGTTTCTCTTGGTGATTAGTTTCCTTTGTATTTTAATGATCTATCATAGCTTGGTTACTTTTATGAGCGGCAATTTAATTTGCTCTTATTTGCCAGCGTCGGTGTTCTGTAAATAGACGGAAAAGTATACATTACATGAGTGTAAAGAACGATCTTAAAAATAGGAACAGCATTTTTATATATATGGTGTTCTTGATGGAAGCAATGTTGTTTATTTAGATGGATTTTTATCAAGGGAAAATCAATGAATTCGTTTTTACGATAATTTGTGAAAAAATCCTGTTAAATGAGATAAAAGTGTCGTTTTTAAATTTGAGCACGGCAAATTGTAGTATAAAACGTGGACAAATCAGCAGTTTTGATATCTGTGCAAAATTTAAAAAAAAGGTGAATATAGCGATTCAAGTTTCAAATTAGATTTTTAGAATTTTACGAATCTGCATCTCATTGCATAGCTGGATCGAAATACTTGTTCAAAATATTGCCAAGGACCATCGTTTTCCGTAACACAGATTGAACGCAAAAACTTAAAGAAAGACATTTATTTAAACATCAAAGCATCTCTGCAGATAACATAAAAGCTCTCACTAATTTGGATAAAAAGTCCAAATAATATTCATCTGGCGTATGCTTTCTATTCTATTTGTAATAATCAGCTAAACAATTCGACGTCTTTCAAAAGTATGCCAACAGGTTATATTACTGCGAAAGTACGTTTAGCCAATAATTTTGTCTAAGTGCAATTGAAAACAATCACTTCTGTTTCTTAAAATTGAATTTGACATCGGTAACATATTTTACCATTGAGATTGATCAAGGTTTGACATTATATCGTTAACGTATGCCTCTGATAATTCACTGAACATTCTTCTTTACAATAACGAACAAACGGAGACGTATTGTACATGTCCTTGAGACATCAATTAAAGTATGGAGCATTATTAAAATACATAAAGATGAAAAAAGGACTTATGTCTATAGTTATTAACAAAATAGATATAGAAAGATGTGGTGTGAGTGCCAATGAGACAACTCTCCATCCAAATAACAATGTATAAAAGTAAACCATTATAGGTCAATGTACGGCCTTCTACACGGATGCTTTTCTCACACAGAACAACAAGCTATAAAGAGCCCCAAAACTACTAGTACAAAACCATTCAAACGAGAAAACCAACTGTCTAATCTATATATAAAAAGATATATAAAAAACGAGAACGAAATTAATATGTTTTCAAGGTAAACAACTTTCATATATGATATGTCTATGTCGCATACGTTTGTTTCACATGTATCGTATTTAAGAAAAATCAACAAAATAGTGTCAACTGTGACATAATGTTATACAGGCAATACGTTATCATTTACGTTTTCTAAATAGTTTTAGCACTCACGAAATCTCTTCATGTAATCTCGAAATAATAAATGATGCATACATGAAATTATAATGCGTTTAAAATCAGTTGATGTAAAATAATTTCACAAATAACAACAAAAAACAAATAAAATAACAGATCTACTATATTATGTATTTTCATCTACTAATCAGCAAATAAAACAAAACAGAATGCTTGATAACTCTAATAAGCACGAGTTACACCTATAGTATAAGGCATAATATCATTTACATAGACATAAAAATGTCTGTAATGTATAAACACCAGTAAACTGATGACATTAACATTGACATAAACAAAATTAAATCTTTAACACATAAGACTTCAAATGACTAGTCCCTCCTGTCACGAGTTCTACAGATAGTGTTTTTATTGAACTTAAGATTCCACTTGCTCTTTAGCATTTTTATGCTGCATATACTGTTCTTACTGTGATAACTCAAAATGTGTAGTTACAGACTTAAACATACCATAACGACTTTGACTGGCCATACAGTCCTAGCACGGTGGGCACGATATTGAATTGTTTTTGTTTTATTCCGTTTAAATATGAGACCACATGATATACCTATATAAAGAGATTTAATTATCTTTTTTAGTTTTTTACATTTTGTTATAGAATTATCAGGTTGGCATTATATTTATAAATTCTTAAATCTAATAAAAATGTTTAATTCTTCTATTTATATGTTTCATTTTAAGATTCTTCCAAGAAGCCCTAATATTGGCAGTGTTTCATTGAAAATCTGGGTAGAGAATCGTTATATTTTCTAGTATAACTGATTTTAGTATGGATTTTATTATTAAAATTTTTCAATTTTTTTTCGAATTTTCAGCATTCAATGTAACATGTTTAAGGTTGCATTTCTGTAAATATTGGCATTGCCTTTACCCATAGGAACTCCCTTTACGGCTAAAACTGTATCACTTTTACTATGCCCCGAACTTCTAAGAGTTTAAACTAACACTAAATTTCTTAACTACCCCTGCCTCGACCATGTCGACTGTAGGGTTACCAAATGTTTTAAAATAAACAATATTCACATGTATATTTACTGGTAACATTCCCAAGTTATGTCTCAATGAGATGCAACCTACAGATCAGAACTGGGAACCAGTATGTAAACAAAATTAATTATCTATGAATATTCTAAATCTCCCCAAAAGAGGCGTGGTTTGAGAAACAGCTGTATTTACAAAGTGCAACATATACAAACATTTATTTAAATAGAAAATTCTCTAAAAACACTTTTTCTCTCATTAATACTTACTTATCCGAATTATAGCCTTAAGGATATCACTACACATACTGTAAGTTTACTTTTACTGTATATTTTATACCCCTCCTCTGTTTCAATGTTTTAGAGATTTTGAAAACAAGACTTTAATTTTTTCCAACTTACCCTATTTGCCTGTTTTCTGAAATAAAATGCCTAAAACTGGTTTAAAACTACTCTGATAACATAATGAAAGCATTTCAGAATAATGTAAATGTATTATTTAACAGTCAATCAATCCAACATTCAAGATTATATAAATTATCCAATCCAGCACCAGTCTCCAGTCCACATCTTACTGTATGCCTATTTGTCAATAAAAGTTCACGTTTTCTGCCTCAAATGGTCAGTTTAGAATTCTTGTCACAACAGTATCAACTGTTACCATATATCTGACACCATTCAGCTAATATATGAACTAAAAGTGTTAAAACAAAGCCATATTTGCAATAGTTATATGTATGCAGATACCAGTCTGATGTAAAAATTTACTTTAAATGTTATAGAGATGACTTCTAACATCTGATTTTTGCATAACTTCCAAGCACAATTATTGGTTTCAATATAAAGAACTTTAAAATCATAAAATCATTGCATTTGCAAGTTAAATTATTTGTTTTATGACCCGGGGGTAGGCAATTTTCTCTGTCCCCCCCCCCCCCTCGGGCCTCAAATTTCATAAATTGTTCTGTTGTTTCTAGCAAAACGGAATATTTAGTATATATTCAGGGTAGAAAACACTATTGAAAGTTTTGTAGAGATATTTTTATATTTCTAGCTTGTATTTTTTATGCCGTGGAGACCAAAAAAGCAGATTAAGGTGTTACGGCTTACTTTTGGGTTATCGACAGCACTAAACACCCTATTTATAATGTTCAGGAAGTATCTGTGAGTTTCAATGACTGCGAAGAGTAAATATAAGCACTTCTAAACAATCTAATTTAAAAATATGCATATATTATAATTAAATTTATGAATTTAGTTTGCTTTCAGGCCTTTAAGTAAACTATGCATACTGTAAACTGTGAATTTATGAGTCATCATATTTAAGGTCCAGGATTTTATCAATCTTCATGAAATATTTATTAAACTTCATAGTTGAGTTAACTTCATCAAAATCTGTGAGATAAACCAAATTTGGGTAAATTCGGTATAGTCTCTTATTTCACCAAATATAGGTTGCATTTCTGTAAATATTGACCATGCATTTTCCCTTAGGAACTCCCTTAACGGCTAAAACCGTACCCCTTTTACTATGAAGTTTTGACGAAAATCATATCATAGAATGGAAAGTTCATATACACTACTATTTTTTTCCAAGGTCAAAATATAGGGCTGGGCGGCATATTTGCACGATTTATATGCCCCGAACTTCTAAGAGTTTAAACTAGCACTGAATTTCTTAAGTACCCCTGCCTCGACCATGTCGACTGTAGGGTTACCACATATTTCAAAATAAACAATATTCACATGTACATTTACTGATAACATTCCTAAGTTATGTCTCAATGAGATGCAACCTACAGATCAGAACTGGGAACCAGTATGTTTACTAAATTAATTATCTATGAATATTGTAATTTCCCCAAAAGAGGCGTGGTTTGAGAAACAGCTGTACTTACAAAGTGCAACCTATATAAGTAACATACATGTCTAATTATTATTTTCTTTTAAAAATTTGTCAATTTTTTTCTATAATGACAATTCTGTTTATATCTAAACTGATATACAAAAATGATTTATCAATGACTTATCAGATGACCAATCTCTTAGATGATTCTCCAACAATAAGTATGATGGAAATTTCATTTTTTGTTAGTTTACGGTATCTTAATCGATAGTTCTTATCACGCCCTTCAAAACCCTGCTATCTTTCTCTGTACTTCAAAAACATAGACAATTCCTAAATAGTGAAAAAAATGGTTATTCCTCAGAAATTCGATGAACATGTGTTATCAATATTTGAAGGAGACACAATCCTGTTTCTTCTCAAACGGATGAATTGGAAGTATTTGAAGCTTGTGCGCAATCCCATCTGAGCAAACAGTTTTTCTGTGATAGCTAATATGTTCATTTAGTCATTCGACGCAGAAATCATTCAGGATTTTGTTAAAACATATTTATTCATAGTGGATTTGGAAACAAGTTTTTATAACGTAGTATAGCAATCCCTTTTCACTTTGCGGGTGCGAGTTCTGCCTTGTAGCGGCATTAGCCTGCTCTTTTTGGAGGTCTATATACGGTTTTTTTTACGTGCAAGTGATAGTGTTCTCTCTCTTGACACGGGCCAGTCATTCTCTTCCGACTGAATTTCGGGTAACAAACTAGGAACCTGTGTGTATGCAGTCCAATGCACTTACCACTACACCATGGCTCTCAATTCAGAGTATTTAAAAAAAGTGATACGAAATACATTCACGTTTCGCTGTTTTAAAGATTCAACCACATTTTTGGATATCCTTTTTTTCTTCAATGCAATCTGAAAAAAAGCACATACAAATTATACAGTTAAGTGTGCTTCATGGCATAATTTACATAAAGACACCAATTCTGCAGCTACATGACAAACGCAATATTTTCAATATTCAATTATTGTGTACAAGTAATCAATTAAGGTATATTGTTACCAAAAGTTCTACTGACGGTATTATACTTTGGGAACCCTTAATACTGATCATCAAACAGATGATATATTAATCTATGCCGTATAAGCTGAGATAAAATAAAAACACATTATAAAGTAATAAGCTTAGATAACCATATATTTTTTTTATCAATTGTAGAATATGCAAACATACTATTAACACCACCTCATTAAGCTATGTGGACCATAATACGTGTTTGTTGCTATTTTTCTATATTTTTTCGCCAACTCTTTTTTGTAGATGATTTAAAACGGGATTTGATGTTACCTTATATCTTTACCTTCTTTTTTTAAACCAGGAAATGAATCGGAACCAAATTGGCCATCTACATGTAATCATATGGATACAGACATTATGTTTCAATTCGTCCTTTCTGATAATTTTTGCCAAAGTCACTAGTGAAGGTTTGTCTCCACAAATTAAATTAAAATGTGTGCGACTATTTTATAAAGAGATTGAGTGCTATTACGATTTATCAACGCTTGATAGTAATAAATAAGTAAACAGTAAAATCACAAAAATACTGAACTCAGAGGAGAATCAAATCGGAAAAGTCCCTATTCATGCAAATGGTAAAAATCAAATGACAAAACACATCAAAAACGAAAAGACAACAACTGTCATATTCCTGACTTGGTACAGCATTTTTAAATGTAGAAAATGGTGGATTAAACCTGGTTTTATAGCGCTAAACCTCTCACTTTGTATGACAGTCTCATCAAATTCCGTTATATTTACAATGATGCGTGAACTAAATGATCTGTGTAATATATATCAAATGAAATAACGCGTACATGCGTTCGTCAGAGAATATCAAGTTTTATGAGATTTCAATTGGACGGGTTACAAAAAATAAACTATCATACATTTAACCGAACACAAATCATACCACTGCCAAAGAAATACAGCGAATACTATGTAATTTTCAACAGATAGTGACCGAGTGAAACGAACACTTCAATCTTTCTCTGGTGAAACAATGTACATGTACCACACCAAGATTTGACCTTCGTATTTATAAAGTAGAACACGTCGATTGAAAGGTAAATATCATGTGATCAATGATGTCATTTTGGCAAAAAAAGGACCTACTGTGAACATTATTTAACAGAATGCCAAATAAAAAAAATTTGAGCACCAAGCAAAATTCAAAATTAAAATTTCTATAAAAAATGCCAAAAGCAAAACATCAGCCCATCAAACGAATGGAAAACAGCTGTCATATTCCTGACCTTGTACATGCATTCTCTATTGGATGATTATACATGTATCTAGATTGTGTATGACAGTATCTCAAAATTGAATTATATTAACAACAACCAGGGTGTATATAAAGTGTATTTATCCATCACATCTTATAGGGCTAAACCATGATTGTACTGAGAGCTGTTTTATTTTGTCAATTATGGTTGATATTATAAAACATGCCGGTAAGGGAAAGGGGTATGGATTTGCAATATGTCAAGTTTTATAAGATAATGTATATTTGCAGGCGATATACGTTTGGTTGGAGGTTCAAGTCGATTACAGGGAAGACTTGAAATATATCACAATTATATATGGGGAACCGTCTGCAACGATGGATTTGGTTACAACGATGCAAGTGTCGTGTGCAGACAGCTTGGTTCGAGGTAATAGTAAACTATTGCCGGAAGAATTATATTTGGTGACGTATTTTCATTACTTACATAATTCTTATTTCATTAGGTGACATGCCTATTGCAGATTGCAGGCCTTTTGTAGATTATTTAAGTATGTGTCTTCTGTAATCGATGTAAACAACACACACCAGTGTAATTATACAATTGTAATATAACATTTATATCCGAACAAGCTTAAGCTACACTACAATCTTAATGTAACACTGTTCATTTAGATGACATAGCTATATTATATGTGGTTATGTGATAATCTTTCCTAAAAAAAACCTTGAAGATATCATTTGGACAATTGAAAAACGCTACGACTCCCAAAAACGAAGAACAAAGGAACAGGTTCTTAAAGATCTACATTAGAACACTGAAAATTATAGATCATGTATCGCTAAATAATAAAAGGGAGTAGAACTCAGATCAGGAGCTCCGGAAAATATTATCGATAATTTAACAATAACAAACTATATTCTACTTTCAAATATCATCTTAATTTTATAATTTGAAATATCATATTTCGAAGAAGAAAAAAAAAATATACAAAAGTGAACTTTGATTTTCGGTGAATATACATTAAATCATCTTTGATATATTTGTAACTTCTATCAATTATATATAGTTCCTGGACAAATGTTAAGTTCTACACATCTGGCGACGGGATGGGACAAATTTCGCTTACCGACCTTGCCTGTGGTGGAAACGAATTAGCATTAATTAATTGTGGTTATAGCAGTTCGACCTTTCTCAACTGTAATCATGACAAAGATGTGGGGTCTGGTGTTTTGACGCATCTGAAGGTAATTTAGCTAAAACGTACGATTACTGAAGATAAAATTATTTCATGGATTACGAGTAGGAGTTCTCTCTAAAATAATTTAGATTCAAAACAGAATTTTCATGTGAAATTGAAGATAACATAATGCATAAAACGAAGATAAATGTCAACAAAGGTTTTGATTTTGTAAATATTGCCGGTATTTTTAAAGATCATTCTGTTAAAGAACAAGTCATAAGGCTGCTAACAACATTATTATTGTTCGAAGTAAATCTTACATTAGATTCTTAAGTAAATTTACATTGAGATTCTAAAGTAAATCACGAATTCATCTACATTCCAACTGACTTCATTTTCGTAAAATGACATCTATTACAAAATGCTAGCTATCTCGTTACAAACAGAACCAAAGTACAATAAAAGCCCAAATCATGTACTGGCTTTCAAAGCTGCACAAAATTCCTTACAAATAAACATTTATCTGGTCTTTGAGCCCTTGCTTCACTACTCATTTGTCTATTCTAGTTACAAGTACACTTGGTTCAATTAAAAAAACTGGTACATTGTTCAAATAAGGCCATAAATATGGGAATAAATGGCTTTTGGAGTGTCAAAAATATTTTGGAGGTACTTGAAACATTGCATGATCATATTGGTGATTTTGAATCTGTTGAAAGTTTTGACTTGTCTACCCTACATTACACTTGACCCCATAATCTTGTTAAGAAAATATTCACACACCTGAGTAAACGGGCATTTACAGTCAAAATGCAAGTATACATGTACAAACGCTTTTAGGTATTTTTTTAGTAACAACAAACATAAGAACTATGTCACTTGGACATGATTCGATACTATAACTGCCCTTCAATTTTGACTAGATAACATTTTTATTCGCTATGGAGATTTCGTATATCGTCAGGTTATAAGAATTCCCGTTGCCACTAACTGTGCACAACATTTGCGGACCAGTGTTGTTATAGTTACAGTTTGACTAAAACAGCAAGACACATGGAAACACATCTGATTCAACAATTAAAAGCACTTTTAGATATTTAGATGATATATTGGCATTAATAATGACGACTTATCATGCCGAACTGACGTTAATAAGTTAAATTTAATGATCACTGACCTTTTCTGGATCTATGTCTTAAACAGGAAGCTTAATAACAAACTTTATGATAAAAGAGATGAGTTTTCATTTCCTTTTTACTAATTATCCATTTGTAGATGGTGACGTTCCTTTGTCACAATCTTATGGTGTTTATATATCTAAACTTGTTTGAATCGCTTGTTTATATAACAACGTATTTGTATCAATGAAAGAAATCTCTGTATTACTGAAAAATGACTACACCAGGGCTTTCGATATCAGATTAACTAGTATTAACACTTACTGGATTTTTTAATGGGTACATGGACATCTTTCGTAAATATTCTTTATATACGTTCAGGCATTTCATCCAATGTTTAATGATGGTAATATTATTTACGAAGCACAAAAATGTCGGCGTTCATCCGAAATGTTAACCAGTCTTTTAAACAGACTTATTCGGAAAGGAAATAGTTACGATATTGTTGTCAAGTCATTAAGAATTGCATATTTTGGTATTAAATTGATTCAATCATAGGGTCTTTGCATCGGTATATAAACACATATTTTCTTAACCCAGTTATTTGCATGGTACTGGTTATGTTCTTTTTATAGATTTTATGACAACATGATATCCAACACCTTACGGAAGGGATTGTACTTGATTTTCATATGACGAATATATAATCTTTCAATCAGTTTAATTGAGGTCTTTAGCTGGCATGTCAGTAAATGCTAGTAGTCCTTTGTTCATTAATGGTTCATTATTATGTTGCTTAATTTCGTTTGTTACCTTTTCTGACAACGGGCGCGGACTTCCTTTAAGCGGACATTAAGTGTGTGTAATGCTATGTGTTTCTTTATTTTACATTGTCTATAGTTGTAAGGGAGGGTTGAGATCTCACAAAACATGCTAAACCTCGTCGAATTTTTGCGCCTGTTCCAAGTCAGGAGCCGCTGGCCTTTGTTAGTCTTGTGTGTTATTTTTAAATTTTAGTTCATTTATATGTTTTGGAGTTTTCACTGTACTAGTACCCAAGTTTATTAAGTTGCCAGATGAGGACAACCTCATGTGAGCAATTTTCTCGCTGCTTTGAAGACCATTTTGGTCAGGTTGTTGTCTCTTTGACATATTCCCCATTTCCATTCTCGGTATTATCATATTAGATACGAGGATTGAATTTTTTGGTTTGCTTCAGAAGCGCGTTTCCTCTAATAAAGATTGATCTGTAATGCTCCAATAGTTAAAAAGACAAAACAGAGTACAAAGTTGAAAAGCTTGGAGGACCAAACGTATCGAATGACAAAACATTAAATAAATAAAAAGTTGCATACAAAATTTCTTTATTTCGTGGAAACATATCAGGTGACCTTAGATTAATTGGAGGGGAAGATTATGGTAGATTGGAAATATACCACAGTAATTCATGGGGATCAATTTGTGATGATGGCTTTACTAAAGACAACGCTATCGTGGCATGCAGACAAATGAAACTAAGGTAATATTTTATATTTTTTTTGGTTTGAGATTCGCGGAATAAATAAGGATTTTAAACAATTTTTCCTCAACATTATATTATTTAATTTGATTCATTTGCAATCATGCTTTTTATGCCTCTAGTATATATGAGAATTATGTTTTTGGTCTGTGCATCTGTTTGTACGTTTGTCGGTTCGTTCGTTCGTCAGTCCGTCTGCCTGTCCTGCTTCAGGTTGAAGCTTTTGGTCAAGGTAGTTTTTGACGAAGTTGAATTCATATCAACTTGATATTAGTATACATGTTACCTGTGATATGATTTTTTTCTAATCTAAATGGCAAATTTGTGTTTTGACCCCCATATTTCAAGGTCCACAGAACATAGAAAATGATAGTGCGGGCGGGGCACCCGTGTACCATGAACACAATTTTGTTATCTTTGTTATATTTTTTATTCCACTAGGCTTACATCGTCAAAGTTAGTCAACATCGTTTTGATATTGTTTCACGATGTATAACGAGTCTCTACCTTTTTTGTTAAAATCGTAGAGATCACGATTTTGCGAATACCTTGTCAACACCATATTTATATTGTATAGTAAGTCTTACTCTTTCTATTAACACCTGTTACATTGAAGAAATGTAATTTATAAATCAACAACTATAGGTCATTGTACGGCCTTCAACAATGAGCAAAGCCCATACCGCATAGTCAGCTATAAAAGGCCCCAAAAGACAATGTAAATCAATTCAAACGAGAAAACTGACGGCCTTATTTATGTAAACCTATTTTTTACCTTTGGGTTGACATCGTTTACATCGTAATCATCTCTATGTTGACTATTACCATTTGGACCATTTATTTACAGTGTACAAATACAATATATATATGTGTTTAGCCCTCTAGATTAAAATTGAGAATGGAAATTGGGAATGTGTCAAAGAGACAACAACCCGACCAAATAAAAAACAACAGCAGAAGGTCACCAACAGGTCTTCAATATAGCGAGAAATTCCCGCACCCGGAGGCGTCCTTCAGCTGGCCCCTAAACAAATATATACTAGTCCAGTGATAATGAACGCCATACTAATTTCCAAATTGTACACAAGAAACTAAAATTAAAATAATACAAGACTAACAAAGGCCAGAGGCTCCTGACTTGGGACAGGCGCAAAAATGCGGCTGGGTTAAACATGTTTGTGAGATCTCATTAGTTTATATCTTTATGATAATATTATACACCTATTGACTGGGTGTGAGGGTAATAGCAAGTTTGTTGTCCCTGAGGTACCAACTATTGCTCGAGGCAAAGCCGAGAGCAATAGTTGGTATGCGAAGGGACAACAAACTTGCTATTACCCGCACAACCAGTCATTAGGTGTTTTATTATACTGAACACAGCCATTAAGTGTTTTTTATACCAAATAACTTATTTTCTAAAAGTGTATATACCTTATCTGAAAGAAAGAAAAAATGTGACACAACTTTACATGCACATGATGAACTTTACTTTTTTTATAATTCGTTTTGTATTTATAAATATTTCATTAATTTCAATCAAGACTACAAATACTTGTGTTCAACTTTCCGTGCTTATTATAAATCCTAGTTAAAGTACACCAAACGCAAATTCACTTTTAATATACGGAGAGCGAACCCATATTATGAATAAGGTACTATATTTTAGATCTTTTAAAAAAATTACATGAAGATTTTCTTTGTCTTTTATAATTGCTTCTTGTAAGTGAAATTACAATCAAAACAAACAGATTCCACCGTTTACAATATAAGAGTGAGTTTGACGTTGCAAAGCATACGTAACCAAGCAGAGTAGTCAATGACATCATTATCGTCCAATGAAAAAAAAGCATGGAAAAGTACGGGAAAGATTATTGTGAAACTATTAACCGGGGCAATAGTCTTTGAAACTATTAACTGTCAAATTGTCTTAAGAATGAAATAGCACAACTATTTCATTTATTTTATATAGGAAAAAAACTCTTGAAGTATAATAATTAGTCCTATTGCATGATTGAAATTGATAATGATTTTGTTTATTATGCAATATTTGTTTATTTGATTGTGTTTATTTGCTATATTCCTGTAAACGTTTTGTAAATAGTAAACTAGAAAATTCATTAAACATGGTAAAAAGACACTAGTTTGATAAAAAATTCATGTCAAAACGATATCTAATCCTGACTTCTGCCAAAAATATTACCATAATTTAAATTGCACTTATAAGCGCAATGATTCCTTGCAGCCTTGGTCGGGTACTACTGATCTGAATTACAGGACAAATACGCTTATAATTTCATAAATCTATTCTGTCATGCACAAGAAACTTTCAACAACAGTTCTTTGTGATGTTCGCTTGTCATGATTTGGAATTTTTGTCTGTTTTCCGGAATCCTCTGGTTTTATGCATTTGAATACCTTTAGAAATTTTGCTCACTAACCCCCTAGTTTCTATTTTATAAATCTTTTAGATACATAATTATAAGCCATCTGTAAAAATCTTATAAACTCTTATTTTTTTATATGTTTTGGGAACTTAAACTTGTCAATGATAAATTCATTAGCAGCACACGGACCTATATTTTTTCAGCTCTTTTTAATTTTTATTAATCCCTATCAATGTATACTAGTGTTATGAAAAGCTTGTAATTTTGAAACTTAGTATTGAACTTCCTTAAGGGATCACAAGTCTTTAAAATTTCATTTGATACCAAATTTACCAAAATTATTTTGCTTATCATTTTGATTAAAACATGAACTGCTTTCTTGTATGTTCTTTCTGGCCGTGCCCAAATTAGTTGGTATACACCTGCAGAGAGTTCATGCAGTTCAATCGATTAAATGGTATTATGCTTACGCAAAATATTATGATAACAGAAGTACACATGCTGGGTTTTATACGGCTCCTAATGGTGTTGGAATAATCTGGTTAAATGACGTTCACTGCACTAAAAAAACAAATGGTATAGACATGTGTAGGCATACAGAATGGGGAATACATGATTGTAGCCACGGTGAAGATGTTGGTGTTAGATGTCTCGGAGGTTATGCTATATATTCAAGGTAATAAGATGAATATATATAAAACCAAAAACATAACATAATTCAATAATCATGATGATTCTAATCCTAGTATTTTGTAAATCATTCATAAACATAAGTAGCATATTATTTTACTTATTGATAAAGTAGTTCTTCCAGCTGAAATAAAATTAAACTAAGTTGGAAATCAAACCAAGTATAGTAACTTCGCATGTGAATAATCAATAGCGCCATTGTCAACAACAATGTACAAAAATGGAGTTAAGAAATGATTGCTAATAAAATAACTATTAGAAAAAGTTAAAATAAAGTAAATGTAAGCAATTATAAACAGCTATTCGGCCATCAACAATCAGTACTCACCATTGATAAAAACCAGGAAATCATATATCAACGAAAAAGTGTGTTTTAAACGATCAACGAAAATTAGAACCCACAAAAATAAATGAATCTATAGTTATAGCACAACAATTTACGAAAACAAAACCCACACATGACAGAAAAAAAATTAACGACAACCTGGCTTGGGAGTTGCATAAACATAATCGGCTGGGGTTAAACATGTTTGTGAACGCCAAACCTCCCCTTACCATGTACACAGGTTTTTTTTTACAGCACAACATCATGAACATACACACAAACTATCACAATAAGTTGAAAGTTTCTTACATTCATCAGATCAATATTTAAAGTTAGCACCACATTTCTGATGTCATCTAAAATAGACAGAAAAATAGAAAAAAAATCCGTTTTGAGCCGCAGTAAATCGTGAAAAAACATCGATGACGTCTCGGTCGCATGACAAAAATATGTATATGAGCTGAAACGTTGTCAAATATTCAGAAGATGCGGTCCGTCCAAAATCAAATTATTTGCATTAACCTGTGCATGTTTTTTTTTTTTAATATTTTTATATAATTACATTGTATGAACATTTACATATCGTATTTATGTCGTATTCTACAGAATTGCAACAGACAATTAATTATTGTATGATTGACCTTTAAAGTACATATCAAATAAGTTAGAAAAAGAATTGTACATGTAGTTTATATTTTATACTTGTTTGGCTTTCTTTCTATTTTGATCTGATCATCACTTAAGAGTCTCATGTAGACGAAAAGTGCATCCGGCGTAAACATTTATTAGCCTGGTATCTTTAATAACTATGTATGTATTCTGATTTTAGAAATTCACATTACCATATAAAATCATTTATTAAATGTGTAGAATTGAATTGTAATGATAATTGAGCATTTTACCAAAGGAAAGGCAAATCATACCAAAGGGACAGTCAAACTCATAGATAGACAATAAACTGACAACACCAAGTCTAAAAAAGAAAAAGACAAAAAGACAAATCATAGTACACAAATCACAACATAGAAAACTAAAGACTAAGCGAAAGGTGCTCCGAAAGTGTAAGCATATCCTACTCAACATGTAACACCTATCGTGTTGCTTATGTTATTAGAAATCCGGTAAATAGTCTTATTTGGTAGGTCACATTCGTGAAAGGGAAGGTGATTTTAGCTTCGATATAAAGAATATATCTTGCTAGTATTTCATCTGTGAAATGGTTATTCCATAACGTTCAACCAACTCGTGATAGCGTCCGTAAAATTTACAAAGAGATGATTTCAACTTCACCATTTTGAACCCTTGGTTTAATAGCTTCCTTGTGAGCAGCAACTATCTATTAATGAAATCATGATAGGAAAAACAAACCCGGGAATATCGTATCAATTGAGAGAAATATACTACGTATGCACTTATAAGTGTTACAAACCCACAGCAATTACGATTCGACACAAAACGAAAGATTCTGAACTTTCAATAAAAAATTATGACCTTTTCAAATTAAATTAGGACGAATTTCTCTCATGATTAATCTTTAATCAGTTCTCAGTTTAGTTTAAGTTATATGATTGATTGTAGCGCAGTAACATATAGTAAACTCCGCATACTCAGAATATTACAATACTCATTACAACTTTTAAATCGATATGCATTTTTTTTTAATTTGAAACATCGTTTTTAGGCGATTTGCGTCTTGTTGGAGGTACCAGTCCGCGAGATGGCCGTCTTGAACTATATTACAATTATCAATGGCGAACTATATGCGGTGACCAGTTTGATGTTATTGACGCACGTGTTGCATGTAGACAGCTTAGGTATAGGTATGTTTTTTTCGCGAGTCACATCCCAAATTCATGTATTTGGTTTTGATGTTATATTTGTTATTCTCATAGGATTTTGTCTAATGCTTAGTCCGTTTGTGTGTGTGTGTTTGTTTTACATTTTAATATTGTGTCGTTGATCTCCTCTTATATTTAATGCGTTTCCCTCAGTTTTAGTTTGTTACGCCGAATTTGTTTTTTGTTCATGGATTTCTGAGTTTTGAACTGCGGTATACTACTGTTGCCTTTATATACCATTAAATTTGAATACAATTATGGAATGCTTAATCGGTTAAACATACTGTGATTTGGTCATTTAAAAAAATAATGCAAGCTTTACTTTATCAATAGCTACATAACCATTGAATATGACGACTTTTTTTTTTTAAGATATTACACAATTACACTAGTGTCAGCTCTTAAAGTAGCCCCAACACTGTGTTTTGTAAATCCATATTATTCCAATACCATAGACAATCGCAATTCTAAAATTGTACTATTCAATCGTTCTATGAAAATCATTGGATCGTTCTATGAAAATCATTTGAACATTCGTTAAAAAAAAATCATTACCATAGTCTGATTTAAAATCTTTAGTTGATCCTCCGTGAAATTTTTCATTTTTAGTTTTTTATAAGGTGAACCATCACTTTCAATGGATAATTGGATCTACTTTATTAAGTTAATGTTTTAAATCCTCCTATTTGTTTTATTGTGTTTTTATTTGCCTATAATAGTTAAAAATGTGTGTACAATTTATGGAAATATTTATTGTAGTACGGATGCTGTAGAGATATATACAGCTACAGGTGCTTCATCAAATGCAAGTATATGGAAGGGTGACTTCAACTGCTCTGCAAGTGACACAAGATTGATAAACTGCAGACGACAAATTCGGAATAGGAATAACTGTAGTCATGCTGAGGATGTTGGTATTAAATGTTTTGGCAAATATGTGGGTAAATATTACGAGCTTTTTTACAATTATGCATACAAATGTATACAAAATAATACTGGTTAATGCTTTCTATATGCTGCGTGTTGCCAAATGACGCTTGAATTGGTCCAAGTTGTCTTTCAATTTTGTCAGAGATGTTGCTATTCCGTTGATTTTTTTTCTAATATTGAGTTGTTGTTGGTTTCAGTTGTCCTAGATTCTCATTTTATAACCTACAATATTAAGACAGTATCAAGTACCAACAGAATGCATCTGAACACCAGAAAAAAAGAAGAGTTTGTTTAACTGTTATTCAAGATTTTAAGAGATCGGAGTCAATACAGTGTTTGGATTTGGGACAGTTAGTGCTTTCAAAATATAATCAGCATACACATATGGAAATGTTTTATTACTGCAAATGATATAACTATTCCTCACTATCCCAAATAAAGTGAATGACGGCAAATAAAGTCAATTGTACAGCCTTCAAAAGTGATGAGACATCACGCCGTATTGTTGTATAGTATAAAAGGCCCCGACATGGAAATGTGAAGCAACCCAAAACGAAAAAAACTAACGGCCTTGGTAGGAGGTTCAAAAGAACTTGATGTTACATTAAACTAATAAAAAAAGCACTGAGAATTATATTTTTTGGAGCTACTGCAAAATAATTTAGCGCCATTTAAAACTTATAATCGTGTTTGCAAGGACTAACATTGAAAAAGTGTCAAATAGTACACTTCGAAATGATTTGGTGTTAAGACGTTGTAAATATACATAGAAGCACAGATCATGAGTATTGTCAAAATATAAGTAAAAAGTGTCGACAGGATGTGAGGTGTCATAAATTAATGTATGAAACAAAAGATATTAAATCAATATGAATACCAATAAAAACAAAATATCAAAAATTTTATTAATGTCACAGTGTTAAAAAGCATTTAGCTATACGTTTATCCAAATAATCAATTAGGTTACATGGCTTCTTTTTAGCATTTTTAAACTGATAATCTTTTGTTTAACTTGAATTTATTGTTTCAGAAAGTGGAAACTGGGGTGAGTGGTCCGTTTGGGATAGTTGTAGGCCTTCCTGTGGTCTAGGTCACCAAACAAGGAGGCGACGATGTAACAGTCCAATTCCGTCTGCAGGAGGCAGAGATTGTAATGGACAAAATAGTCAATGGCAAAGGTGCAAGTTAGCTGTATGTCAAGGTAGATATAATTTATCTAGATACGTATCATTAAAGTCGGTGGTTTCTTATATTGTCTTTGTATCAGATATTCTGAATTCTCTATTACACAAATGTTGTCCTCTTATCCCTATATTCTTCTCATTCTTCTCATAGACTCATAGCAAATTGTTTTGTCAAGACAATTTTGATATTCTTATTAAAGTCATTTTTTTTTTATCATAAATGAGCTGCGACAAATAGAAATCGACCTTATGCAAATGGACATCAATTCATCTGCTTACATATTTCGGGTTGAACAAATCTCTACGAAATGTCTAACAGTTAAGAAATTGAATTGGATTAATATAAGAACCCTGCATAGAATAATTTCCCTCCGTATTTTGAATGGCTAAATCACAAAATACATAGATCTTTTATTTTTCGTTTTGGTTTAAAGTTCCAATGTTTTTTAATAAAATATGTTGTTTAGAAACATAACAGCCAACATCCTTAAAACTGTTATGTTTGATTACATGACATGTTACACAATTATGTAAGACAGTATTAGTTTTGACCCTGCATTCAGTAACGATAAGCATAATTCGGTATGATTTCATTTTTGTTAAATCACTGTTTGGTTTAAATGAATTGATTTGTATAAGAAACTACTTAAGAGCAGAGAAACGTGACTTTTAAGATCACTCCCTGGCCTATATACAGCCCTTGGATGGTGTAAACTTCCCAAAAAAACGTGTATGGTGTAATGGTGTAATGTGTATGGTGCAATGGTGTAAGGTGTATGGTGCTATGGTGTATGGTGTAAGGGGAATGGTGTAATGGTGTATGAGGAATGGTGTGATCGTGTAACGTGCAATCGGGAATGGTGTGAATGAATGGTGTACGACATTTCATTGGTGGAAATCGAAGTTCTTTTTATTTTATTTTTTCGGATTGTAAACTTAAACAATAATAATAATCTTAATTAATATTTTTCCAGAGTAGCAAATTACTATACCCGGTAGACTATATATATATTATAGATAAGAATACGATTTTTTTTTTAATGTGTTTATTAAAGTAATTATTTTATTTTTTCATATTCTTATTTATAGTGAACAATGGCTATAAGATTGGACACTTGTTATCACTTGCAGCTATCATAAATTAAAGAAATGATTTTGTTTTAAGTAGAAGCCGTATAAAGAGGTTATCCACGATAGGAACATTATTTTTATATCATGGGTTATCAACATCATTTTTAACGTTGCTTCGTTCCCCATTTTTGACAGGCTCTTCATAAATATTCCTTCGTAATTCACGTTTGTTTGCCTTGGATTTACGATTCTGTTTTCCAGAAAATGTTCAAAAGAAAACTGTACACTAGTCTATACAGTGTTACATGTATTGCACATAAGGTGTTGTATAACTATGAACAGTTGTGTTAGATTTGTCATTATGGATTATAAATGATATCGTGAACGTTCGAAAACATACTTTATATGCGAACAGGAATGAAATATTTGCCACTTGAAATTTAGCTACCAACAAAATCAACCAACCGACATAATATACTACGTGTAACAGTATACTTTTCCAAGAAGAGAACTTCTCATTTTTTCATTATGAATTCATGAAAGTAGTTATAAAGTACAAAGGAAATCTCTCATGTCAGTCACATTGTTGGGGGATGTACTACTGGATTAGTTTTATAAACTTTATCGCTATTTGTCTGCCATTAATAGATATCACACAGGTTCCCGTAAAATTTTGACATCATAAAACAAAATATATGACGCCACCATGGAAAAGTGATTTTTATATATGCATCAAAAGTTCAAGCAGGCGGCTCAGCCAGGATTAGCGATATGGTGTATCTTACAAAACATCCTGAACCACTGGGTTTAAATGAGCACACCTCAGCAAGCACGACTTATTTATGCGCAGACCCACCAATCACAGAATAGCCAAAATGAATCAATGACATACCCATCCATATTCAGAAGTGGGAAATACAGATACAGATACTGACTTCAGTGACAGTTTTATATTACGTAAACAGAAAAGAATCAAAATATTGCTGATTTGCTATGCTGCTATATAGATTAACATAATAGACATGATTAAGTGCTTATATGGTCAGTTTTGGTTGACGTGTTTAAATGATTTTATTATATGAGTCAGCATGGTCAGCCTGAGGTTTCAAATCACTGAAATTTTGTTGCGAGACAATATTTTGAATAAAAATAAGACATGCCAACAATCAACAAAATTTATATAATGCAATCCATTCTGACATCAAAATATTGCTGATTTACTTTGCTTCTATATCATTTTGTATATTGATTTACATAATAAAGAGCAAATATGGTCAGTTTTGTTTGGCGCATTAAAATAGTTTTATTATTTGAGTCAGCTTGAGGTATCAAATTACTGAAATTTTGTTGACGCCTTAAAATAATTTTACTATATGAGTTAGCTTGAGGTATCAAATCACTGAAATTTTGTTGACGCGTTAAAATAATTTTATTATATGAGTCAGCTTGAGCATTGTTGAGGTATCAAATCACTGAAATTTTGTTGACGCATTAAATAATTTTCATATTTGAGTCAGCTTGAGGTACCAAATTACTGAAATTTTGTTGACGCCTTAAAATAATTTTACTATATGAGTTAGCTTGAAGTATCAAATCACTGAAATTTTGTTGACGTGTTAAAATAATTTTATTATATATGAGTCAGCTTGAGCATTGTTTAGGTATCAAATCACTGAAATTTTGTTGACACGTTAAAATAATTTTATCATATGACAGGGGTCGAATTTAAGCTTTTTTGTGTACTGGCCAGCCGGACCAGTGGGCTGAAAAACAACTGGTCCGGCTCCAAATCTACTGGTCCTGCAAAAATGACATGCAAAATTGAGTGCTGGTATCTATGATGAGTTTATTTATTGACATCTTTATCAACTGAAATACATAGTATCCCCCGTAATTGATGTCGCAGGTAAATTCTTTTGTAAACAAACCGAGATTGCGAAGCAATCAGAGATTTTTATCGGCAAATTTCTACTTGTCCGCCAGACCACCAGCTGACACAATCTACTGGTCCGACGCAAATTCTACTGGTCTCGAACCACCGGACAAGCGTTAATTTCGACCCCTGTATGAGTCAGCTTGAGGTGTCAAATCACTGAAATTTTGAGGACCATTAACATGATTAAAATAATTTTATAATATGAGTCAGCTTAAGCATTCAATTTGTTGAGGTATCAAATCACTGAAATTTTGTTGATGAGTTGATATAATTTTATTATATGAGTCAGCTTGACATGCTTGAGGTATCAAATCACTGAAATTTTGTTGCGAGACAATATTTTGAATAAAAATAAGACATGCCAACAATCAACAAAATTTATATAATGCAATCCATTCTGACATCAAAATATTGCTGATTTACTTTGCTTCTATATCATTTTGTATATTGATTTACATAATAAAGAGCAAATATGGTCAGTTTTGTTTGGCGCATTAAAAGAATTTTATAATTTGAGTCAGCTTGAGGTATCAAATTACTGAAATTTTGTTGACGCCTTAAAATAATTTTACTATATGAGTTAGCTTGAGGTATCAAATCACTGAAATTTTGTTGACGCGTTAAAATAATTTTATTATATGAGTCAGCTTGAGCATTGTTGAGGTATCAAATCACTGAAATTTTGTTGACAAGTTAAAATAATTTTATCATATGAGTCAGCTTGAGGTATCAAATCACTGAAATTTTGTTGACGCATTAAAATAATTTTAATATTTGAGTCAGCTTGAGGTATCAAATTACTGAAATTTTGTTGACGCCTTAAACTAATTTTAATATATGAGTTAGCTTGAGGTATCAAATCACTGAAATTTTGTTGACGTGTTAAAATAATTTTATTATATATGAGTCAGCTTGAGCATTGTTGAGGTATCAAATCACTGAAATTTTGTTGACACGTTAAAATAATTTTATCATATGAGTCAGCTAGAGGTGTCAAATCACTGAAATTTGTAGACGCATTGACATGATTAAAATAATTTTATTATATGAGTCAGCTTAAGCATTCAATTTGTTGAGGTATCAAATCACTGAAATTTTGTTGATGAGTTAAAATAATTTTATTATATGAGTCAGCTTGACATGCTTGAGGTATCAAATCACTGAAATTTTGTTGACGTGTTAAAATAATTTTATTATATGAGTCAGCTTGAGGTATCAAATCACTGAAATTATGTTGATGTGTTGCAATGTTGCTGTCATTTGTATAATGCAATGCATTCTGACATCAAAATATTGCTGATTTACTACATGTACTATGCAGTTATATATATAGATTTACATAATAAAATGTAAATATGGTCAGTTTTGGTTGATGCATTGATATAATTTTATTATACAGGTCAGCTTGAGGTATCAAATCACTGAAATTTTGTTGCGAGACACTCTTTTGAATAAAAAGAGAACATTCTGGCAATCTAGATTGATTGAAATAAACCTGTTAAATAAATGCGTGCAAATGTAATCAAAAGCTGAGTGCAAATGTAAAACATTGTTATTCCCAAATGTGTGCAAACAGAGCGCACCCATTAAAAGGAGATGTGGTACTATAGTATATGATTGGTAATGAGACCACTCTCCACAAGAGACCAAAGTAAGTTAACTATTAAAGGCCCCGAGATGAGCATATTATCCTGTCTGAAAAAAAGGATTCATTACTTTTATTAATTATTTAGTCATGATACGAGATCCTAAGTATTTATTACGTACTTCTGGAATATTAAATATACTATGATTCAAATTAACTAACAATTATCCATCAATTGCTATCCATAATAATATGTATCCGCATGCGTAACATATGTATCCGAGTTGATATATTAATTCTAGATAAAAACAAAATGAAGCAAGATCAATTTTATTAAAATCGTTTTCCTGTTAGAAACTAAGTATCGTGCCCTACATCAAAACCGATCCCTATTACAAGACCTACCTAATGTTTCATATTATTTATATTTCATTTATCTGTAAAGAAAATGCAACAACAAGTTCAATGACTGCAACTACTATAACAACAACAACACCAACTACAATAGTGACAAATACAACAGCTCTAGGTGGTAAGATTACAGTATGAAATACTGTGGATTCATTTATCATCGTTGATACCAATTTTCGTGAATGAAGGAAAACTTGCATGTTCTTGGACATCTAATTTCGTGATTTTGTCGACGTCATTATACAATGTTTTAGAAATTTGTCATTCGTTGAACAATTAATTTCGTGGTTCACCTGTACCCACAAAATCCACTAAAATTGGTGTCCAACGAATAATAATGAGTCCACAGTACTGTACTACTATTAACAACACAAGATTTTGGTCACTTCTAACTTGTATGTATTGGTTTTATGCTTAAACACTAATCTTGCAAAGACTCTTTTTAACACCAGGCTATATAAAAAAAAACCTCACCAGTGACACTTATTCAAAAGGAAGAACGGATTGCATCAACTGCTATATTCATGATATAAAAAAATCCCCTTATATACATGGACATAGGCGGATCCAAGCAGGGGGGGGGCAATGGCGGTTGGGAAAAATTGATTATATAGGGAATCATTGAAGCATGACTGCAGCGTCCCCCCCTTTTAGGTCTGTCAGCGGACCCCCACTTTGGAAAAGTCTGGATCCGCCACTGATGGATTAAAATTGTGTACTCCAAACGTCCGTTTCGTCTACGAAACATTCATCAGCGACGCTTGAATTAAATAAAAAAAATGCCAAAATAATGTTCGAATTTGAAGAGCAAAAAATCCAAAAAAAATAATCAAGACCGTATCCAAGACCAGATAGTAAGACGTTAATTTTCTTGCTTTTTTTATTTTAGGATGTCCACCATACCCAGCTGATTGTCCTAACGAGTGTAGTACATATGATTTTAATTTCTGTTTGGTTTGTGATTATTCTACTTGTACTGGTAAGTCATTCTCATAGGTTTATGTTGAAAGGTGTATTATCTGGTACATTCTTCACATCTGAAACAACTGTCTTAAAAATTGTAAGCCAATCAAACGAAATAAAGTTTCCAAAAGCTGTCATATTAATATATTTCAAGTTTGACAGATACACTTTAGCTGTTAATGTCTTTGTCATTTGGTCATCTCATTGGCAATCATACCATATGTTTTTATTTGTATGTCCATTTCGGGATAATAAGTGTTTGTTCAGTGCTCCCGTTCGTCAGTCTGTCCCGCTTCAGGTTAAAAATGTTGGTTAAAGTTTTTGGTCAAGGTATTCTAATGATGAAATTGAAGTTGAATCAACTTGAAACTTAGTACACATGTTTCCTAATATATAATTTTTCTAAGTGTTATGCCGAATTAGATTTTTGTTCTCAATTTCACGATCCACTGAACATAGAAAATGATAGTGCAAGTATGTCTTGTTATATGATATCTTACTATATGATATTTTAATTTATCCATTCCGGTGAAAAAGTTACTTAGCCTTTATAAGCTATAAACAAAGTCTTGCATTCGAAAATAAAAAAATTTACATTTGGGAACATGTCAAACTGTTGAACCTGGTCATATTAAATTGGGTTCCCACGTCATTTCCTTTGCGACATGTTAATGCTGCCTAATCTTACTAGTTACTACTTTGAAAAACTTTGCTCTAAACCAAATGTATAAAAGCTAAGGATGTACTAGTGCTGAAACAAATGAGGAGCCCTATGACCAAAAGAGACCTAAAATAATGATATTCCAATTTAGGTCAACTTTGCCCGAGGGAGTCATTCGTCATCCATTTTATTCATATTTTGGTCGGAAGTGCTGGAAATCATTTCAAATTGAAAAAAAAATATCATTTGTAATCAATTCATATATAAAGGCGTCACATGACTGTAATGAGATGTATACAGAACGAATCACACGCATCCACATCTTCGCTAGCCAAGGATTACAATCCACTACCCTCCTTGCAAGTGGATTGTAACCCTTGGCTAGTGGAGAGGAGGGGAGTGGATCGTATAATATATACTATGATTCAAATTAACTAACAATTATCCATCAATTGCTATCCATAATAATATGTATCCGCATGCGTAACATATGTATCCGAGTTGATATATTAATTCTAGATAAAAACAAAATGAAGCAAGATCAATTTTATTAAAATCGTTTTCCTGTTAGAAACTAAGTATCGTGCCCTACATCAAAACCGATCCCTATTACAAGACCTACCTAATGTTTCATATTATTTATATTTCATTTATCTGTAAAGAAAATGCAACAACAAGTTCAATGACTGCAACTACTATAACAACAACAACACCAACTACAATAGTGACAACTACAACAGCTCTAGGTGGTAAGATTACAGTATGAAATACTGTGGATTCATTTATCATCGTTGATACCAATTTTCGTGAATGAAAGAAAACTTGCATGTTCTTGGACATCTAATTTCGTGATTTTGTCGACGTCATTATACAATGTTTTAGAAATTTGTCATTCGTTGAACAACTAATTTCGTGGTTCACCTGTACCCACAAAATCCACTAAAATTGGTGTCCAACGAATAATAATGAGTCCACAGTACTGTACTACTATTAACAACACAAGATTTTGGTCACTTCTAACTTGTATGTATTGGTTTTATGCTTAAACACTAATCTTGCAAAGACTCTTTTTAACACCAGGCTATATAAAAAAAAAAACCTCACCAGTGACACTTATTCAAAAGGAAGAACGGATTGCATCAACTGCTATATTCATGATATAAAAAAATCCCCTTATATACATGGACATAGGCGGATCCAAGCAGGGGGGGGGGGCAATGGCGGTTGGGAAAAATTGATTATATAGGGAATCATTGAAGCATGACTGCAGCGTCCCCCCCTTTTAGGTCTGTCAGCGGACCCCCACTTTGGAAAAGTCTGGATCCGCCACTGATGGATTAAAATTGTGTACTCCAAACGTCCGTTTCGTCTACGAAACATTCATCAGCGACGCTTGAATTAAATAAAAAAAAGGCCAAAATAATGTTCGAATTTGAAGAGCAAAAAATCCAAAAAAAATAATCAAGACCGTATCCAAGACCAGATAGTAAGACGTTAATTTTCTTGCTTTTTTTATTTTAGGATGTCCACCATACCCAGCTGATTGTCCTAACGAGTGTAGTACATATGATTTTAATTTCTGTTTGGTTTGTGATTATTCTACTTGTACTGGTAAGTCATTCTCATAGGTTTATGTTGAAAGGTGTATTATCTGGTACATTCTTCACATCTGAAACAACTGTCTTAAAAATTGTAAGCCAATCAAACGAAATAAAGTTTCCAAAAGCTGTCATATTAATATATTTCAAGTTTGACAGATACACTTTAGCTGTTAATGTCTTTGTCATTTGGTCATCTCATTGGCAATCATACCATATGTTTTTATTTGTATGTCCATTTCGGGATAATAAGTGTTTGTTCAGTGCTCCCGTTCGTCAGTCTGTCCCGCTTCAGGTTAAAAATGTTGGTTAAAGTTTTTGGTCAAGGTATTCTAATGATGAAATTGAAGTTGAATCAACTTGAAACTTAGTACACATGTTTCCTAATATATAATTTTTCTAAGTGTTATGCCGAATTAGATTTTTGTTCTCAATTTCACGATCCACTGAACATAGAAAATGATAGTGCAAGTATGTCTTGTTATATGATATCTTACTATATGATATTTTAATTTATCCATTCCGGTGAAAAAGTTACTTAGCCTTTATAAGCTATAAACAAAGTCTTGCATTCGAAAATAAAAAAAGTTTACATTTGGGAACATGTCAAACTGTTGAACCTGGTCATATTAAATTGGGTTCCCACGTCATTTCCTTTGCGACATGTTAATGCTGCCTAATCTTACTAGTTACTACTTTGAAAAACTTTGCTCTAAACCAAATGTATAAAAGCTAAGGATGTACTAGTGCTGAAACAAATGAGGAGCCCTATGACCAAAAGAGACCTAAAATAATGATATTCCAATTTAGGTCAACTTTGCCCGAGGGAGTCATTCGTCATCCATTTTATTCATATTTTGGTCGGAAGTGCTGGAAATCATTTCAAATTGAAAAAAAAATATCATTTGTAATCAATTCATATATAAAGGCGTCACATGACTGTAATGAGATGTATACAGAACGAATCACACGCATCCACATCTTCGCTAGCCAAGGATTACAATCCACTACCCTCCTTGCAAGTGGATTGTAACCCTTGGCTAGTGGAGAGGAGGGGAGTGGATCGTATAATATATACTATGATTCAAATTAACTAACAATTATCCATCAATTGCTATCCATAATAATATGTATCCGCATGCGTAACATATGTATCCGAGTTGATATATTAATTCTAGATAAAAACAAAATGAAGCAAGATCAATTTTATTAAAATCGTTTTCCTGTTAGAAACTAAGTATCGTGCCCTACATCAAAACCGATCCCTATTACAAGACCTACCTAATGTTTCATATTATTTATATTTCATTTATCTGTAAAGAAAATGCAACAACAAGTTCAATGACTGCAACTACTATAACAACAACAACACCAACTACAATAGTGACAACTACAACAGCTCTAGGTGGTAAGATTACAGTATGAAATACTGTGGATTCATTTATCATCGTTGATACCAATTTTCGTGAATGAAAGAAAACTTGCATGTTCTTGGACATCTAATTTCGTGATTTTGTCGACGTCATTATACAATGTTTTAGAAATTTGTCATTCGTTGAACAACTAATTTCGTGGTTCACCTGTACCCACAAAATCCACTAAAATTGGTGTCCAACGAATAATAATGAGTCCACAGTACTGTACTACTATTAACAACACAAGATTTTGGTCACTTCTAACTTGTATGTATTGGTTTTATGCTTAAACACTAATCTTGCAAAGACTCTTTTTAACACCAGGCTATATAAAAAAAAAAACCTCACCAGTGACACTTATTCAAAAGGAAGAACGGATTGCATCAACTGCTATATTCATGATATAAAAAAATCCCCTTATATACATGGACATAGGCGGATCCAAGCAGGGGGGGGGGGGCAATGGCGGTTGGGAAAAATTGATTATATAGGGAATCATTGAAGCATGACTGCAGCGTCCCCCCCTTTTAGGTCTGTCAGCGGACCCCACTTTGGAAAAGTCTGGATCCGCCACTGATGGATTAAAATTGTGTACTCCAAACGTCCGTTTCGTCTAAGAAACATTCATCAGCGACGCTTGAATTAAATAAAAAAAAGGCCAAAATAATGTTCGAATTTGAAGAGCAAAAAATCCAAAAAAAATAATCAAGACCGTATCCAAGACCAGATAGTAAGACGTTAATTTTCTTGCTTTTTTTATTTTAGGATGTCCACCATACCCAGCTGATTGTCCTAACGAGTGTAGTACATATGATTTTAATTTCTGTTTGGTTTGTGATTATTCTACTTGTACTGGTAAGTCATTCTCATAGGTTTATGTTGAAAGGTGTATTATCTGGTACATTCTTCACATCTGAAACAACTGTCTTAAAAATTGTAAGCCAATCAAACGAAATAAAGTTTCCAAAAGCTGTCATATTAATATATTTCAAGTTTGACAGATACACTTTAGCTGTTAATGTCTTTGTCATTTGGTCATCTCATTGGCAATCATACCATATGTTTTTATTTGTATGTCCATTTCGGGATAATAAGTGTTTGTTCAGTGCTCCCGTTCGTCAGTCTGTCCCGCTTCAGGTTAAAAATGTTGGTTAAAGTTTTTGGTCAAGGTATTCTAATGATGAAATTGAAGTTGAATCAACTTGAAACTTAGTACACATGTTTCCTAATATATAATTTTTCTAAGTGTTATGCCGAATTAGATTTTTGTTCTCAATTTCACGATCCACTGAACATAGAAAATGATAGTGCAAGTATGTCTTGTTATATGATATCTTACTATATGATATTTTAATTTATCCATTCCGGTGAAAAAGTTACTTAGCCTTTATAAGCTATAAACAAAGTCTTGCATTCGAAAATAAAAAAAGTTTACATTTGGGAACATGTCAAACTGTTGAACCTGGTCATATTAAATTGGGTTCCCACGTCATTTCCTTTGCGACATGTTAATGCTGCCTAATCTTACTAGTTACTACTTTGAAAAACTTTGCTCTAAACCAAATGTATAAAAGCTAAGGATGTACTAGTGCTGAAACAAATGAGGAGCCCTATGACCAAAAGAGACCTAAAATAATGATATTCCAATTTAGGTCAACTTTGCCCGAGGGAGTCATTCGTCATCCATTTTATTCATATTTTGGTCGGAAGTGCTGGAAATCATTTCAAATTGAAAAAAAAATATCATTTGTAATCAATTCATATATAAAGGCGTCACATGACTGTAATGAGATGTATACAGAACGAATCACACGCATCCACATCTTCGCTAGCCAAGGATTACAATCCACTACCCTCCTTGCAAGTGGATTGTAACCCTTGGCTAGTGGAGAGGAGGGGAGTGGATCGTATAATATATACTATGATTCAAATTAACTAACAATTATCCATCAATTGCTATCCATAATAATATGTATCCGCATGCGTAACATATGTATCCGAGTTGATATATTAATTCTAGATAAAAACAAAATGAAGCAAGATCAATTTTATTAAAATCGTTTTCCTGTTAGAAACTAAGTATCGTGCCCTACATCAAAACCGATCCCTATTACAAGACCTACCTAATGTTTCATATTATTTATATTTCATTTATCTGTAAAGAAAATGCAACAACAAGTTCAATGACTGCAACTACTATAACAACAACAACACCAACTACAATAGTGACAACTACAACAGCTCTAGGTGGTAAGATTACAGTATGAAATACTGTGGATTCATTTATCATCGTTGATACCAATTTTCGTGAATGAAAGAAAACTTGCATGTTCTTGGACATCTAATTTCGTGATTTTGTCGACGTCATTATACAATGTTTTAGAAATTTGTCATTCGTTGAACAATTAATTTCGTGGTTCACCTGTACCCACAAAATCCACTAAAATTGGTGTCCAACGAATAATAATGAGTCCACAGTACTGTACTACTATTAACAACACAAGATTTTGGTCACTTCTAACTTGTATGTATTGGTTTTATGCTTAAACACTAATCTTGCAAAGACTCTTTTTAACACCAGGCTATATAAAAAAAAACCTCACCAGTGACACTTATTCAAAAGGAAGAACGGATTGCATCAACTGCTATATTCATGATATAAAAAAATCCCCTTATATACATGGACATAGGCGGATCCAAGCAGGGGGGGGGGGGGCAATGGCGGTTGGGAAAAATTGATTATATAGGGAATCATTGAAGCATGACTGCAGCGTCCCCCCCCCTTTTAGGTCTGTCAGCGGACCCCCACTTTGGAAAAGTCTGGATCCGCCACTGATGGATTAAAATTGTGTACTCCAAACGTCCGTTTCGTCTACGAAACATTCATCAGCGACGCTTGAATTAAATTAAAAAAAGGCCAAAATAATGTTAGAATTTGAAGAGCAAAAAATCCAAAAAAAATAATCAAGACCGTATCCAAGACCAGATAGTAAGACGTTAATTTTCTTGCTTTTTTTATTTTAGGATGTCCACCATACCCAGCTGATTGTCCTAACGAGTGTAGTACATATGATTTTAATTTCTGTTTGGTTTGTGATTATTCTACTTGTACTGGTAAGTCATTCTCATAGGTTTATGTTGAAAGGTGTATTATCTTGTACATTCTTCACATCTGAAACAACTGTCTTAAAAATTGTAAGCCAATCAAACGAAATAAAGTTTCCAAAAGCTGTCATATTAATATATTTCAAGTTTGACAGATACACTTTAGCTGTTAATGTCTTTGTCATTTGGTCATCTCATTGGCAATCATACCATATGTTTTTATTTGTATGTCCATTTCGGGATAATAAGTGTTTGTTCAGTGCTCCCGTTCGTCAGTCTGTCCCGCTTCAGGTTAAAAATGTTGGTTAAAGTTTTTGGTCAAGGTATTCTAATGATGAAATTGAAGTTGAATCAACTTGAAACTTAGTACACATGTTTCCTAATATATAATTTTTCTAAGTGTTATGCCGAATTAGATTTTTGTTCTCAATTTCACGATCCACTGAACATAGAAAATGATAGTGCAAGTATGTCTTGTTATATGATATCTTACTATATGATATTTTAATTTATCCATTCCGGTGAAAAAGTTACTTAGCCTTTATAAGCTATAAACAAAGTCTTGCATTCGAAAATAAAAAAAAGTTTACATTTGGGAACATGTCAAACTGTTGAACCTGGTCATATTAAATTGGGTTCCCACGTCATTTCCTTTGCGACATGTTAATGCTGCCTAATCTTACTAGTTACTACTTTGAAAAACTTTGCTCTAAACCAAATGTATAAAAGCTAAGGATGTACTAGTGCTGAAACAAATGAGGAGCCCTATGACCAAAAGAGACCTAAAATAATGATATTCCAATTTAGGTCAACTTTGCCCGAGGGAGTCATTCGTCATCCATTTTATTCATATTTTGGTCGGAAGTGCTGGAAATCATTTCAAATTGAAAAAAAAATATCATTTGTAATCAATTCATATATAAAGGCGTCACATGACTGTAATGAGATGTATACAGAACGAATCACACGCATCCACATCTTCGCTAGCCAAGGATTACAATCCACTACCCTCCTTGCAAGTGGATTGTAACCCTTGGCTAGTGGAGAGAAGGGGAGTGGATCGTAAAAAATTATTTGCAACTGCACAATAAGGGAGGCAAAATATAACGTGCAATGGGGATTTCAAACTTATAAGACGAAAACATACCGACAATGCCAGGCAAAATAAGACGAAAAACACCTGCGTTTTTTGAAATGTCAAAATTGCGTTATTTAGAGCAGGGACTTTCTATACTAAGTCCCTGTTTTGAGGAACTTCGTGTAACACAAAGTAGTAGAAGTAGTACCAACATGGTACAATTAAATAGCTGGTGGTATAATTTTATTGTCGATTTCATGTTTTTAGTAACCAATATATAGATTAAGCGTTATAATGGACATGATAAAATAAAATCATATACTGGGAGTGTTGTACTGTGTCATTCAAGGTTTTCCCCCTTTCTTACGATTGTGTTAAGAGGTGTGATACGTACTATATAATTCAGGACTCATAAGAACAATATAAACATCGATCACAGTTTAGGCGAAGAAAATATTTACGAATATAGGAGCAAGAATTACAAACTCCCATGCTTTCAACGCATTTCAACACAGATTATGTGTAATGAGGATAAATGAATCGGGTATTTTCTACATTTCATAACTAAAGACAATAACAATACATATGTTTGTATATCATGTATATAGTTGTCCATTTGTCTATCACAAGTCCTTTCCCGGTTTGTTTTCACATGTAGGCTAAACGCATTACAGATAAAAGTTTGAAAAATTGTTTTATATAATTTCACTCATTCAAGAAATGTTTTACTGCATGCAGAGACATATATACATGTCTCTGCTGCATCCATGAATGAATTTATATTAGATATATATATTTCATCATTTTGGCTTTGACAGAGTTTAAACCATAAGATATTTATCTCAGCCCCTGATGGTCACATGAGCATGATAATAGTCCATCAAACATATACAATATACAAGGTTGTCGGGTAAAGAAGTTGGATATCAAACTTGAAAAAACAACCTGAGGCGAATTCCACACGGATATGTATTTTCTCTTCAACAATATTCTAACTTCTTTATTTTCATTTAAACTGGACTAATACATTTTCTGGCATATACAATAAAAATTAACATACGATAAAATTGAGAATGGAAACGGGGAATGTGTAAAAGAGACAACAAAACAATCAAAGAGCAGACAACAGCCAAATGATTGGTCTCAATCCAAGTGGGGAGGCGACGAACAGAAAACAATGGAACCAATATTTGATAATATAAACTATACCACAAGACCACAAGATACCCTTTGCATATATTTACATACTTAATATATTCTATGGAATTTATTTCTGCACAAAAACGAATTCAGAAAGTTAACTAAATTGTTGAATTCATATTTTAGTGCAAAATTTTAATCAATTGATTGTTGATTCCATAACGTCCAGTGGCAAACATTTCATGCATATTTAGGACGAAATATCATTTTTAAAAAATATGGGAGGGTTGGGATCCCGCTAACATGTTTAACCCCGCCACATTATTTATGGATGTGGCTGTCCCAAGTCAGGAGCCTATAATTCAGTGGTTGTCGTTTGTTTATGTGTTTTTCGTTCATTTTTTTTATACAAACAAGGCCGTGAGTTTTCTCGTTTGAATTGTTTTACATTGTCATATCGGGGCATTTTATAGCTGACTATGCGGTATGGGCTTTGCTAATTGTTAAAGGCCGTACGGTGACATACAATTGTTAATGTCTGTGTCATTTTGGTCTCTTGTGGACAGTTTTCCCCTGGACAATATTATGGTAGTGAATAATGTTTATGTTCATGGACACTTTTTCATACTTCAGGACATATTTTCATAGGACACATTTAGATAAATAGATATTGTCCATGGACAGTATTTACTATGAAATGCGTCCAGTGGACATTTTTTCATGGAGGTCAATCCTACACAATGCCATAAAAAGAGACAAGAAATACACAAAAAAAAAGATTTAAAAACATAAATAATCAAAATTTTAATCTGCTGACCGAGTCCCTGAGGTAATTTTTTAGATATTTAAAACCGAACTTAGAGAGATATTTTTAATTTTCATAATATAATGCGGGCACGTGTCATCGATCACCCATCTACTCAGCCGTGAATTACACAATAAACAAAATCGATTAGAATATCCTTATTGCTTATGACTATAATGATATGAGAACAATGTTTAAATAAAATAGAATTATACATGTTCAACAATGTTTCTGAATTGTTCCATGTTATTAAATACATTAAGGATAGTGTATTTCAGTGATTATGGAGAGACAAAATATATGATAATTGACATTTTGTATTGATTTAAATTGAATAAATTTTAATTACAAAGTTGCTTTATATATAATAGTTCAAGAAAAAACACAACAATAACTTTAAAATGATTTTTTTCTTGTTCAAAGAAATATATTCTAAAAACCGAATTCTAATTGTCTAGATAGCAAACCATGATCGCACACGAATCATCATCTAAGTAAAATGCTTCCCTTTTTTCGTTTGTTGAATTAATTTTGTATTTTATTTTTTGTGTTTTTGTTTTCTAAATATTCCTTTATTTATTTTTGTGTCTTATCCAATTTGTACTTGAACAAATAAAATATGTTTAACTAAACTAAATTGTGACTTTTTGTCCTGTGACATTCTGTCCTACATTCGTTTATTGAACATGAATGACCACCTATACACATCGATATCCTGTGACACGAGTGTAATCTGTTGAATACCCTCAAAATTACACCATTGTACACATCACAGAGTTTTATAAAAAAAATACAATTAGCAGTATACGGCGTCAACTCATTCAACATTTTGAAGATTAATGATAACTTGACCTATCTTAATTTAAAACAAGACACTTGATTAACATCTATATATAGTATGCAAGAATATAGAATACCATATTGCAATTATGATAAAAAGAAACATACTATGGACTTTGCTCATTGTTAAAGGCCGTACGGTGACCTAGAGTTGTTAATGTCTGTGTCATTTTGGTCTCTTGTGGAGAATTGTCGCATTGGCAATCATTTCGCAACTTCTTATTTTATTTATACGAATAACTGCAGATAATTTCAAGATTTTTTATAATGTATTATTCGCCATAAATACAAATTTTATTGTCATATAATAGCGGTATTTTTAACATTGCCTATAAGAGAAAGAGGGGTTTGGCTTGCCATAAAACCAGGTTCAATCCATCATTCTTCAATTGTGAAGATTCACAATATTACTTCCATGAGTCAGTGTAACTCCATTTACCGGTAAATTTCATTTTAACTTCTCTGACAAAAAAAACCCCCAAAAACCCAACACCTTTCTCAAACATGGATTTTTTTTTTAACTTTACGAGCTAACAATTTGCCAGAGCAATTTCATGGTTGATTCATATTCACCATTTGGTACATGTATATGTCCGTGTTTAAAGCGATACGTACATGCAGGACAAATTATTTTGTTGAATGAAATCATATTCTAATGGGTGCCGTAGGAGAACCACTAGAGTTTTGAGCAAGAATTTCTTGGCATGAAACAGATCTAAATCTCGGGGTTATGATATTTCATGTATATTTTGAACCCGGTATTAACCCGGTAACCTTTGCAAAAAAAATGAATGGTAGTTCCACTGCCATATTCGATGTTTATTCTGAGTCAAGTGTCTGTGCGGAAACTCCCAAGTAGACAACATGCATGTGTATTAGACCATAGCAGGCTTTTCTTATAAAATAACGAGTGTTGCCTGTCCGGTACCCGAAAAGATCGGTTAGAAAGCAAGTTTTTAATTTTAGTTAGATTGGAAAGCTTAATTCGAGGGTTGAAAATTGTAAGCGCCAAAAAGGAGGTTGGAGTGGTCCACTGGCAATATTTTTATTTCATAAACGGAACATTTGATAGGTTTATATGTTCTTTTATTTGATCTTTTTAATAACTAATGGATGCCGTAGGAGGTCCAACAGAGTTGTGATCAAGGATTACTTGGCAAGACCAAAATATGTTGGTCCGAGAAACGTTAACACTCAAACCTGACCAACCTTGAATTTTTGCTGACCAATGTCCTTACTGAGTGAAAGATACATACATTTTATTAACATCAAACGAAAACTTTGAATGTTGAACGTATAAGGATTGTTACTTAAAAAACAATTGAGATTATTTTCAAAATTTGAGGGAAAAAAAATCGAGTTTCAATTTAAAATAATACATCATATCGTACTATAAAGGAACAAAAAAATGCCTTTTCAATCTCGACATTTTAAGGGAGAAAAAAAAAAAAGAAATTGCAAAAATTTACCGGAATATGTTTAGGTTCATTCGTTTTAGTTTTTAACGAAGATGAGATGTGAAAGCTATTGATTTTTGTGGATAATTCAATTAATTGAATAAAAAAGGATATGTATGAATGTACTGTTGATAGGTGCAGAAAAATAATTATTATTTATATTACGCTGGCCATAAGCATGATTAGTTGTTGCACGACGGGATCGTAAACTCGCAAAACAGAGTATACTCGATTTTCAGAGTTCGCCCTGACCGGTTAACTGTACACCAATATCGCTTTCATTTATATATGAATATTTTATATGATCTAAGTACTATTCGTTTTTTGCATTGTTTGTCGATTTTATCTGAAAACCAAGTTTTTTTAAATTTACGCTACATTTTAAAACCGATCAGAACTTAATAATAAAAGCAGTGAAACCTATATTGTTGTTTATTAACGGAGGCCAATTCGGTCACGCGTGTACACGCAGACACAGCCTCTACAGAAAGGCAGTCCACGGCTTTATTTATATTACAAGCAAAGTGTTATGCGTACTTTATTTACAAATACATGTATATGTATTTGATCTGTATTGATTATATGACCATGATCACGGAAGTCTTAATTTTATATATTAATTTGCAATATTGTGATCAAAATTCGTTTTTTAACACAAATAAATAATTTTGTAGTCGTTGAAATTTAATTGCATTATGGGTAATTTCGGATCGTGTAGATTGAATGGGGAATGGTGTATGGTGTAACGTGTAAGGTGTATGGTGCAAAGGTGTAACGTGTATGGTGTAATGGTACAAGGTGTATGGTGTAATAGTGTATGGTGTATGGTGTAATGGTGTATGGTGTAAGTGGGAAGTTTACACCATCCAAGGACTGTAATGTTAAAACGTGTTTGTAAAGTTAACACATTAAGTTGAACATCATCACGACATGTTAAACTTGAATATTATCATGTATGATTTATTGAACAAATAAACCATAGCAAACATAACACTCCAGAAAATCAGACACACATGCCTTGAAGAAAAAAAATTACGAAACTAAATTGGTTTATGCTTTATCAGATATGATAACTTTATGCATACACACATGGATAGCTACAAAGGCATTAATATATCAAGTATGTTTTCGTTATTGAAGTAATGAAATGTTATCATATTTTTAGATTAAAGTAATGTGATAGTAATAACAAACGCAGCTGAATAGAATGCATACTTGTTTTTAATAATTTCTGCATATCACGTCAAGCATTTAGGTGAAAGTTGAAATAAAAAAAAATACAAAATGAACTATTAATTGAAAAATTCTTGAGACATTTGTTTAGCTAAAGTTGCCGGTTTGCTTCATTTCAATTTTTTTTTAATATAAGTGGCCGTGGCCGAGTAACTCCCAATAACAAAAAGACAAAATGTACAGATCTGAGAGTACTCGCATTTAATGACAGCTTGTTTAAAGCCATTCACAACTACTGAAATAATTATGCATCTGAGACTTATAATAATCCACTAAGGGCTTTTGTAATTATTCTTTCAAATGTACTAGCCACATCGCATAAACCAAACGGCATAGTTATGAACTGACACAGACCACCTCTTGGGGTGACACACGCTGTTTCTCCCCGTCTTCTTCTACCATAGCATAGGAACCTGATGATATGCCTAGTGAAGTATATTAATCTGCTCCATCTAAGGTACAAGATGTTCATCGATTCTTGTCAAAGGATACGCATCCTTGACCGTCTTCTTGAATGTGACGAAAACATTGCCGCTATGCAACTTAAACTAAAGTGGGTATACGTGTGTTTCTGCTGTGCTGTGCGAAGTATAACTTTCACCCAAACACGGACGACAAATTCCAAGTATACTCTTAAACAGGGTTACCCTAAAAATAAGTTTTCGATCTATGAGTTTGACTGTCCCTCTGTTATCTTTCGCCTCTTTTTAAAAATGTATAAAAGTTTTTATTTTTTTTTATTTTAGTCGATGGATGTTGGGATAAATGTTCATTATGTAATATCTGTTTTAGATTCTTCACAACTATATCTTTTAAATCTATCATAAGAATATCTATCTTTTTCTTATTTAAGTCGATGGTGAATGGAGTAAATGGTCTTCCTGGAATACCTGCAGTGCAACTTGTAATGGTGGAATTCAAGACAGGACTCGGACATGTGATAATCCTACACCATCCGATGGAGGACGTTATTGCTATGAACGATCGATAGAAAGTCGTCTTTGTAACATAATTGGTTGTGAAAGTAATTTCTTAGATATAAGCTTGCTTTAGCTTATGATTCACATCTTAAATACTAATACAATGACATTCACGCTTATGTTAAAATTGCAGGGAGTGTAGGTCATCTCATCTACCGTATTTCATTCTTTTACAATCAAATACAACAACTTAGTGTACAATGTGTTTAAACGTAGCGAGATCTATATTGTATAAACACATACTAATTGTATAACAAATTTGACAATGTTATAAATCGAAGACTTTTGATCATTTAATATATATACTTGAGTTTACAATACAATTTCTAGAATATCATCTTCTTAAATGAATGCTATAAGATATAAAGGCAACAGTAGTGTTTGGAGAAAACAGATTCTTGTTACAAACTAAAACTGATGGAAACACAAACCTCTAATAGTATATTTTTTTGCAATATAATCTTAAATGATATCGATAAGACCTAACACTGACATGTATTTACACCACATTTGATTGCAGTTCATGGACAGTGGGGAAGTTGGCAGGAGTGGGAGTCTTGTAATACAACGTGCGGACATGGATTCAAAAATCGATCACGTGATTGTGACAGTCCTTCTCCAATGTTTGGTGGATCGGATTGCATCGGACTTTCTGTTCAAAATTGTAGTCAAGACAAGTGCTTAGGTACTATCAAATAGTGTTATCAAAGCTAAAATAATATGCCAAAAGCTTATTTAAGAACAAAATTTATTTACGAAGACGTTTTACAGTTACAACGATTGTTGTAGTTTGTACTTTCTGTACTAGATTATACAATGTTACTAAGTAAATGTGCAATATTATATGCAAATTTGTTGTTCTAAAAATATAACATATCTAAGCCTTATATAATTACAGTTCATGGACAGTGGGGAAGTTGGCAGGAGTGGGGGTCTTGTAATACAACGTGCGGAAACGGATTCCAAAATCGATTACGTAGATGTGACAGTCCTTCTCCAGTGTTTGGTGGATCTGATTGCATCGGAAATAATTTCAATATTCAAAATTGCATTCAAGACATTTGCCAAGGTAATATCAAAGAGTTTTGCCAAATCTAGAAAAAAAAAGTTTTTCTGTTCCCATTGTATACAGTGTAGCTTTGACATTTGATAAGCAAAAAACATCGATAAAACGAGTCAATATACATATATGAAAAATTAAATGAGAGTAGAAAAAATAGAAATGAGTAAATAGATCAATCAGAACATTTTAATTGTAAACCTTGTTATCACTATTTTACGAAATTTTCCTTTGATCTTGTTGACTGATACTTTCCTTTTCAGCGGAGGCAAGTGATATAAAACAACTATCGCTAAAAACTTAGTTGGTATGTGGCATTGTCAATATTTGTCAATCAAATAGACAACTTCGATATACATGTAGGTAAAATCGCAATAAACAGATTATCATTGGTCATCTCAACTCGATTGATTTTCTCACTCAAGCTAGAAAATCAATCTCGCTGAGATGATCAACGGTAATATATAATTCATGATTCAAAAGATTTATTGGTAGTATGTTGTACGAAACATAGATTATTATGAGAATTAAAATTACAAATCGCCAAAAAAATGTTATAAAAACAATATGATTTTTAAGGAGCTTTTCGTTCCATAGAGTTATTACCCGTAACCTGTTGTTGATTTACAAATACGTATATCTACACTGACTATATATGAACAGTAACTCTGATAAACGGTTTAGCACTTGTGTCGTAGTCTACTGTTTTAATATTTAATTGTGTCGTAGTCTACTGTTTTATTTAATTGTGTCGTAGTCTACTGTTTTATCTAATTGTGGCAACGTGATTACTATAAACTAAATACATGAAATAGGCATTAGTTAAGAAATTAAAATGTATCTGAATGGCATACTATGTATATATCATATATATGTCAATTTTTGTAAGTCATATGTACTACAAAACTACCTCATTCAAAGTTTACTTCGTATAACTGACAGGTACGGAACGAGCGCTTACAGAAGAAGCTTCCAAACAATTCTCAGCTGGTATTCTTGCAGCTGTTGCAGTTGGTTGTTCTGTAGTTACCGCTGTCATTATTTTTCTTGGTCATTGTGCTTTCCGTAGATTAAATCCTATTCAAACTGGTAAGTGTGAATTTTTATTCATGTCGAAATAAGTTATTAATTCATAACCTTATTCTGAGTGATAAATACATAATTTGAGATTCATTTATTTGTAGAAACACCCTGAAAATTATGCCAATGGGAAATTGTGGGATACATTTTGTTAAGTTCAGCTTTAGTTTTATTTTGAATGGAATATAGTTTAAGTAATGTATGGTCCTCAATGCTCTTCAAGTTCTTACACTCATTGGCTATTAAACTGGCTTCCTCGTTGCTTATCGTTATTTAAATAACGAAACTGGTGTTTATCGTACATGTACATGATTTTAATCATTGTGTATATGATGAGTTAACGTATGGAATGATTTTATTCATAAATATTGTTAATAGTTATCAAAGGTACCAGGATTATAAATTATAGTACGCCAGACGCGCGTTTCGTCTAAATAAGACACATCAGTGACGCTCATATCAAAATATTAATAAAGCCAAACAAGTAAAAGGTTGAAGAGCATTGAAGATCCAAAATTCCAAAAAGTTGTGCCAAATACATCTAAGGTAATCTATGCCTGGGATAAGAAAATCCTTAGTTTTTCGAAAATTCAAAGTTTTGTAAACAGGAAATTTATAAAAATGACCACACATTTAACACATTTTTAAATAGCATGCATAACAATGAAAATCTGGTAACTGAATAACTGAAATAGTGTTTGAATATTTATGTATATGTGACTATTATACAAGTAAAAGGTTTGGCCAATTATAAAACCGATTATAATCGACCATTCCTACTTAAGAAAATGCCTGTACCAAGTCAGAAATGCTACAGTTCTTTTCTATTCGTTCGATGTGTTAGAAATACCCTGCATGTTATGCCAACAGTAAAGTATTGTAAAAAACAATGTAAAGTAATATATGTCTATGATCAGCTGAGTCTTTATTTTGAAAGTAAACCAAACTGTTTCGATTAGATGGTCCTAAAAGCATCACAAATTCTTCTAACTTTTGGCTGTTTAAACATGTTTTCGTCTTTGCTCTTTGATCTTAATATGAATTACACAATCACACTTTTAAGTGGCACACCATGAATAATAAAATTTCTGGTAAGCGAATAACTGAAATAGTGTAACATGTATGTAATGCGACTATCATACAAGTGCAAGGTTTAGCCAACTATAAATCCGATTTTAATCCACCATTTTCTACTTAAGAAAATGTCTTTACCAAGTCAAGGATATGACAGTTGTAATTATTCGTTTGATGTTTTTTGAGATTTTTATTTTGCCATTTGATTAGATACTTTCTTGTTTTGATTTTCCTATGCGTTCAGTTTTTTTTGTGACTTTACGTTTTAGTGAAATAAACTCACAAATAACTAGTATTTATTTTGCGCCATTTCTTAGTGGGAAACTTTTGTTGGTGGTGAAAGCCGGAGTGCCCGGAGAAAACCACTGACCTTCGATAAGAAAACTTACAATTTCATTCAATTAAGAAAGGAGACCAGTGCACCGGTACAAGCGGGATTAGAACTCACAATCTTAGAGTTGACTGGCTAGTGAATACAGTAGTACTTATTTTTGACCTTTCGGCCAAAGAGGCCTCCACAACTTTATATTATGACTAATAATCTGATAGTTCTATCAATTGACCTGTCAATAAGATAGTATTCATATATTATAAAATTTCAAGGCGTTCACTTTCAAATAGTTGACTTCCAAATGTAAAAAAATAGCCCCGACACATTTTTACGCCTGCCTTAAGTCATGAACCTCTGGTCTTGGTTAGTCTTATTTTTCCTGTGTTGAAGACACATTGTTGGTTAAGTGGTGTTTTTTTTTTTGCTCTTTGGTATGCATATTTCCCTTTGACAAATCCCTCATTTTCATTCTCAATTAATACAAGTACATGTATATTCAAACAGATTTACAGAGCGAAGCATAACTTGAATGACCGTTTCCAAAAATTGTTGACTATATATTACAATACTTGTTAACGTAAAATGACTAATAAAGACTTTTCAATTTGACAACGGATCAACTAGAAAATAAAATACATCTCTATATATCATACTTGTAAACTTGGTTACATTTTTTGTTACTGCGCTATATCTTTGTGCAAGGTTTCGTCTTTTGTTTAGTGTTTTATTAGTCCGCGTTTCTAAAAAGAATGTTCTTTTTATATTGTAAAATGTGGTAGCAGGTTCAAAACAAATCACTTTAAATCAAAAACATATTTATTATTTGTGCTTTGTGCAACTTCAATTGTTTTCTCTGATGAACATGTAAATATTTTCAATTGTATGTACCCTTGAAAACACATACGAATCTATACTATTAAAAGAGAAGACTTATTGTGTGTGTCGCTTCTCTTCCTTCCGCAATAAATTAATCACCAAGCCTCTATGTCCTATAAGTAACATTCATAGTCGCATTTGTTATCAATTCTTATTGTTATTTAGTGTTTTTTTTTTATAGAGAATAACGAAAAAAAGCCGTCCGGATATTGTTTCCGTCAACAGACCGACTTTTAAATCATAGACAAGACTTCTGCTTTTAAATTTTAAACATTATTTCTATAATTACTCCTAAAACATATAGAGACTCTCTATATAACATAGCAGTGATCGCCGTGGAGAAGAAACTTTGAAATTAATTCATCTTATACGCCAGGATTGAAATTTTATTTTTACGCCAGACGCGCGATTCGTCCTCAAAAGACTCATCAGTGACGCTCGAATAAAAAAATGTTAATAAGGCCAAAACAAGTACGAAGTTAAAGAGCATTGAGAACCAAAAATACCAAAAAAGTTTTGAAAAATACAGCTAAGGTAATATCTTCTTGAGGTAGAAAAGCCTTAGTATTTAAAAAAATCAAAGTTTTGTTAACAATTAATTGATAATTGTGTAATATCATTGCTAACTCAAGTCAACACAGAAGTGCTGATAGTTCATAGCAAATACGCTTTATTCATAATAAACGTATGTTCATAGTATACAGAAACAATAAAATCATGGAATTCAATAGAACAAAAATAAAAAAATAACGGACTTTGGAAAAAAGGGGGAGGACTTAAAGTAAGTGTCCTGTCTCCAAGTACCGATTTCGCGGGTGTTTTCTAGTAATTCTTTATTGTTACAACTTGAAGGCACACAGTGTTATTGAGTTGTGAATACCGTATTGTTTTATTGAACAAAGGATACAAAATACAAACAGTTCCTTAAGCTTGGGTCACACATTCACGATTTTTACTGGATTTTTTGTGTTTTTAAAATTTGCTGTTACAAAATGTTAAAAATTATTATAAATTAAGAAATGTATCTCCCTCATGCAAAGCTCTGATTCCTTTCACGGATTTGGCTAAACTTGTTGGACCTTTTGGATTATAGCTCTTCAATGTTTATATAAGCTATGGATTTCAAATATTTTGGCCACGAGCATCACTGAAGAGACATGTATTGTCGAAATGCGCATCTGGTGCAGGAAAATTGGTACCGTTAATGTTATTACTGCCGTCCTGGACAGGTCCGTTCTATATTAAAATTTGTCAAAAGTCTGATCAAGATCCTGTGAATCGTGGATGGAAATTAAAAATTTAATTAAAATTTGTTAAAGAAATAATCACGACAACAATCAAATATTGTTCAGGAAGCGTCGATATTCAACCGTTTCCAAGCGAGTTTATCTCGATAATTCCGTTCTCAATCCACTTCTTATCCAATTTGTATCTTTCGTCTGGTAAAATTCGACCGAGTCTGTCACGACTGCGTCCCGATTTTACAGAATGTAATCCGTCAGAGATCAGACACTGACCAGACAGTGAACCGACGCTGACGGAAGTTATCCGTTCCAAAACTGTAGGCATACTCAGGATGATCAGGTACTGTCGGAACGTAATCATATCACGGTCCGCTCTATTGAATTGCAAACGGCTTTGTCTGTTCTCAGTCGTAGTATTTCCTGTATCTGTCGGGACTCTGACGTCGGTATCCTTGACGAATTTCGTATTAATAACGGGACTGTTCTGGAACGGTTTCCGCAAAAACGGTTCGCAATTTACAAGATCTGGATGCAATCTGGACTCAATCGGCAGAAAAACATCGATCAAAAACTTCTCCAGATCATTCCCGTTCCACAGGACACCGTCCAGAATACACAGAGCATTGTTAGAATTTTGATCCGATACAGCAGAGTGTGTCACGACATAGTAACGATTGTAATCCGACTAGACAAAATCGGCTGAGTTTCCCCGAATGTTACGGGACGCACCTAACTGTTGGGATGCACCGTCGAACTATTCTGACCCTTCCCGACCCGTAGTAATCTGTTATGAACTTAAACGACTGCGTTCAGACAATGATAGGATATTCCAGATAATTGAGGATAATTATCCGACTTTTTTGCTTTTTGTGTTGTATCGCTGTCTGATCTCAAACGGGAACAACAATCGGCAATGTGTGAACCCCGCATGAACAAAACATGAAAATGAATATGGAAAAGTAACAACTACTATACAAAAACCATCAAGATAACATAACAGCTGTTCATCACTCATTTTTTAGAAAAGGATTTATGTCTGTGTCTTTTTATACTTTAATATGTGTTTTGTTACTTTTGTCTAATCAGCTTAATTTGTTATGTTACTTTTTAGCAAAGCAAAATAAAAAGGCGGGGTAAGTTTTCTTTGTTTCAAATTTAAAAAAACATAATTCACTTAAAACACAATTCTTCCGATTTAAAGCTCATTACACACATCGTTCGACCCTCTTGAAGGTTTGTAGCATGGACACACATAGTTGTAGAAGGGAACTACAGGTTAGATATGTGCGTGACTCTTGCAAAAATTCAAACAAAAATTGAATTTAAAAATAGGGACTTAGACAGCTGCATGTTTATACAGATTAACAAAATACACTTATGAATAAACATTTTTTGGAACATAACTATCTCCGATTGCAACAATACCAATAATATTTGAAGAAAATAAAACATTAAACAAACTATAAATAAGATACAGCATAGTTTTTTTTCGAACCCAAATGTAAGTTTGCAATGGAAAGACTCGGTTGAATGAGACCAAGGAGGTGTGTCTGTAGTGTCTTTAATCGTTTCCAGTTCTAGGGGATATTGATCCAAAGAAGAAAACAATTTTGTAAATGTTTCTAAATTGATATGACGCTGCGCTGCCATCATGACAATGGAGGGTCAAGTGTTTTTTTTTTAATATTTATTGTAAACAATGTTATGGGGTATTGATGTCAATATGAAAATATGAAGCATAGTAATAACTAATATCTTTGGAAAAAAAACAAATGATTTACATCTCTGGCTTCAAACTGTTTGGGTTTAGCGTGTTTAATTGGTATAACGGTTATACATAAAAGTGCTTCGGATGTACATGTATGAAATTTATAAAATGTTATTTTATTATAACGTCATATTGTGTATCATATTACATTGTAATATAAATCGATGTTATAAAGCGTATTTAAAATATGAACAGTTTAACAGTTATATAATTGAACATGTTTTAGCAACAACCGACGTCTTGGTGAACTACCACTTCCAAGCCAAATTAACGATTATGAACGAAGTCGACGTTCAAGTGATACGCAGAGTGGCGTTTATGACAGTATTGAGATTGATGGTCGTGCTAATTCTCAGATGAATAGCAATAATGAGGAAGTATACGAGGATCTTAAATTATAACAAAATAAAAAAAACTTAAGATATTTTATATCTTTTTCATTACTAGTATCAAATTTAATTTACATTGTTTATAGTTACATGTTATTACATTCTATTTACACATAATTACACAGCTTATTAATCTTGGCGTTCATATCAGTTATTATTGAGTCTGAACTAGCTGTTAGTAACTGCGAATACTCATATATCTCAGCTGTATTTATTTTGTGTATTTATACCCTGCTACGTCTGGTCTGGTTTTTTTGTTTGCTATGAGTTTACGTCTCTTTATCAATAATGAGCTTACATCTTTTTAATTGATTTGTTATGTTGAATTGATACCTCACTGTCCCAGGTTAGGGGAGGCTAGACGCCAACGTACATGTTCAACCCCGCTAAATTTTAATGTGCCTGTGAAGAAGCTTGCAGATTAGTGCTTGTTGGTGGTTTATGTTTGTCAAATTTGTTTTTCTTGAATCGTTTTATTGATAAATAAGACCGTAAGTTTACTCAATTCTATTGTTTTATATTTTTCATTTCCAGGTCTTGTAAAACATATATCGGAATTAATGTTATCGTGTTTTCTCATTGCTAAATGCCGCACGGATTGCCTTTTATTGCTTACATTTAATTCATTTAAACTTCGGTGGATTGATGTCTTATTGGTTAACAGACCTCATTACCTTATTCTTATTTTGTTCTTATATGTATTGATAGGAAGGCACACATTACTAGCGTGATTGAATATTTTTTTCAAGACGACTAACGCATAGTACGTTTTCCAAACAAAAACGAAATCCTTGGTTAAAAAAATACATTCTAAATTGGAAGATACCAAAGTAATAGTCAAAATAAGAAGTCATTTACAAACTAACTTAGCATCAAACACTAGACCAAGCACAACATAAACAAGACTGATCAAAACGAACTTAGAAATAAGAAGATATGGTATGAGTGCAGATGAGAACACACTCTATTCAAGTCACATTGTGTAAAAGTAAACACTTATATGTCAAAGTACGGTCTATAAACTGGAACCTTGGTATACACAATACAGCGAGATAAAAAGGGCCTAATATAACTAGTGTCAAACAATTCAAACAAGAAAATCATAGGTCTAACCAATGCGAAAACACTAACCACTACTGTACCACACCAACAAACAACGTCCACTGAAAAACAGGCTTCTTACAGGTGCTTACAAATTCAGTAGGTATAACGTTTCCAACGGCACATTCAATCACCGGGACCATAACGGAAATATAAGTTTACAACATAAACAGTTACACTCTAAAATACCCATTAAAATGACCTAACCCAACTAAAGAGACATATAGGCTCGTTTATTATTATTGAAATTAAATAACTCGAGTTGATATCAATCGATATCTAATTCTCACTCGTTATGAAACCTATAAATATCACTACAAATACTAGATTTAATCAATCTTGATTATTCCTATGATCAAAATTTGGAATTTGTATTAAGGACCTGTTTCCAACTTAACTTTTTCGGCAGACATAAAAACATACATAGGACTAATTCCGCTTTTCAATTTAACTAGATTGTGGTTCTAGATTGGCCAGATCAGTCATTAATCCTGTCACAGGTTAAATTTGACCAGTCAAGGTTATCAAGTTAACTTGCTTTACATGTGTACTTTCATCATAGCAAAATGTCGATGCTTATTTCGCAATAGCTTGGAGATTTTCCATTGCAATATAAAATATTGCATTTTAACGTATCGACATTTAAATTAGTCTATTGTTTTATTTATTGAAGTGACTCTCCTATCTTTGTATTTTCCGCAGCTGGTTTAAATGAAGAATTTAAAGTATTAACGAGATTGTACAGACACTTTTGAAATCAAGTTCGTAGGAATTACGAAGTTTCATACAACAATAGTTTCACAACAGCAAAAAGATCTAATTACAACATTGATAAGAAACCTTGACTTATAACTTTGTTTCAACGTTCGATCAGTTTACAACGATTACATAGTGATTTCCGCGCTTTAAGTACAATATGACCTTAAAATTTAAGATGTGAAATATAGATTTGAAAAATATGTATTTTATCATATGTAATTTATTTATGACAGTGAATAATGAGCAAAGGTGGGTGTTTCATTTTGTTTCTGTCCAGACACATTTCATCTTGTTAAAAATATTTTTTAGAAGCTTTTTTCTATTTTTTTTAATAAAGAACTTTCACACACATATAGATATATTGTGTTTTAGAAAAGGAAAAACTACTCGTAGTGATGAATTATAAAATATTTTTATACGGTATAAAACATTAGCAATACTTATGTGTACGTCACTACGAACCTATCGATAGATGACTTGAAATTTTAAATGTACAACTGTTCTAATAGTGGACAAAGCGCAAATACTGCTCAATTTGCAGTATGCTTACCATATTCATGATATTAACATATGTATTAACACACGGTATACTTGCCAATGGAACCGACCAGGACTATAGATTTGGTAAAACCACAACAATAAGTTATCATTGTATTAACAATTAGTAAAACACGTATTTTCTTTACATGTATTACAATGTCGTACTAACCCTCCTTTGCTATAAGTCTTTCATTTTACATTCCATTGTTTTATGATTCCATAAATAGGAACCAGCTAGTTTACAAAAACTGTTATGGAACTAACGGTAACTTCAAAATTACTCACGAATAACAGCATGTACGGCTGAAAAACATTACAATGATCTTCCCTTGATGAACCATAAAGTGACTGATATTTTCTTTATTATTGTTGCAGTATCAATTAATGCCTTGATAAATGAGGGGACACTATTGGACCAAACACTTAGGAATGCATTGAAAGTTCTAATGACAGACCGACTTAAATCAATTGAAATGACAATGCTATAACCCAGTTTAATGACATTATACAAGAATTTAAAAAAAAAATGAAATATGACATGTTGATAACTGACTCAATTGTAATCATTGTTATTAGTTTTCTGTATAGGGGAATACACTTCTGTATTTTAATAGACGAATTCAACACATACAAATGAACGAGAATGTCAAGTAATCAATGTCGTAAAATTATACACACTTAGACATAACATTGTCTGTCACGCATATTACTGGTACAATTATTAAAACTTGTATTTAATGCAAATCCGATAAGGTGTGTTGTTTTTGAAAATTTTATATTATTATCAAAGGGTCAAAGTAAATAGTTTGTCAATATTTTTTATGAAACTTAAATTGAGCAAGGGGTTTGGTTCTAACTTAACAATATGATATGACGTCATTGTCTAAAGAATATAACAAAATTGTATTTTGTTTATCCAAACATGCCGAAATAGTTAAAAAAAAAGTTCTGTCATTGGCGCAAAACAGATCTTAGAGTTAATGCTAAAACAACATTCCTGTTCGAATATTTAGCAGATGTATTGACATATTGTTAACTGATTCACAAGGAACAGCAATTCTACTACTTCAACATTGTATTCAATTGTGCTGTCTTTCCAATTATAATACAATACATAAAATATATCATTTTACAAATTTATCGTTAGAAATTTAAAACACAACTTGATACTTTCACTTCTTAAACACATGGTTTAATTTGGTACTGAAATAAGGTCATATGGGATTTGTTTTGTTTACAATAGAACTATGGTAATGTTTGTTTCGTATGACTGCCCAAAATATAACAATGACCTTGGATAGAAATGTAACATCAGATCGGGTCATTTTTGCACACTCTTTTAAGATTTCTTGGTAAACGTCTTCCACTATCCGTATAGTTGAATAACTATGTTATATTCTGATACGAATAAGACTTGAAGGGGAAGGGCCGAATAAAAGAGATCATCATTTGGTTTCTGTGATATATGAAAACAGTTTATCGCTGAGACTTGAATACACAGTTTTGACATGTCTATCTATGTTGTGACTAACAGTGAAAATTCTTATAAAACAAAGCTTACAGATATCAGAGGTACATTTAAACGCATATATCGACAACAACAAGGATGTAAAAGAAAAAAATCACAAAAGAACAGTACGCATAACACATCATAGAAAACCATAAACCTAGAATACTTTGATCCCAATTTGTACATAAACAATAAACATTCCGTAAATGATGTCGAGAAGATAATTTTTTTCATTAATTCCAAACGTTAACACGCAACCAGTTATATATCTACTAATATACCTGTTACAAATTCACTGTGCAAATATGCGTACACACGGAAATAATGCATGTGTATACATTTAAATGTACACTGAAACATCTACTGTAAACATTTTAGATAACGAAAATTTTAACAATTTTATTTTTGAATTCGATAAAAGTCGTCTGACAATTTATTTATTGATTTCAAGAAACATAGTTTACCTATATTTGTTGCGGAAAAAAAAAAAAAAAGAAAACAACAGATCGTTGACCCCTATTTTATTTTGATTCGCCGACAGATCTAACAGTTTATATATAAGTAATATAAAAATAGCGCGTACTTAGCCTTGTAGTGGCAAGAGAGTACTTCATAAATCATACCAGATTTTTATTTTACTAAAACTTGACATATTTGATAGAACATTGATGCTATGAAATAGTTACAATTTAGTTTTACAGGACAATTCTTCATGTCTAAATGGGACAGATGTATTCTACAATGTGCGTGTTATGTTATGATATGTTGATGTGTTGAAGTTATCCAACATCACTACCTACCACGAGTTTCAAAAGAATTTGGCTTTAAATTTACTAATAATCGATATTTGATATGAATACAAAAGTATGTTAGTTGTAAATATAGTAATTTTTTTGGTAGATAACTTGTTTATATACTTATTTTCACTACGTTTAAAAATATTAAAACTGTTTCGAATTTAGTTATAGTTCAAAAGTGCCATTATGGAAGAGTCTCAGCTGAGGCTACTATCATGTAATAGATGGTCCACTCTGGAAGTTTAACTTTCATGACCTTGACGTCTCTTTTTGAAAAGATACATTCAATTATACTACAAACACAGAAGATTGTTGAAAGCTAGTGTGTTGACCTTTATACAGGTGTAGACCAAAGAAACCAGCTGTCCGTTGTTTTGATTTAATGCTTGTTCACTATTTGGACCTATGACAAATGCCTATCACCATCACACTTGACTAATCGAAGACACAGAAACAGATATAGTATTGATAATTGTTTTATTAAATTTTAAAAGCATGGTATCAAAGCATACATTGCTGCGTGTTTTCTTAAATAATCATACGCCTATAATAATTCAGGTATTAAGGGCTATGCATTTTCAATGACAGTTTAATACACATACATACACGTTACTTTTGAACACATATAGATTATATATGTTTTAGTATGCATATCAGTTTATACTGCTTAAACTGAAAAAAGATTAGTTCATCCTTGTAAAAGGTAAAATCCCAAAAATACTGAACTCATAGGAAAATTCAAAACAGTCCCTAAAAAAAGTCCCTAATCAAAATTTCAAAATCAAATGACAAAACACATCAACCTAGCTACATCACTGATTCACATTTTAAAATTTCGTTTATCAGTGCAACCTAATCCTTCAAATAAAAAAGAAAATTCATAAATATATTTGACTATGAAATACAGTATAACAGATGTCAATGTTAAAAGACACATATATATTTTGGACTTCTCTACATATATTCAACACTCTTCATTTAACGGCCTATCTAGGGTTAAACTCTGATTGGTGTTTGTCTTCGTTTTTATATCTCAACAGGGAAGTTTATATACAGTTATAAATCATTTTGTATTCCAGGTGCGTTTTAAAATGTAAGTTCATATAAATGTTTATAGATCTGATTGGTAATAGAATAAGTAACAGATTATGAGCATTGTAATTTAATTTTGACGTTTTGGTCAATTTGATGTTTTTACACTAGTACTTAAATCTTGACTGACTAATTTATCCTGCAATGAGTATAATTTGACTGTTCCTCTGGCATCTTTCGCCCCTCTTTCGTTGTACTTATTATATTTGTTCTCTTCAACCAAATGATATTACTTTTAGTTTAAGCATGTAGTTCTATAAGACAATGCCGATCGCAATACATAAACATAGTTTAGAGCAATACACATTAACGGAGCTAAATGTTATGGTGATTCAAATGTAAATAGTACATACATTGGTAATCATCTGTGTAATTAGAAAGTAGATCATATGTTTACTACCAATCATACATCATACATATACATGCCGTCGTTGAAGTTAAATTGTTAATTATTTTAAGACATAGTAATACCGCATAAAAAATATAATTGCTAGTATATTTATTGAAATTTTCATTTTTGTATGTACATCAAAATACTATAGAAAGTAGGTCACACATATCTGATATATGGTTCGTCTAGATATGTTATTATGTATTGATTTAGATAAATGTCAAGGTGGTTGAAAAAATGCATTTATAATTTATTAGGTTACAGTGGTATTTTTAGCCACTCAGAACACACTGAAGTCGTTATCAATATGTAAATATACACGTTTATATTGACAAAAAATCGATCAAACAATATAGATCTGGTCGTTTTAAGAAATGTTAGATTCGATACGTAAGTTTTATAAATGTAGGAAACATGTACGATATCTTTGCATTAAACGTTTCAACTGTGATCTGTTAAATACTACTACATTTATTGATGTCTGACTAGATAAAGGTCTTACTTTTGTCAACTTATTTCAACACTATTTTTGTCCGGTCTTTAGTTTCCTTAAACATATATGGTTTGTAGCTATTGGAGATTAGTTGTCAGTTTTTTAAAGGCAATGTGATTTTCTCCTTTGTATTTGCTGAAACAACTGGTTGTCTACTTTGTAAGATTTCTATTAACTGAACTTAAGGATGTTTTGCAATCACTTGGAGCAAATCTTTTTAATCTATCCAATCGAACTAGAGATAAAAGATACAACAGATACAGTTAAGTCGGCCCCATTTCTTGACTTACATATAGAAGTTGACAATGATAATCGTTGAAAGCAAAACTTTACACAAAGAGATGATTTCAGTTTTCCAATTGTGAACCTTCCATTTCTCCGTAGCAACATTCCAGCAGCACCTGCATACGGGGTTTATATCTCCCAATTGATACGATATTCCCGTGCTTGTATTTCCTATCATGATTTTCTTGATAGAGGGTTGCTGCTCACAAGGAAGATGTTAAACAGAGAATTCCAAATGGTGAAGTTGAAATCATCCCTTCGTAAGATTTACGGACGCCATCACAGTTGGTTATGGAATAACCGTTTCACAGATGATATCGGATATGCTCCTCACGTCGTAACTACAATCCCTTTCCCTTTCACGAATGTGACGTACCAAATTAGACTATTTACCTGATTTGTTATAACATGAGCAACTCGACGGGTGCCACGTGTGGAGCAGGATCTGCTTACCCTTCCGGAACATCTAAGATAAACCCCAGTTTTTGGTGGGGTTCGTGTTGTTTATTCATTAGTTTTATATGTTTTGTCATGTGTACTATTGTATGTCTGTTTGTCCTTTTCATTCTTAGCCATGGTGTTGTAAGTTTACTTTCGATTTATAACTTTGACTGTCCCTCTGGTATCTTTCGTCCCTCTTTTAAGACATGTAATTTTATAACACATTATTTTCCTCTGGAACAACCATGAATATGTTAATATAACAAGGATACATCGTCCTTCAACATAAATCTATGACTACTGTGGTTAGCTATTTAATGTAATGATAAAACATGGGTAAAGATAAAAGTCAAGAAAAAAAGACAATCACTATCAACATATCTTGCTAAACCAAAGGTAAAAAACGAATCCCAATAAAAACTAAGGGTCATCATACGAGCTCCATTATCTGTTGTGATGATACGGCATGTTGTATTTTCTAATATCTTTAGTGATTTCTATTTAAAAAAAAAGGAAAAACAATATGACGAAATAATCATTTCAAGTAATATAATTTTAAATACAATTTTCTGCAGGAAATGGATCTGTACAGAGTTTATCATTTGCCGATAGTAACACAGATACACATATGTTGTTTGTTTTCGTCTTTTCTGCTTAGTGATACCAGAACCTATGTTGAAGGTTTGTCTTTTACAAATGGTTAAAAATGCCTGGCTAGTATCAAAGATTTAAAAAGAATAAAACTATATGACTTGTGTCTTTATCAGGATTGTAAGCTAAACAATGTGAAACATTTGATTAGTTTTTGTGGTACAAATTGTAACCAATTAACATGAATTAATTACGGTCGCAAACTTTCGCGTGAGAGTTTTAAGGAATGAGCAAAGGTTAAATATATACCACTTTGAAACATTGTTTTAGTTGAAGAAGTTATCATATAAAGATTTTAAAAAATACATCAAAGAAAGACAAGTATAATATCAGAGAATAATTTACATTTGGGGACTTCATATCAGAAAATACGACGCATTCTGACTATGACCGCAGAAGCATATATAGTATTGTCAGTACTGTCAAACCGTCTATGTCTATATTTTAGAAACATGAAATTATGTATTCAGATCAACTAAATATATATTCATGCCTCCTCCTTCAATCCACAACAGACCTAAACTAAACACTCTCTTTAGATATAAGTAACTAAGTCATAAAAGTAAAGTATAACAAACACAGAAATGATATTGTGAATTTTTACTTTCAAAGTAAAATTGTCAAAACAAAGTATTATGTAAAGTATTACATAACTTTAAACTATTTACAACATATACAGATAAGTGAAAAATGTTCTTAATTAACATAAGTAAATTACATAACAATAAAATTGTCACATACCATTATGTAACATAAACTCTTGGCCTAGAATTGGGTCACATATGCCACCAGGAAAGATGATATGCAATAAAATCTATCCTACCCCACCTAGGCCAAGAAATTGGCAAACACCAACAAAAAAACAGAACTACTGGCCCAAGCAAGTAGTACTGAAAATTCTTTACAGTTCACTGAAAATATGCTAAAATGATGCTTCGATCATTCATACCAAAAGTGAAAACTATTGTTTCAAAATTACAGTAATAAAAATTAATATGTTACAACAAGGAAAACTGTACATAAAAACAATAACTATCGTCACTATAGTTGAAACACTTGAACAAACATATGTGGTGCATACTCATGTTAAATGTAACTTAAAATTACTTAACGGCCCAAGCAGTTAAGTTTTACATAATAAGAAACTCAGCATACATCAAATTACACTATTATTGATAAGTACTTTCTAAGTTTTGTTAAAAGGATAAAAGCATTGATTCCACCCCAAGCAAGTATCAAGTTGTTGTACCTAGTTGTATTTAGTCCAAATAATTATGACGTCTTGAAAGGCTATTATAATTTTTTTCTTTGACGCCTTACTTCGACGTCATAATGCTGAAGCCGCCATTTTCGGTTGGACTTTGAGAGCATATTTTGCTCTCAACTTTGAGACCCGATTTAGCCATCAAATTTTCATTGAAGGCTAAAAAAAATTGCATATATAAAAATTCTTACCTTTTATGTGTTTGTTTGTGCAAAATATTTCCAATTAATCCCTACAGAAATAATAATATAAATAACAATTCTATCCGAGGCGGGAACATGTCGACTGCATTTTTTAAAACGTTTATCTGATTTCTTTTTAGGAGATTGTAAAATAAAAACTCGGTAAAATTTGGACAGACTCGAATTTCCGAAACCTTTGTTTTACATTATCCGTAAATTCAGGTCCGTCAAAAGTACCGAGTTTGGTTCAAAAATATATTTTATACTCCTAAAATGAAGCATCGTAAGGAGAAATCAGCTAAACGTTTTAATAAAGCAGTAAATTCCCTCTCAAAGTCCAACTGAAAATATGAGTTTGGCGTTATGACGTCGAAGTAAGGCGTCAAAGAAAAAAATTATAATAGCCTTTCAAGACGTCATAATTATTTGGACTAAGTTGTATTATGATAATACTTGGGCGAAAATTGTTAATATAGGTCTTCAAATCTGCATTATTGGCCATGTCATTCAAAGTGCCACCTCGTTTACCAAAACAACGAACTAAACACTGCATTAAATTAAAATCAATTCTCAATTCATCATTAAAAGCTTGCTTCAGTGGTGATATATAACTAGATCCAACAATTAATGCATTAGGCTTCATTGTCAAGTCAAAAATTAGTACACTAATGAAATTTCAAAGAAATATCGGGAACGGCTCAAACCAATATCCGTGTTTATTGTGCTCCTAAAAAAGGAGGATGATACACTTGAAGTTGATTGTCTTATTACGTCACAGAGTTATGTGTATGGTTAAACCAAACTCCAGCTATTCCTTCCATCAAATATAGTTAAACCTTAACTAAATATTTAACTATTGTTTTCTATATTGTTAATTGTCGAAATAACTGTATATTCCAGAAAATGTAGAAAAAGCATGTAAATATCTGTTTACATAAATAATTAAAGATGGCGGAATCTGAATGTCCAGGCTCCTGGAATCATTTACGTCCTGTAGATTGCATTCACTAAAAGTTCGATGATTTTATAAAATCGAAGAGATCACAGATAACTTATTGATTAGAAATAATATCGATCCTCTTTCTGTCTTAATAATTGATTATGGAATCTCCAAAAATAGCTAACCAATCAAAACTCTTCATCTAGACTTATTAAGAGGCTCTCAAAGGTTATCATTAAAAATAGAAATTATATGTTAATCTAATTTATAAAAAGATTTCAATCATCAGCATAAAAATAGTTATTAAAATAACTTGCCTATATTTACATACCGACAATTGTGTTCTGATTGACTAAGTTAAAAAACAAAACAAGTTTTAAGTACAAAATTGTAGTACTCGGGTATAATATTGGCATGCTTTAAGTGCGAATTGGTAATGTATATATGTAGGGGATATACGTTTGGTTGGCGGTGCGTGCCAGCTTCAGGGAAGACTTGAAATATTTCACAATGGTATATGGGGAACCGTATGCGATGATGGATTTGGTTACAACGATGCAGGCGTTGTGTGCAGACAGCTAGGCTCAAGGTATTGTTAAACTATTTTATTGGAAATAATCGATTTAATGGAAGCAATTTATTAAAAGGCTGAGCCCCTTTATTCTGTAGGAATCTTCTAAATTTATAACAGTATAATACGGAAACTGACATTTTGTGCTGTTCATTATAGTGCATAACCTTCCGAGTTGAGACTTCTTTCGATGACACGCGTATTGCAGATTTCGGTCTTTTTGTAATGATTATTTAGAACCCGTTTCTCATTCATCGATTTACACAGTTTATTACTGCGTCATGTGGGGAATATGTTTTCCAATATTAATGTAAAATTAACTTGAATTTGTCAATAATGATACAAAATCCGAACATATAACTCAGCAATGACCCTTTTTATGATATCATTAAAAGCAGCACGTTTCGAACAGAAGAACTGACATAATTGTCTTTTTAAAATTAACATTTAATACAACTTGCATCTCTCTGCATGCAATTAAAAACTATATGTGATTGACCATTGTATATTCTTTATAGTTCCTGGACAAATGTACAGTTCTATACATCTGGTGACGGGATGGGACAAATTTGGTTAGATGACTTAGCATGCCAAGGAACTGAAGCAGCAATTAGTAGTTGTGGTAATAAAGGTTGGGCTAAACACAACTGTGGTCATACTGAAGATGTAGGAGTGTGGTGTTTTGACGCATTTGAAGGTAAACATACCTAGCCGTTTATGCAGACCAACTTATACTGAATAGACGAAATTAATCGATTATGTGCTAAGGCTCTTATCAAATCTGAAAGCCCACACACATATTTGTTTTATTATCTTATTCAGTTTATTTTAAACATATGCTCACGCACTGGTGGAAGTAGTTACTTATTATTTCAAGGAACCATTTGACTCACTTCACAATTAAGAAAGGATACCAACCAATACCCATATTAGAATACCATTGTTAGCAACCAGATTTGTTATAGCAAGGATAGACAGACCTGAAATGTAAAGCTTGAAAAAAGCAAAACAAATCAAAAACGTTGAACCTGATGAAGATAAAGACAACTTATAATAAAGGTGTTAAAATTCAAACCAGGAGTGGTGACACATGTTTCATAACAACTTGTTTATCATTTGATTTTCAGGTGATCTTAGACTAATTGGTGGAACAAATTATGGTAGATTGGAAATATACCACAGCAGTTCATGGGGATCAATTTGTGACGATGGCTTCACTAAGAACAACGCTATTGTGGCATGCAGGCAAATGAAACTGAGGTAAGTCGTATAATTCAAATGCATATATGTGTCTTTCTAATCCAGGAATTAAAATGGACGTATTAATTGTTTTATCGACATAACCTTGCTTACATCTAATTCGTTTGGTTTCTTGTATATAGATGATTGAATACCTTTTTTGAAACACATTTTGCGTTTTAAATGTATAAGTGATGTTTGTTTGTTTCATTTTAAAGTAATGAATCTAATGCTTTATTTCTGTTGCAAAATCATCATACATATTGGATTCCTCACGCCTTCAAAGACACGCGTCTACACATAAACGATCGTTACATTTTTGCAGTGAAATTGAGCATGCCGTAGTTACTATCTTATCACTATTTGTTTGAACTTATATTTACCCGATTTTTAGATTTAAAATGGTGTAGATCCATGTACACAAATATAACATACATCGTTGCAATAAATTTTAATTCTTGAAGATGGACAATTTGGTAAGGTGACTTGAAAATAATTTGTTTGTTTGACACACAGTCGTCTAATTATACGTTTATTCCTTTCTAACAGACATTCTGTTATTACAAACATTAAGGTGTAGATACTCTTATGCAAATTGTTTTATTAAATTGCCATGGGTTCATATATCAGAAGTACACGTGCACAGTTTTATACTGCTGGTAATGGTACTGGAATGATCTGGTTAGATGACGTTAACTGCAGTAAAACAACATCTGGTATAGACATGTGTAGTTTTAAAGGATGGGGAATACATAATTGTGGCCATGGTGAAGATGTTGGTGTGAGATGCTATGGTAGTCACGAATTCTTCCAAGGTACTTCGATGTATGTTAAAATATGAAAAACAGATATTTTTCTACTCGATGGGGTCAACAGTTTGTTTACCTAACTGATATATAATTTACCTTTCCTTAATGTAAGAAATGAAACATGTGATATCGCCTCTGCTAATGTCATTATTCGTGTTGATCTTAGTGGAACGTGTATGAAAATTGGCGTGAATGTAGCATTATGTTATTCTTGAAATGCAAAAAAAAAAAGCTTATACGTAATATCGTAATTTTGAAACAATTTTTTTTTTTATAGAATACGTTTATGCGCCTGGACATAGAAACATTTTATCAAAAATGAACATTTCTCAACAACAAACAAACAAAAATACGATATAAACAACAGTTTATGCGAACAATGTTTTGTGAAGTTATGTTTTTTAAGTTTGACCTGAAAGACTTAAACTTACTTATAGCTTGCTTCTAATACGGTTAAGTTTTTGGAAATGAATAATCATTTCAATTAATTCAACGAAATCATAACTGACCGTTTTAGGCATAGTCCAAATAACCATTTTCATCGTTCATTTTCAGAATAATGATAGCAAAATCCACGAACAAGACAAATCATCAATCAATAACTTATAAAAGAATAATAAAATCAATTATTCATTCTTTAGTTTTCCAGTTTGTGTCATGTGTACTATTGTTTGTCTGTTTGTCTTTTTCATTTTAAGCCATGGCGTTGTCAGTTTTTTTTTCAATTTATGATTTTGACTGTCCTTCAGGCATCTTTCGTCTCTCTTCTTTTACATTGGTTATAAGAGGTATAAAAACAAAGGTAAACACGCTTTCATTGACTTTTCAGGTGATCTGCGCCTTGTTGGAGGAAATAGTCCAAGAGATGGCCGCTTGGAGGTGTTTTACAATTACCAATGGGGAACTGTATGTAATGACCGATTCGATTCTGTTGACGCACGAGTGGCATGTAGACAGCTTAGGTATAGGTATGTTTTTGGTAATCACTTATTATTGAATGTCAGAATGTTTTATTAAAGTAACGTACACTGTTTTTTAGTTGTATAATATGCATGTTTAAAAAAATTGTCGTGTCTTAATTTCGTTTTTAGAAATGGAATATTCAAAGCGAACATTTTTTTAAAACGTTGAAGATCTAATATTTTGATGTAGTATTTATCATAATTCATTTCAAGAGCTGCTGTGTATTAAAACAATAATGCAGAAAACCACTTACTATTATGTCTTTTTGTTTTAATGTAAATCCAATTCGAAAGCATGATCTGTAGAATTTTGATAATTGTCCATCATTTTTCCATAATAGTTCACTATCATTGCAATTAACTAGAGTTATACTCCAGAGCATTCCACAACATTTCTACATCGCAATGTTCTTGTTTGAGTTCTTTGATCAGTTACTCGACGAAAGCCATTTGAACTGTTATAAAATATAAACCAGTACTTTCAAATTGTAGTACGGATGCTGTAGAGATATATACAGCTAGAGGTGCTTCATCAAATGCTGAAATATGGATGGATGACGTCAGCTGCTCTGCTGGTAATATACGATTGGACGGCTGCGGGCGAGGGCTTGGGGCAGTAATGACTGTAGTCACTCTCAAGATGTTGGTATAAAGTGTTTTTGGAAATATGTAGGTAAATAGTATGTGTCATCTAGTTGTATATTATCGGAAAGACAAATTAAAACTGATTAAATGTGTTTGCATGCTTTATGATGTCATACTATTTAAATATTTTTTACAACTTGTGTTCAATTGTATATGTAGACACATTTGCAAATATGTTGCTTTTAACATACTGACGAAGGACAAAAACAATAGATGGATGAGCATAATTATGTTCATGTATTCGAATAGTGTTGGTATTTGCACACCAATACAATCACGGTCCACACATTTATATTCATAAAGTGCGATGCATTATAAAAAGAAATTTTCTTGCTGCAACACAAATAACATTTTTGAAAACAAAAAACACCTGTTAAATTGTCCTTTTTAAAATTGTTATACGATGATGACTGATGTACCCACATTTTGACTATTTTATTTATTGTGTCTGTTTAGTTTACGCATCAATGTAAATATAACGGAATTTGACGAGACTGTCATCAAAGTGAGAGGGTTAGCGCTGTAAAACCAGGTTTAATCCACCATTTTCTACATTTGAAAATGCCTGTACCAAGTCAGGATAATGACAGTTCTTGTCCATTCGTTTTTGATGCGTTTTGTTATTTGAGTTTGCCATGTGATTATGGACTTTCCGAATTGATTTTCCTCTAAGTCCAGTATTTTTGTGATCTTACTTTTTGCATACAATATCAAGCAACCAAAAGAAAACAAAACTCTCAACTTTTGAAAATATTCAACTGAACAACAGACAATATCTGTATATTGATTACAAACGATTTTTTTCAAAGAAGACTTAGCAAAGTATGTTGTACTTATCTTTAATAAGGTTGATGTCTGAAATTTCTTTGCGCTAAGACAGTCAGTATTTACAATCATAGAAATTATAATTAACATGGGAACAGTTCAAAGAGATAAAACCCCGACAAACGAGTAAACCAACAGTCCTATGCTATTTCTTTAAAGTGAAGTTTAAATTTATTGTTTAAGTAAGCGGAAACTGGGGTGAATGGTCCGTTTGGAATATGTGTACTACATCATGTGGTAATGGATATCAACAAAGGACGCGACGATGTAACAGTCCACTTCCTTCTGCAGGAGGTAGTGATTGCAATGGAACAAATGTTCAAAGACAAAGGTGCAACGTAGTAGGTTGTCCAGGTAGATATGATTTATCTAGATACAATCTATTAAGTATGTTTGCTTATCTTGGTTTTAAATTGATATCAATTATACCAAATCATTTGGTTTCTCCATGTAGTTTCGTGACACCTTTGCCAAGTGACACCTACTTGTTTTTTTTTAATCACTTTTTTTATTGTTTAAACAATTCAAATTTAAAAATCTTTAACAATCCCTGTTATTTTGCCTCGCATAAGACATGTAAGACAAAAGACATAAAGGATCAAATTTCAAATATACTAGAACAAACCCACGAAAGCGCGGACATATACAGCTTGTGAACTGTTGTAGGATGATTCTTTGTAAAAGATATTATGTATAGATAATTTCACAAAAGGTATCAAAAGCCCTCTCCCTACAGTCCGATATTTGTTTTCTTTCTGTTAAATTCAATTATTTTCGTGTTTCTGGCCTCAGACCACAATTGTTCCTCTCCTTTGCTACAATGCCTCTTTTTGTAAAAGTCAAATCAAATTAAAAATTTGCACAGTTTCAAAAATGAGATAAATGTAAGTGCTTATATATAGACCATTATTAGTCTAATAAAATATGCTTCTAATCTTTTGTAATCTATCGTACGATTGGTTGTATTTGTGCATGTTTAAAACCGGAAGTCTTATCCATGACTAAAATTTAGTCTGATCACGGAATCATATCCGGACTCCTTTTTTGTCGTGTTTCTCCCAAAAAAAAACTCAATCTGAAAAATCATTAGAATGGATGACAAATGCAACAATGCATGTTACCTATAGGACACAGAGGCATGATGATTGATTAATTGTGGACGGAAGAGAAGCGACACACAAAATGAGGGCTTGTCGTTTAAAAGTATAGATGAGTAATTTTGATAAGCATTTCCCTTAATGATGTGTATCTCAAACGCACTGAGTTTATATAAACAATTGGAGCGTTTCCGTTGCATATTATTTTCATGGACAGATGTGTTTACTTGTAATGCAAGTATAGAAAAATAATATGAAGAAATTATCAGGAACATGCTAAAATTTGATTTTATTCTTGCATGAATCGATCACCAAATTTGAACCATCACAAATATATGTCTTCAGAAATTCAGGTGGAAATGACCTGATTACAAAAATATATGTTATACAATTTGCAAGTGTACATTATGCATGTATAATAGAAAAATAAACTTTAAAAAAAAATGAAATGATATAAAAAAAAATATGATGTAATGTATCTCGCATATTTTATATTAATACATTGTGATAAATGAAACGTACGTTATACATCTCTATGTGACTCGAATAACTCGTTTTTTACGTAATTCGTTATCTTGTGGGGTTGTTTAAATTTTGTTAAATGTAAATATAAGTTACCAAAAAGTGTTAACCACAATGTGAGCAAACAGCACTTTTTTAATTGAAAACCTCAATGAAATAAAGGACAGTTTTTAGCTGGTTTCATTGGTTTGTTTAACTCTTGTTTTGTGTTTTTGTTTATACTTAGATCGAAACACATTGAAAGGAGCTGTTAATGGTTACTAGTGAATAAATAACTTGTTGTCTTATTAACAATTGTATTTCAAATTTGTATTTGATAGAAATTGGAGTATATGGTCAACATCTATCTAACTTAATCAAAATATCAGGCTTGATACTATCTTTCACAAGACGTTTACTAAACACTCATTGGTTAAACTCGAACAAGACATTTAAAAAGGTCAAATCAAGTACGAAGTAGTATGCGTTTCCGATTCTCCACAACTTATCTTTAAAATTCAAGATTATTGTATCGCTATCGTAAGATACTGAACTATTTCAAAATACTTTATTTTAGTCGATGGTGACTGGGGTGGATGGTCTTCATGGAATACATGTAGTGCAACATGTAATGGTGGAATTCAATATAGAACTCGGCTATGTAATGCACCTCAACCTTCCAATGGAGGACTTTACTGCAATGGAATAAATGCAGACAGCCGCCCTTGTAACAATGTTAATTGTGAAGGTTATTATGTATACATACTTTGCTTTAGCACATTATTGATCTCTGAAATCATATTTCCGATAAATCTCTATTTTACGAATTTTTCCTTTTATCTTACTGACTGATACTTTTCTCTCTCAGCACAATAGAGTGATATGAAAAATAACCGCTAGAACGTAAGGCGAACGTGCCGGTCGTAAATGGATTAACAACGTTGTCAAAGGTAAAAAAACGATGAACAGATTATCATTGACCATCTCAACTCGATTGCTTTTCTTACTTCTCCCTTACCGGCTCAAGCGAGAAAATCAATCTCGTTGAGATGACCAACGATAATCTATAATTCTTTCTTAATCATATTATAACTATAGGAAAACATCCTTTGGTATATTAACTACCCAATTTATTTCATTTAAAATCAAACAAAAACATAAAATATATAGAATGTGATCTTACAAAGAGACACATATGCTACCTGGACACATATGAAATATATTAATGTTACAAAACGGCTAGAAATGGTAGATTTGTAGCGTCCATTGCGACATGATCGTCTGAATAGTGTGCTTTATGATGTAACATTGATCACTTGCTTGTTTTAATTACAGTTCATGGACAGTGGGGACATTGGCAGGGATCGGAGTCTTGTAATACAACTTGTGGAAACGGAATCATAAACCGATCACGAAATTGTGACAGCCCTTCTCCAATGTTTGGTGGATCTGATTGTATTGGACCTGATTTTTATATTCAAATTTGCAATCAAAGCATTTGCCCAGGTAATGTCAAATTTTGTTATTCAAGCTTTAATTTACATTTATTTTTTATCTGTTAGCATATTGTTGCAAATATATTTTATTACGTGAGAGTACGGAAATTGCATCTAATTTGAAAGTTTTATCACATTTAGTTATTCATGATCCAGACACAAGTTGTCATTCTAAATCTTTTTTGTCGAAGTAACGTTATGTACGAAAGAGTTCCACCAATCTAATTTTGAATCCATATTGAATCCTACCTCCAAACGATTTATGATTCTGTAATGATGAGTTCCCAAATTACATCCATGCTTAAACTCACATAATTAATTATCATATAACACATGTGTGTTTCATATAATTAGAAAAAATTGACATATGTCCATGCTTACTGATCATTTATTTAAGAAATAGATGTTTGTAAAATATTGTATTTGCTAAATTTCAAATGATGATTTTTTGAGAACGTGGCGTGGCGACGTATTTCATAAATTTTACTTTATTCAGTGAAAACCTCATCTGTTGATATATACTATGTAGGGTTTTGCATATCTACATATAATAAGCAATGTTGAAATACGTCCATACTTTCTTATCATAAATATATAAATTGCTCAGTCTTTAAAAAAAAATTTGTAAAGTGTCCGTTGATTTTTGCTAAATAGGTTAAGTTTGGATACTGGGTTCCATATGGATACTGTGACGTAAACCTCATAAGTAATCATCGAAAGCATATTTGAATTACTTTATGTGAATAAAGGCAACAGAAGAACAAATGTATACCACCGTTCAAAAATCATGGATCGATTTAGAGAAAAAAAATATGGGTTACAAACTAAAACCGAAAAACGCATCAACTTTGAAAGGAAAACAACGAAACAACAGAAACCCTGACGTGCAACAACAAAAAAGAAAAAACAAAAACGAACGACAATACAACACATACAGAATCAAACTATAAGATAACAACTGTCATTTTCCTGACTTAGTACAGGGCATTGGTGGAAACAATTGTGGTTTGTACCTGATTTGTTGCTAGCTAAACCTCATGCGGTAATAGCTATATTAAATATACCACTTTATGACAACATTACAAATAAATGCAAGACCTTCCAGAACAGAGAAATCTACAAATAAACAATCCACTAGCACATTTCAACATACTTACCCAATAATAACAACAAACACGTAAAACAACCTAACAATTCACACAACACCATAACAGAACCACGAACTATCCGTCTTACGACTGAATCAACGCTAAATAAGTGACGTAACTTGTTTTAATAAAAAAAAAAATATATACATAAAGATAAGGTTTGCAATTAAGTTATTTGATGTATTTTATTACAAGAATACTAATATATTATTGTGTCATTAAACAGATAATTAATTATATATACAACTAGCTTTGTCAGTATTTCTTCTAAATCAAACTGTAAAACAAATATATTGTATACATATGGTTGCTTTAAACTAAAATCATATAAATACACTAGGTGATTAGTTTAAAACCATGGTATATCATGAGCTCGGTATAAATCATTTAATGAAGTTACTTTGGTTGAATCAAACTTTACTTATACTATAAAAATCGCGCTATTAGAGAAAACAATGGTCTAGCTTTTCAATGAGTTTAATATTCATCAGAGTTCAGATATAAAAAAATATAATATTAATATGAAAATTTTGTAGGTTTGCATTTCTGTTATATTATATAGCCATAAGAAAACACCGCGGGCGTTGAAAGTTTTTTTAATACTGTAGTAGAATGAATTTTCGATAATGACTAGAGAATTTCAGAAAGGATATCAAAAGTCATATATACTTTGGGGCAGGACAATTAGTTTTTTAGCCCTCACCCTTTTTTCTGTTACTTGCAATTCTTCTGTATACTATGAACATTCATATACTTATAAATAAAATATGTTTGCTATTGACTGTTTAACGATATTTTCCAAGTTTGCGCCGTGGATAGTAAACTTGGTATTGATAGTAATTAGCAAATAAACTTTATTTAAAGTATATACATATTCATAGTATACAGAAAACACGAAAATAATTGTCATGTCCTAAAATACCTATGAAAATTGTGTGTAATTTTAAATAGTACTTAACGGAAGTCTTGTCTATGATTTAAAAGTCCGTCCGATGTCGAAAACAATATCCGAACTACCTTATTTTCTCAACAAAAAAAAAAACCCAAACAGAATAATCATAAGTAAGGATGCCAAATGCGACTATTCATAGGTCACAGAGGCATGATGATTTATTTATTGGGAAAGGAAGAGAAGCGACTCACAAAATGAGGTCTTCTCATGTTATAGAATATCTACTTTTACTTTACATGAACGGCACACTCTGGATTAGTTAAGTACATAATAGTTTTAAGATAAATTCAACATCTTCATTACATTCACATATTACGATTTTTTGACTGTCAGGTGCTGAACGAGCGATTTACGGAGAACCACCCATGCAATTCTCCGCTGGACTTCTTGGAGGTGTTGCAGTTGGCTGTATTGTTGTTACCGCTGTCATTATTTTTCTGGGTCTTTTTGTGGTCCGTAGATTGAACCCTAATCCAATTGGTAGGTTTGTGTTTGTTTTCTTTTTTTTAATTAATGTGTTTAGCTTGATAAGTGATCCAGGGTGATATCAACATTTTTTCAACGGCAAAGCGTGTTTCTTTGTTGAAATACGTACAATGGAAACCATTGAAACATCAGAGATATTGAAAAATATTCTGATGTTCGGCAATAAATAGCCTAGGATGGTGTGGCTTAACCTTTCAGAATGTTTGGTCTTCAATGCTCTTCAACTTCATTAGTTTCTGGTGAATCTGGCGTAGATGAAATATGCATCACTATTTAAAACTTGGTATGTGCGATAAGTTAAGTATGACTTCTAATTAAGTGAAAATAATATTCATCATTGTATAGGAGTCAGCTGTAGCAAGCCTGGTGCTGGATTTTCCAGCTATGTAAAACACTCGTGTGCTGGTATTGTTGCTGTCTCCTTGACACATAATTTGTTACCATTCTCAATTATATGAACCAAAGAGATTCACAGAGTGCAGCATCACTTGATTTATCGTTACCGAAATATTTTCTAACTAGATGACTATGTATAATAAGTAAAACAGAAAATGTACTGATTTGCAAGAAAAATTCAAAACGTAATGTTCTCTATCAAAGGAAAAATCAAAAGATCTAACACTGAATTGGTACAGGCATTTTCTTTTACAAGACATTGTGCGATCAATCTGGTTTCATAGCTAACATAAACTGTAACGTGTATGATAGTCGCATATAATTATTTTATACTGACAACAATATATGGGCAAAAAAAAACCCAAACAGAAATAATATGCAAAACTGTCATAATTGGGGTAAAGCAGTCAACTTTGTATTATTATCTAAATCACTAAGAATACATAAATATTCAACAAACAAAAACAGATGTCATGTAGACACTCTGTTGTTTAGGAACATAGCCAAACAGGACAGACAGGAATACATAAACCAAAAACAAAATTCAAAAAAGGGATCTTTTCGATATGTTTAGGGGCTGCCGACATAGCATATACAAAGCATGTTCCTATGATTAAATGTTTTTTAATCCCCTTAAACGAAAAGGATTGTTTAGATATATAACATGTATAACCGATAGTTTATACCGCCAAGCTATGTATGGGCCTTCTGAAAGTCAGGGATCTTGTCACTTTGGTCGTTCTCCTCTTTTCAATATCTTTTGCAAAGGTATTGCACACAATACGAGTGCCAATACGTGCATTATATTTTAGCAAGGGCTTGATTGATTCCCTCACAATAAAGAGGTTTTCTTTTAATTTTCGCAAATTTGGTAGTACTTTTACTATGTGGTAGTCTTAATTTCTTTGAATGCAATGGAGGTTACATAATTTATGCCATGTGTAACTTTAAAGGTATCCTCTGATTAAAATATAAAATATATCAAATTGTATCTACCCTTGAACAAAAGGAAATAAATTTTAGGAACTGACGATTTCGTGCATTCTTTGGAAAAATTGTTTAAAATTTGTACAAAACGCTGTTCTTCCTTCAACGAAGGTACTGACAAGCAACGTGTTATACAAGAGTTTTATTCCTACCTTGGAATTGTCTTTCTATATTGTTATGTATTTTTCTAGATTAACATGTAATTGTAAAAGGAAATATTATTCGAATGAAATATAGGTGGTACGTTGGTATAGATTTAAATAATGTTGTATCAATTTGTTTCTAATCAACTGAATTTGTAATTTTATTTTTTAGCCAGGACAAATGAAAACACAGGGTATGTATCAACTTAAAAAAAACAAATTTCACTTAATATATATGTCTACTGAATTAACATTCTTTAAAAACTTGTTCAGACCCCATTGCAATTTGTAATAGACACACATTTTTGTGGAAGGGAACCCCTGATTAGATATACATTGATATATATCAGTGACTTTTGCAAAATTATTCAAATTGTTTTCATTATTAGGAACTCGGAGAGTTGCAAGTTATTGCATAGTTGTATACTCTGGTTAAAATCTTAATGAACATACATACATTTTTTTTTATTAAGTTGGGTAAATTCAACATGCCATTCTTATCAAAGATATCTAAACAATTTCAACAATTGCGACATTGTGATCAACTTTGACAAAAGGTGGTGGGATGTACATGTAAGTTCTATCAGACGTTGTATTGTATTTTCGAGTCATTGCACTGGTAAATGAATCCAATATTGTTCTTTAACAACATAATTTTCGTTTGTTATGTGTCTTGCTAAAATAACGAAATAAAAACTTAGACAGAATGAAATGGACTGATTTATGGAATAGGTACAGCGCCTACCCATCACCTGGTGTAACAATAAAGTTGATTTGGAACCAATAAGACACAACCCAACTATACTGTGTTTAACTATAATATGTTTTCTTTGATTTAAACAATTTTAATAAAACCTGAAAGTTAATACGTATGTCAAACTGCAATGTACATAAATGGTCACGTGCTATAGCATCTATGATTTCATGATTATTGTAAACGATGTAAAACGATATTATATACATAACAAAATAATAACTCAATAAATCCAGGAAAACCGCTTCGGACGCATCAAATCAAATGAATTATATTTTCATTGAATGTCACAAAGCCATATTCTCAAAGGATATGGGGTGTTAAATTGATCAACATTTTTGATGTGGTATTAATCATGAACAAGTATCCCTTGTGAAGGAAAGTAAAACATTTGAGTGTATATAATCTATCATGTTTCAGAAACAACCGACGCCTTAGTGAATTACGCGTAACCAGCCAACCAAACGAGTATGGACGCAGTCAACGTTCTAATGGTACACAAAGTGGTGTGTACGACAATATTGAGATTGCTGGTCATACTAATACTGGTGGTCATACTAATACTGGTGGTCATACTAATACTCAGATGAATTGCAATAACGAGGA